>OZ038397.1:22488402-23021327 GCA_964036045.1 Eutreptiella sp. 'Long Island Sound 2002' | reverse complement strand
AAAATTCTCGGAAAATTCTCGGAAAATTCTCGGAAAATTCTCGGAAAATTCTCGGAAAATTCTCAGAAAATTCTCGCAAAATTCCCGGAAAATTCTTGGAAAATTCTCGGAAAATTCTCGGAAAATTCTCGGAAAATTCTCGGAAAATTCTCGGAAAATTGTCGGAAAATTCTCGGAAAATTCTCGGAAAATTCGCGGAAAATTCTCGGAAAATTCTCGGAAAATTCTCGGCAAATTCTCGGAAAATTCTTGGAAAATTCTCCGAAAATTCTCGGAAAAATTCTGGGAAAAATCTCGGAAAATTCTCGGAAAATTCTCGGAAAATTCTCAGAAAATTCTCGGAAAATTCTCGGAAAATTCTCGGAAAATTCTCGGAAAATTCTCGGAAAATTCTCAGAAAATTCTCGGAAAATTCTCGGAAAATTGACGGAAAATTCTCGGAAAATTCTCGGAAAATTCTCGGAAAATTCTCGGAAAATTCTCGGAAAATTCCCGGAAAATTCTCGGAAAATTCTCGGAAAATTCTCGGAAAATTCTCGGAAAATTCTCGGAAAATTCTCGGAAAATTCTCGGAAAATTCTCGGAAAATTGACGGAAAATTCTCGGAAAATTCTCGGAAAATTCTCAGAAAATTCTCGGAAAATTCTCGGAAAATTCTCGGAAAATTCTCGGAAAATTCTCGGAAAATTTTCGGAAAATTCTCGGAAAATTCTCGGAAAATTCTCGGCAAATTCTCGGAAAATTATTGGAAAATTCTCGGAAAATTCTCGGAAAATTCTCGGAAAATTCTCGGAAAATTCTCGGAAAATTCTCGGAAAATTCTCAGAAAATTCTCAGAAAATTCTCGGAAAATTGACGGAAAATTCTCGGAAAATTCTCGGAAAATTCTCGGAAAATTCTCGGAAAATTCTCGGAAAATTCTCGGAAAATTCTCGGAAAGTTCTCGGAAAATTCTCGGAAAATTCTCGGAAAAATCTCGGAAAAATCTCGGAAAATTCTTGGAAAATTCTCAGAAAATTCTCGGAAAATTCTCGGAAAATTCCCGGAAAATTCTCGGAAAATTCTCGGAAAATTCTCGGAAAATTCTCGGAAAATTCTCGGAAAATTCTCCGAAAATTCTCGGAAAATTCTCGGAAAATTCTCGGAAAATTCTCGGAAAATTCTCGGAAAATTCTCGGAAGATTCTCGGAAAATTCTCGGAAAATTGACGGAAAATTCTCGGAAAATTCTTGGAAAATTCTCGGAAAATTCTCGGAAAATTCTCGGAAAATTCTCGGCAAATTCTCGGAAAATTCTTGGAAAATTCTCGGAAAATTCTCGGAAAATTCTGGGAAAAATCTCGGAAAATTCTCGGAAAATTCTTGGAAAATTCCCGGAAAATTCTCGGAAAATTCTCGGAAAATTCTCGGAAAATTCTCGGAAGATTCTCGGAAAATTCTCGGAAAATTGACGGAAAATTCTCGGAAAATTCTTGGAAAATTCTCGGAAAATTCTCGGAAAATTCTCGGAAAATTCTCGGCAAATTCTCGGAAAATTCTTGGAAAATTCTCGGAAAATTCTCGGAAAATTCTCGGAAAATTCTCGGAAAATTCTCGGAAAAATCTCGGAAAATTCTTGGAAAATTCTCAGAAAATTCCTGGAAAATTCTCGGAAAATTCTCGGAAAATTCTCGGAAAATTCTCGGAAAATTCTCGGAAAATTCTCGGTAAATTCTTGGAAAATTCCCGGAAAATTCTCGGAAAATTCTCGGAAAATTCTCGGAAAATTCTCGGAAAATTCTCGGAAAATTCTCGGAAAATTCTCGGAAAATTCTCGGAAAATTCTCGGAAAATCCTCGGAAAATTCTCGGAAAATTCTCGGAAAATTCTCGGAAAATTCTTGGAAAATTCTCAGAAAATTCTCGGAAAATTCTCGGAAAATTCTCGGAAAATTCTCGGAAAATTCTCGGAAAATTCTCGGAAAATTCCCGGAAAATTCTCGGAAAATTCTCGGAAAATTCTCGGAAAATTCTCGGAAAATTCTCGGAAAATTCTCGGAAAATTCTCGGAAAATTCTCGGAAAATTCTCGGAAAATTTTCGGAAAATTCTCGGAAAATTCTCGGAAAATTGACGGAAAATTCTCGGAAAATTCTCAGAAAACTCTCGGAAAATTCTCGGAAAATTCTCGGAAAATTCTCGGAAAATTTTCGGAAAATTCTCGGAAAATTCTCGGAAAATTCTCGGAAAATTCTCGGAAAATTCTCGGAAAATTCTCAGAAAATTCTCGGAAAATTCTCGGAAGATTCTCGGAAAATTCTCGGAAAATTCTCGGAAAATTCTCGGAAAATTCTCGGAAAATTCTCAGAAAATTCTCGGAAAATTCTCGGAAAATTCTCGGAAAATTCTCGGAAAATTCTCGGAAAATTCTCGGAAAATTTTCGGAAAATTCTCGGAAAATTCTCGGAAAATTCTCGGCAAATTCTCGGAAAATTCTTGGAAAATTCTCGGAAAATTCTCGGAAAATTCTCGGAAAATTCTCGGAAAATTCTCGGAAAATTCTCGGAAAATTCTCGGAAAATTCTCGGAAAATTCTCGGAAAATTCTCGGAAAATTCTCGGAAAATTCTCGGAAAATTGACGGAAAATTCTCGGAAAGTTCTCGGAAAATTCTCGGAAAATTCTCGGAAAATTCTCGGAAAATTCTCGGAAAATTCTCGGAAAATTCTCGGAAAATTAGCGGAAAATCCTCGGAAAATTCTCGGAAAAATCTCGGAAAAATCTCGGAAAATTCTCGGAAAATTCTCAGAAAATTCTCGGAAAATTCTCGGAAAATTCTCGGAAAATTCTCGGAAAATTCTCGGAAAATTCTCGGAAAATTCTCGGAAAATTCCCGGAAAATTCTCGGAAAATTCTCGGAAAATTCTCGGAAAATTCTCGGAAAATTCTCGGAAAATTCTCGGAAAATTCTCGGAAAATTCTCGGAAAATTCTCGGAAAATTCTCGGAAAATTGACGGAAAATTCTCGGAAAATTCTCGAAAAATTCTCCGAAAATTCTCGGAAAATTCTCGGAAAATTCTCGGAAAATTCTCGGAAAATTCTCGGAAAATTCTCGGAAAATTCTCGGAAAATTCTCGGAAAATTCTCGGAAAATTGACGGAAAATTCTCGGAAAATTCTCGGAAAATTCTCCGAAAATTCTCGGAAAATTCTCGGAAAATTCTCGAAAATTCTCGGAAAATTCTCGGAAAATTCTCGGAAAATTCTCGGAAAATTCTCGGAAAATTCTCGGAAAATTCTCGGAAAATTCTCGGAAAATTTTCGGAAAAATCTCGGAAAATTCTCGGAAAATTCTCGGAAAATTCTCAGAAAATTCTCGGAAAATTCTCGGAAAATTCTCGGAAAATTCTCGGAAAATTCTCGGAAAATTCTCGGAAAATTCTCGGAAAATTCTCGGAAAATTCTCGGAAAATTCTCGGAAAATTGACGGAAAATTCTCGGAAAGTTCTCGGAAAATTCTCGGAAAATTCTCGGAAAATTCTCGGAAAATTCCCGGAAAATTCTCGGAAAATTCTCGGAAAATTCTCGGAAAATTCTTGGAAAATTCTCGGAAAATTCTCGGAAAATTCTCGGAAAATTCTCGGAAAATTCTCGGAAAATTCTCGGAAAATTCTCAGAAAATTCTCAGAAAATTCTCGGAAAATTCTCGGAAAATTCTCGGAAAATTCTCGGAAAATTCTCGGAAAATTCTCGGAAAATTGACGGAAAATTCTCGGAAAATTCTCGGAAAATTCTCGGAAAATTCTCGGAAAATTCTCGGAAAATTCCCGGAAAATTCTCGGAAAATTCTCGGAAAATTCTCGGAAAATTCTCGGAAAATTCTTGGAAAATTCTCAGAAAATTCTCGGAAAATTCTCGGAAAATTCTCGGAAAATTCTCGGAAAATTCTCGGAAAATTCTCTGAAAATTCCCGGAAAATTCTCGGAAAATTCTCGGAAAATTCTCGGAAAATTCTCGGAAAATTTTCGGAAAATTCTCGGAAAATTCTCGGAAAATTGACGGAAAATTCTCGGAAAATTCTCAGAAAACTCTCGGAAAATTCTCGGAAAATTCTCGGAAAATTCTCGGAAAATTTTCGGAAAATTCTCGGAAAATTCTCGGAAAATTCTCGGAAAATTCTCGGAAAATTCTCGGAAAATTCTCAGAAAATTCTCGGAAAATTCTCGGAAGATTCTCGGAAAATTCTCGGAAAATTCTCGGAAAATTCTCGGAAAATTCTCGGAAAATTCTCAGAAAATTCTCGGAAAATTCTCGGAAAATTCTCGGAAAATTCTCGGAAAATTCTCGGAAAATTCTCGGAAAATTTTCGGAAAATTCTCGGAAAATTCTCGGAAAATTCTCGGCAAATTCTCGGAAAATTCTTGGAAAATTCTCGGAAAATTCTCGGAAAATTCTCGGAAAATTCTCGGAAAATTCTTGGAAAATTCTCAGAAAATTCTCGGAAAATTCTCGGAAAATTCTCGGAAAATTCTCGGAAAATTCTCGGAAAATTCTCGGAAAATTCCCGGAAAATTCTCGGAAAATTCTCGGAAAATTCTCGGAAAATTCTCGGAAAATTCTCGGAAAATTCTCGGAAAATTCTCGGAAAATTCTCGGAAAATTCTCGGAAAATTTTCGGAAAATTCTCGGAAAATTCTCGGAAAATTGACGGAAAATTCTCGGAAAATTCTCAGAAAACTCTCGGAAAATTCTCGGAAAATTCTCGGAAAATTCTCGGAAAATTTTCGGAAAATTCTCGGAAAATTCTCGGAAAATTCTCGGAAAATTCTCGGAAAATTCTCGGAAAATTCTCAGAAAATTCTCGGAAAATTCTCGGAAGATTCTCGGAAAATTCTCGGAAAATTCTCGGAAAATTCTCGGAAAATTCTCGGAAAATTCTCAGAAAATTCTCGGAAAATTCTCGGAAAATTCTCGGAAAATTCTCGGAAAATTCTCGGAAAATTCTCGGAAAATTTTCGGAAAATTCTCGGAAAATTCTCGGAAAATTCTCGGCAAATTCTCGGAAAATTCTTGGAAAATTCTCGGAAAATTCTCGGAAAATTCTCGGAAAATTCTCGGAAAATTCTCGGAAAATTCTCGGAAAATTCTCGGAAAATTCTCGGAAAATTCTCGGAAAATTCTCGGAAAATTCTCGGAAAATTCTCGGAAAATTCTCGGAAAATTCTCGGAAAATTGACGGAAAATTCTCGGAAAGTTCTCGGAAAATTCTCGGAAAATTCTCGGAAAATTCTCGGAAAATTCTCGGAAAATTCTCGGAAAATTAGCGGAAAATCCTCGGAAAATTCTCGGAAAAATCTCGGAAAAATCTCGGAAAAATCTCGGAAAATTCTCAGAAAATTCTCGGAAAATTCTCGGAAAATTCTCGGAAAATTCTCGGAAAATTCTCGGAAAATTCTCGGAAAATTCTCGGAAAATTCCCGGAAAATTCTCGGAAAATTCTCGGAAAATTCTCGGAAAATTCTCGGAAAATTCTCGGAAAATTCTCGGAAAATTCTCAGAAAATTCTCGAAAAATTCTCGGAAAATTCTCGGAAAATTCTCGGAAAATTCTCGGAAAATTCTCGGAAAATTGACGGAAAATTCTCGGAAAATTCTCGGAAAATTCTCGGAAAATTCTCAGAAAATTCTCAGAAAGATCTCGGAAAATTCTCGGAAAATTCTCGGAAAATTCTCGGAAAATTGACGGAAAATTCTCGGAAAATTTTCCGAAAATTCTCGGAAAAATCTCGGAAAATTCTCGGAAAATTCTCGGAAAATTCTCGGAAAATTCTCGGAAAATTCTCGGAAATTTCTCGGAAAATTCTCGGAAAATTGACGAAAAACTCTCGGAAAATTCTCAGAAAATTCTCGGAAAATTCTCGGAAAATTCTCGGAAAATTCTCGGAAAATTCTCGGAAAATTCTCGGAAAATTCTCGGAAAATTCTCGGAAAATTCTCGGAAAATTCTCGGAAAATTCTCGGAAAATTGACGGAAAATTCTCGGAAAATTCTCGAAAAATTCTCCGAAAATTCTCGGAAAATTCTCGGAAAATTCTCGGAAAATTCTCGGAAAATTCTCGGAAAATTCTCGGAAAATTCTCGGAAAATTCTCGGAAAATTCTCGGAAAATTGACGGAAAATTCTCGGAAAATTCTCGAAAAATTCTCCGAAAATTCTCGGAAAATTCTCGGAAAATTCTCGGAAAATTCTCGGAAAATTCTCGGAAAATTCTCGGAAAATTCTCGGAAAATTCTCGGAAAATTCTCGGAAAATTCTCGGAAAATTCTCGGAAAATTTTCGGAAAAATCTCGGAAAAATCTCGGAAAATTCTCGGAAAATTCTCGGAAAATTCTCGGAAAATTCTCGGAAAATTCTCGGAAAATTCTCGGAAAATTCTCGGAAAATTCTCGGAAAGTTCTCGGAAAATTCTCGGAAAATTCTCGGAAAATTCTCGGAAAATTGACGGAAAATTCTCGGAAAGTTCTCGGAAAATTCTCGGAAAATTCTCGGAAAATTCTCGGAAAATTCTCGGAAAATTCTTGGAAAATTCTCGGAAAGTTCTCGGAAAATTCTCGGAAAATTCTCGGAAAATTCTCGGAAAATTCTCGGAAAATTCTCAGAAAATTCTCAGAAAATTCTCGGAAAATTCTCGGAAAATTCTCGGAAAATTCTCGGAAAATTCTCGGAAAATTCTCGGAAAATTGACGGAAAATTCTCGGAAAATTCTCGGAAAATTCTCGGAAAATTCTCGGAAAATTCTCGGAAAATTCCCGGAAAATTCTCGGAAAATTCTCGGAAAATTCTCGGAAAATTCTCGGAAAATTCTTGGAAAATTCTCAGAAAATTCTCGGAAAATTCTCGGAAAATTCTCGGAAAATTCTCGGAAAATTCTCGGAAAATTCTCGGAAAATTCCCGGAAAATTCTCGGAAAATTCTCGGAAAATTCTCGGAAAATTCTCGGAAAATTCTCGGAAAATTCTCGGAAAATTCTCAGAAAATTCTCGAAAAATTCTCGGAAAATTCTCGGAAAATTCTCGGAAAATTCTCGGAAAATTCTCGGAAAATTGACGGAAAATTCTCGGAAAATTCTCGGAAAATTCTCGGAAAATTCTCAGAAAATTCTCAGAAAATTCTCGGAAAATTCTCGGAAAATTCTCGGAAAATTCTCGGAAAATTGACGGAAAATTCTCGGAAAATTCTCGGAAAATTCTCGGAAAATTCTCGGAAAATTCTCGGAAAATTCTCGGAAAATTCTCGGAAAATTCTCGGAAAATTCTCGGAAATTTCTCGGAAAATTCTCGGAAAATTGACGAAAAACTCTCGGAAAATTCTCAGAAAATTCTCGGAAAATTCTCGGAAAATTCTCGGAAAATTCTCGGAAAATTCTCGGAAAATTCTCGGAAAATTCTCGGAAAATTCTCGGAAAATTCTCGGAAAATTCTCGGAAAATTGACGGAAAATTCTCGGAAAATTCTCGAAAATTTCTCCGAAAATTCTCGGAAAATTCTCGGAAAATTCTCGGAAAATTCTCGGAAAATTCTCGGAAAATTCTCGGAAAATTCTCGGAAAATTCTCGGAAAATTCTCGGAAAATTGACGGAAAATTCTCGGAAAATTCTCGGAAAATTCTCGGAAAATTCTCGGAAAATTCTCGGAAAATTCCCGGAAAATTCTCGGAAAATTCTCGGAAAATTCTCGGAAAATTCTCGGAAAATTCTTGGAAAATTCTCAGAAAATTCTCGGAAAATTCTCGGAAAATTCTCGGAAAATTCTCGGAAAATTCTCGGAAAATTCTCGGAAAATTCCCGGAAAATTCTCGGAAAATTCTCGGAAAATTCTCGGAAAATTCTCGGAAAATTCTCGGAAAATTCTCGGAAAATTCTCAGAAAATTCTCGAAAAATTCTCGGAAAATTCTCGGAAAATTCTCGGAAAATTCTCGGAAAATTCTCGGAAAATTGACGGAAAATTCTCGGAAAATTCTCGGAAAATTCTCGGAAAATTCTCAGAAAATTCTCAGAAAATTCTCGGAAAATTCTCGGAAAATTCTCGGAAAATTCTCGGAAAATTGACGGAAAATTCTCGGAAAATTCTCGGAAAATTCTCGGAAAATTCTCGGAAAATTCTCGGAAAATTCTCGGAAAATTCTCGGAAAATTCTCGGAAAATTCTCGGAAATTTCTCGGAAAATTCTCGGAAAATTGACGAAAAACTCTCGGAAAATTCTCAGAAAATTCTCGGAAAATTCTCGGAAAATTCTCGGAAAATTCTCGGAAAATTCTCGGAAAATTCTCGGAAAATTCTCGGAAAATTCTCGGAAAATTCTCGGAAAATTGACGGAAAATTCTCGGAAAATTCTCGAAAATTTCTCCGAAAATTCTCGGAAAATTCTCGGAAAATTCTCGGAAAATTCTCGGAAAATTCTCGGAAAATTCTCGGAAAATTCTCGGAAAATTCTCGGAAAATTCTCGGAAAATTCTCGGAAAATTGACGGAAAATTCTCGGAAAATTCTCGAAAAATTCTGCGAAAATTCTCGGAAAATTCTCGGAAAATTCTCGGAAAATTCTCGGAAAATTCTCGGAAAATTCTCGGAAAATTCTCGGAAAATTCTCGGAAAATTCTCGGAAAAATCTCGGAAAATTCTCGGAAAATTCTCGGAAAATTCTCAGAAAATTCTCGGAAAATTCTCGGAAAATTCTCGGAAAATTCTCGGAAAATTCTCGGAAAATTCTCGGAAAATTCTCGGAAAATTCTCGGAAAATTCTCGGAAAATTCTCGGAAAATTGACGGAAAATTCTCGGAAAATTCTCGGAAAATTCTCGGAAAATTCTCGGAAAATTCCCGGAAAATTCTCGGAAAATTCTCGGAAAATTCTCGGAAAATTCTTGGAAAATTCTCGGAAAATTCTCGGAAAATTCTCGGAAAATTCTCGGAAAATTCTCGGAAAATTCTCGGAAAATTCTCAGAAAATTCTCAGAAAATTCTCGGAAAATTCTCGGAAAATTCTCGGAAAATTCTAGGAAAATTGACGGAAAATTCTCGGAAAATTCTCCATAAATTCTCAGAAAATTCTCGGAAAATTCTCGGAAAATTCTCGGAAAATTCTCGGAATATTCTCGGAAAATTTTCGGAAAATTCTCGGAAAATTCTCGGAAAATTGACGGAAAATTCTCGGAAAATTCTCAGAAAATTCTCGGAAAATTCTCGGAAAATTCTCGGAAAATTCTCGGAAAATTCTCGGAAAATTCTCGGAAAATTCTCGGAAAATTCTCGGAAAATTCTCGGAAAATTCTCGGAAAATTCTCAGAAAATTCTCGGAAAATTCTCGGAAAATTCTCGGAAAATTCTCGGAAAATTCTCGGAAAATTCTCAGAAAATTCTCGGAAATTCTCGGATAATTCTCGGAAAATTCTCGGAAAATTCTCGGAAAATTCTCGGAAAATTCTCGGAAAATTCTCGGAAAATTCTCGGAAAATTCTCGGAAAATTCTCGGAAAATTCTCGGAAAATTCTCGGAAAATTCTCGGAAAATTCTCGGAAAATTCTCGGAAAATTCTCGGAAAATTCTCAGAAAATTCTCGGAAAATTCCCGGAAAATTCTCGGAAAATTCTCGGAAAATTCTCGGAAAATTCTCGGAAAATTCTCAGAAAATTCTCGGAAAATTCTCGGAAAATTCTCGGAAAATTCTCGGAAAATTCTCGGAAAATTCTCGGAAAATTCTCGGAAAATTCTGGGAAAAATCTCGGAAAATTCTTGGAAAATTCTCGGAAAATTCTCAGAAAATTCTCGGAAAATTCTCGGAAAATTCTCGGACAATTCTCGGAAAATTCTCGGAAAATTCTCAGAAAATTCTCGGAAAATTCTCGGAAAATTCTCGGAAAATTGACGGAAAATTCTCGGAAAATTCTCGGAAAATTCTCGGAAAATTCTCGGAAAATTCTCGGAAAATTCTCGGAAAATTCTCAGAAAATTCTCGGAAATTCTCGGATAATTCTCGGAAAATTCTCAGAAAATTCTCGGAAAATTCTCGGAAAATTCTCAGAAAATTCTCGGAAAATTCTCGGAAAATTCTCCGAAAATTCTCGGGAAATTCTCGGAAAATGCTCGGAAAATTCTCGGAAAATTCTCGGAAAATTCTCGGAAAATTCTCGGAAAATTCTCGGAAAATTCTCGGAAAATTCTCGGAAAATTCTCAGAAAATTCTCGCAAAATTCCCGGAAAATTCTCGGAAAATTCTCGGAAAATTCTCGGAAAATTCTCGGAAAATTCTCGGAAAATTCTCGGAAAATTCTCGGAAAATTCTCGGAAAATTCTCGGAAAATTCGCGGAAAATTCTCGGAAAATTCTCGGAAAATTCTCGGCAAATTCTCGGAAAATTCTTGGAAAATTCTCCGAAAATTCTCGGAAAAATTCTGGGAAAAATCTCGGAAAATTCTCGGAAAATTCTCGGAAAATTCTCAGAAAATTCTCGGAAAATTCTCGGAAAATTCTCGGAAAATTCTCGGAAAATTCTCGGAAAATTCTCAGAAAATTCTCGGAAAATTCTCGGAAAATTGACGGAAAATTCTCGGAAAATTCTCGGAAAATTCTCGGAAAATTCTCGGAAAATTCTCGGAAAATTCCCGGAAAATTCTCGGAAAATTCTCGGAAAATTCTCGGAAAATTCTCGGAAAATTCTCGGAAAATTCTCGGAAAATTCTCGGAAAATTCTCGGAAATTTCTCAGAAAATTCTCGGAAAATTCTCGGAAAATTCTCGGAAAATTCTCGGAAAATTGACGGAAAATTCTCGGAAAATTCTCGGAAAATTCTCAGAAAATTCTCGGAAAATTCTCGGAAAATTCTCGGAAAATTCTCGGAAAATTCTCGGAAAATTTTCGGAAAATTCTCGGAAAATTCTCGGAAAATTCTCGGCAAATTCTCGGAAAATTATTGGAAAATTCTCGGAAAATTCTCGGAAAATTCTCGGAAAATTCTCGGAAAATTCTCGGAAAATTCTCGGAAAATTCTCAGAAAATTCTCAGAAAATTCTCGGAAAATTGACGGAAAATTCTCGGAAAATTCTCGGAAAATTCTCGGAAAATTCTCGGAAAATTCTCGGAAAATTCTCGGAAAATTCTCGGAAAGTTCTCGGAAAATTCTCGGAAAATTCTCGGAAAAATCTCGGAAAAATCTCGGAAAATTCTTGGAAAATTCTCAGAAAATTCTCGGAAAATTCTCGGAAAATTCCCGGAAAATTCTCGGAAAATTCTCGGAAAATTCTCGGAAAATTCTCGGAAAATTCTCGGAAAATTCTCCGAAAATTCTCGGAAAATTCTCGGAAAATTCTCGGAAAATTCTCGGAAAATTCTCGGAAAATTCTCGGAAGATTCTCGGAAAATTCTCGGAAAATTGACGGAAAATTCTCGGAAAATTCTTGGAAAATTCTCGGAAAATTCTCGGAAAATTCTCGGAAAATTCTCGGCAAATTCTCGGAAAATTCTTGGAAAATTCTCGGAAAATTCTCGGAAAATTCTGGGAAAAATCTCGGAAAATTCTCGGAAAAATCTCGGAAAATTCTTGGAAAATTCTCAGAAAATTCCTGGAAAATTCTCGGAAAATTCTCGGAAAATTCTCGGAAAATTCTCGGAAAATTCTCGGAAAATTCTCGGTAAATTCTTGGAAAATTCCCGGAAAATTCTCGGAAAATTCTCGGAAAATTCTCGGAAGATTCTCGGAAAATTCTCGGAAAATTGACGGAAAATTCTCGGAAAATTCTTGGAAAATTCTCGGAAAATTCTCGGAAAATTCTCGGAAAATTCTCGGCAAATTCTCGGAAAATTCTTGGAAAATTCTCGGAAAATTCTCGGAAAATTCTCGGAAAATTCTCGGAAAATTCTCGGAAAAATCTCGGAAAATTCTTGGAAAATTCTCAGAAAATTCCTGGAAAATTCTCGGAAAATTCTCGGAAAATTCTCGGAAAATTCTCGGAAAATTCTCGGAAAATTCTCGGTAAATTCTCCGAAAATTCCCGGAAAATTCTCGGAAAATTCTCGGAAAATTCTCGGAAAATTCTCGGAAAATTCTCGGAAAATTCTCGGAAAATTCTCGGAAAATTCTCGGAAAATTCTCGGAAAATCCTCGGAAAATTCTCGGAAAATTCTCGGAAAATTCTCGGAAAATTGACGGAAAATTCTCGGAAAATTCTCGGAAAATTCTCGGAAAATTCTCGGAAAATTCTCAGAAAATTCTCAGAAAATTCTCGGAAAATTCTCGGAAAATTCTCCGAAAATTCTCGGAAAATTGACGGAAAATTCTCGGAAAATTGTCGGAAAATTCTCGGAAAATTCTCGGAAAATTCTCGGAAAATTCTCGGAAAATTCTCGGAAAATTCTCGGAAAATTCTCGGAAAATTGACGGAAAACTCTCGGAAAATTCTCGGAAAATTCTCGGAAAATTCTCGGAAAATTCTCGGAAAATTCTGGGAAAATTCTCGGAAAATCCTCGGAAAATTCTCGGAAAATTCTCGGAAAATTGACGGAAAATTCTCGGAAAATTCTCGGAAAATTCTCGGAAAATTCTCTGAAAATTGACGGAAAACTCTCGGAAAATTCTCAGAAAATTCTCGGAAAATTCTCGGAAAATTCTCGGAAAATTCTCGGAAAATTGACGGAAAATTCTCGGAAAATTCTCGGAAAATTCTCGGAAAATTCTCGGAAAATTCTCGGAAAATTCCCGGAAAATTCTCGGAAAATTCTCGGAAAATTCTCGGAAAATTCTCGGAAAATTCTCGGAAAATTCTCGGTAAATTCTTGGAAAATTCCCGGAAAATTCTCGGAAAATTCTCGGAAAATTCTCGGAAAATTCTCGGAAGATTCTCGGAAAATTCTCGGAAAATTGACGGAAAATTCTCGGAAAATTCTTGGAAAATTCTCGGAAAATTCTCGGAAAATTCTCGGAAAATTCTCGGCAAATTCTCGGAAAATTCTTGGAAAATTCTCGGAAAATTCTCGGAAAATTCTCGGAAAATTCTCGGAAAATTCTCGGAAAAATCTCGGAAAATTCTTGGAAAATTCTCAGAAAATTCCTGGAAAATTCTCGGAAAATTCTCGGAAAATTCTCGGAAAATTCTCGGAAAATTCTCGGAAAATTCTCGGTAAATTCTTGGAAAATTCCCGGAAAATTCTCGGAAAATTCTCGGAAAATTCTCGGAAAATTCTCGGAAAATTCTCGGAAAATTCTCGGAAAATTCTCGGAAAATTCTCGGAAAATTCTCGGAAAATCCTCGGAAAATTCTCGGAAAATTCTCGGAAAATTCTCGGAAAATTGACGGAAAATTCTCGGAAAATTCTCGGAAAATTCTCGGAAAATTCTCAGAAAATTCTCAGAAAATTCTCGGAAAATTCTCGGAAAATTCTCCGAAAATTCTCGGAAAATTGACGGAAAATTCTCGGAAAATTGTCGGAAAATTCTCGGAAAATTCTCGGAAAATTCTCGGAAAATTCTCGGAAAATTCTCGGAAAATTCTCGGAAAATTCTCGGAAAATTGACGGAAAACTCTCGGAAAATCCCGGAAAATTCTCGGAAAATTCTCGGAAAATTCTCGGAAAATTCTGGGAAAATTCTCGGAAAATCCTCGGAAAATTCTCGGAAAATTCTCGGAAAATTGACGGAAAATTCTCGGAAAATTCTCGGAAAATTCTCGGAAAATTCTCTGAAAATTGACGGAAAACTCTCGGAAAATTCTCAGAAAATTCTCGGAAAATTCTCGGAAAATTCTCGGAAAATTCTCGGAAAATTGACGGAAAATTCTCGGAAAATTCTCGGAAAATTCTCGGAAAATTCTCGGAAAATTCTCGGAAAATTCCCGGAAAATTCTCGGAAAATTCTCGGAAAATTCTCGGAAAATTCTCGGAAAATTCTCGGAAAATTCTCGGAAAATTCTCGGAAAATTCTCGGAAAATTCTCGGAAAATTCTCGGAAAATTCTCGGAAAATTCTCGGAAAATTGACGGAAAATTCTCGGAAAATTCTCGAAAAATTCTCCGAAAATTCTCGGAAAATTCTCGGAAAATTCTCGGAAAATTCTCGGAAAATTCTCGGAAAATTCTCGGAAAATTCTCTGAAAATTGACGGAAAACTCTCGGAAAATTCTCAGAAAATTCTCGGAAAATTCTCGGAAAATTCTCGGAAAATTCTCGGAAAATTGACGGAAAATTCTCGGAAAATTCTCGGAAAATTCTCGGAAAATTCTCGGAAAATTCTCGGAAAATTCCCGGAAAATTCTCGGAAAATTCTCGGAAAATTCTCGGAAAATTCTCGGAAAATTCTCGGAAAATTCTCGGAAAATTCTCGGAAAATTCTCGGAAAATTCTCGGAAAATTCTCAGAAAATTCTCGGAAAATTCTCGGAAAATTCTCGGAAAATTCTCGGAAAATTGACGGAAAATTCTCGGAAAATTCTCGGAAAATTCTCAGAAAATTCTCGGAAAATTCTCGGAAAATTCTCGGAAAATTCTCGGAAAATTCTCGGAAAATTTTCGGAAAATTCTCGGAAAATTCTCGGAAAATTCTCGGCAAATTCTCGGAAAATTCTTGGAAAATTCTCGGAAAATTCTCGGAAAATTCTCGGAAGATTCTCGGAAAATTCTCGGAAAATTCTCGGAAAATTCTCAGAAAATTCTCAGAAAATTCTCGGAAAATTGACGGAAAATTCTCGGAAAATTCTCGGAAAATTCTCGGAAAATTCTCGGAAAATTCTCGGAAAGTTCTCGGAAAATTCTCGGAAAATTCTCGGAAAATTCTCGGAAAATTCTCGGAAAATTCTCGGAAAAATCTCGGAAAATTCTTGCAAAATTCTCAGAAAATTCCTGGAAAATTCTCGGAAAATTCTCGGAAAATTCTCGGAAAATTCTCGGAAAATTCTCGGAAAATTCTCGGTACATTCTTGGAAAATTCCCGGAAAATTCTCGGAAAATTCTCGGAAAATTCTCGGAAAATTCTCGGAAAATTCTCGGAAAATTCTCGGAAAATTCTCGGAAAATTCTCGGAAAATTCTCGGAAAATCCTCGGAAAATTCTCGGAAAATTCTCGGAAAATTCTCGGAAAACTGACGGAAAATTCTCGGAAAATTCTCGGAAAATTCTCGGAAAATTCTCGGAAAATTCTCAGAAAATTCTCAGAAAATTCTCGGAAAATTCTCGGAAAATTCTCCGAAAATTCTCGGAAAATTGACGGAAAATTCTCGGAAAATTGTCGGAAAATTCTCGGAAAATTCTCGGAAAATTCTCGGAAAATTCTCGGAAAATTCTCGGAAAATTCTCGGAAAATTCTCGGAAAATTGACGGAAAACTCTCGGAAAATTCTCGGAAAATTCTCGGAAAATTCTCGGAAAATTCTCGGAAAATTCTGGGAAAATTCTCGGAAAATCCTCGGAAAATTCTCGGAAAATTCTCGGAAAATTGACGGAAAATTCTCGGAAAATTCTCGGAAAATTCTCGGAAAATTCTCTGAAAATTGACGGAAAACTCTCGGAAAATTCTCAGAAAATTCTCGGAAAATTCTCGGAAAATTCTCGGAAAATTCTCGGAAAATTGACGGAAAATTCTCGGAAAATTCTCGGAAAATTCTCGGAAAATTCTCGGAAAATTCTCGGAAAATTCACGGAAAATTCTGGGAAAATTCTCGGAAAATTCTCGGAAAATTCTCGGAAAATTCTCGGAAAATTCTCGGAAAATTCTCGGAAAATTCTCGGAAAATTCTCGGAAAATTCTCGGAAAATTCTCGGAAAATTGACGGAAAATTCTCGGAAAATTCTCGAAAAATTCTCCGAAAATTCTCGGAAAATTCTCGGAAAATTCTCGGAAAATTCTCGGAAAATTCTCGGAAAATTCTCGGAAAATTCTCGGAAAATTCTCTGAAAATTGACGGAAAACTCTCGGAAAATTCTCAGAAAATTCTCGGAAAATTCTCGGAAAATTCTCGGAAAATTCTCGGAAAATTGACGGAAAATTCTCGGAAAATTCTCGGAAAATTCTCGGAAAATTCTCGGAAAATTCTCGGAAAATTCCCGGAAAATTCTCGGAAAATTCTCGGAAAATTCTCGGAAAATTCTCGGAAAATTCTCGGAAAATTCTCGGAAAATTCTCGGAAAATTCTCGGAAAATTCTCGGAAAATTCTCCGAAAATTCTCAGAAAATTCTCGGAAAATTCTCGGAAAATTCTCGGAAAATTCTCGGAAAATTGACGGAAAATTCTCGGAAAATTCTCGGAAAATTCTCAGAAAATTCTCGGAAAATTCTCGGAAAATTCTCGGAAAATTCTCGGAAATTTTTTGGAAAAAACGCACAAGGTTAGGGTTACGCACATAGAAAGTGAAAGAAGCATGTAGCCGCGAATTTGCGGCTACCAGGCCCAAAGACGCAAGGGACAAGTACACAACCTGAGTCGCGAATTTGCGGCTACCAAGCCCAGGGACCAAAGATACCATTGTAGAAGCCGTGTGTCGCAATTTTGGAAAAAATTTTGGCAAAAATTTTTGAAAAAACTTTTGGAAAAAACGCACAAGGTTAGGGTTACGCACATAGAAAGTGAAAGAAGCATGTAGCCGCGAATTTGCGGCTACCAAGCCCAAAGACGCAAGGGACAAGTACACAACCTGAGTCGCGAATTTGCGGCTACCAAGCCCAGGGACCAAAGATACCATTGTAGAAGCCGTGTGTCGCAATTTTTGGAAAAAATTTTGGCAAAATTTTTGAAAAAAATATTGGAAAAATTTTGGAAAAAAATTTTGAAAAAAATTTTGGAAAAAACGCACAAGGTTAGGGTTACGCACATAGAAAGTTAAAGAAGCATGTAGCCGCGAATTTGCGGCTACCAAGCCCAAAGACGCAAGGGACAAGTACACAAACTGAGTCGCGAATTTGCGGCTACCAAGCCCAGGGACCAAAGATACCATTGTAGGAGCCGTGTGTCGCAATTTTGGAAAAAAATTTGGCAAAATTTTTGAAAAAAATGTTGGAAAAGTTTTTCGAAAAAATTTTTGAAAAATTTTTTTGGAAAAAACGCACAAGGTTAGGGTTACGCACATAGAAAGTGAAAGAAGCATGTAGCCGCGAATTTGCGGCTACCAAGCCCAAAGACGCAAGGGACAAGTACATAACCTGAGTCGCGAATTTGCGGCTACCAAGCCCAGGGACCAAAGATACCATTGTAGAAGCCGTGTGTCGCAATTTTGGAAAAGATTTTGGCAAAAATTTTTGAAAAAAATATTGGAAAAATTTTGGAAACAATTTTTGAAAATTTTTTTGGAAAAAACGCACAAGGTTAGGGTTACGCACATAGAAAGTGAAAGAAGCATGTAGCCGCGAATTTGCGGCTACCAGGCCCAAAGACGCAAGGGACAAGTACACAACCTGAGTCGCGAATTTGCGGCTACCAAGCCCAGGGACCAAAGATACCATTGTAGAAGCCGTGTGTCGCAATTTTGGAAAAAATTTTGGCAAAAATTTTTTGAAAAAAGTATTGGAAAATTTTTGGAAAAAATTTTTGAAAAATTTTTTGGAAAAAGGGCACAAGGTTAGGGTTACGCACATAGAAAGTTAAAGAAGCATGTAGCCGCGAATTTGCTGCTACCAAGCCCAAAGACGCAAGGGACAAGTACACAACCTGAGTCGCGAATTTGCGGCTACCAAGCCCAGGGACCAAAGATACCATTGTAGAAGCCGTGTGTCGCAATTTTGGAAAAAATCTTGGCAAAAATTTTTGAGAAAAATGTTGGAAAAATTTTGGAAAAAACGCACAAGGTTAGGAGTACGCACATAGAAAGCGAAAGAAGCATGTAGCCGCGAATTTGCGGCTACCAAGCCCAAAGACGCAAGCGACAAGTACACAACCTGAGTCGCGAATTTGCGGCTACCAAGCCCAGGGACCAAAGATACCATTATAGAAGCCATGTGTCGCAATTTTGGAAAAAATTTTGGCAAAAATTTTGGAAAATATTTTGGAAAAAATTTTTTGAAAAAACGCACAAGGTTAGGGTTACGCACATAGAAAGTGAAAGAAGCATGTAGCCGCGAATTTGCGGCTACCGAGCCCAAAGACGCAAGGGACAAGTACACAACCTGAGTCGCGAATTTGTGGCTACCAAGCCCAGGGACCAAAGATACCATTGTAGAAGCCGTGTGTCGCAATTTTGGAAAATAATTTGGCAAAAATTTGTGAAAAAAATATTGGAAAAATTTTGGAAAAAATTTTTGAAAATTTTTTTTGAAAAAACGCACAAGGTTAGGGTGACGCACATAGAAAGTGAAAGAAGCATGTAGCCGCGAATTTGCGGCTACCAAGCCCAAAGACGCAAGGGACAAGTACACAACCTGAGTCGCGAATTTGCGGCTAGCAGGCCCAGGGACCAAAGATACCATTGTAGAAGCCGTGTGTCGCAATTTTGGAAAAAATTTTGGCAAAAATTTTTGAAAAAAATATTGGAAAAATTTTGGAAAAAATTTTTGAAAAATTTTGTGAAAAAAACGCACAAGGTTAGGGTTACGCACATAGAAAGTTAAAGAAGCATGTAGCCGCGAATTTGCGGCTACCAAGCCCAAAGACGCAAGGGACAAGTACACAACCTGAGTCGCGAATTTGCGGCTACCAAGCCCAGGGACCAAAGATACCATTGTAGAAGCCGTGTGTCGCAATTTTGGAAAAAATTTTGGCAAAAATTTTTGAAAAAATTTTGGAAAAATTTTCGAAAAAATTTTTGAAAAATTTTGTGAAAAAAACGCACAAGGTTAGGGTTACGCACATAGAAAGTTAAAGAAGCATGTAGCCGCGAATTTGCGGCTACCAAGCCCAAAGACGCAAGGGACAAGTACACAACCTGAGTCGCGAATTTGCGGCTACCAAGCCCAGGGACCAAAGATACCACTGTAAAAGCTGTGTGTCACAATTTTGGAAAAAATTTAGGCAAAAATTTTTGAAAAAAATATTGGAAAAAATTTGGAAAAAATTTTTGAAAAAAATTTTGGAAAAAACGCACAAGGTTAGGGTTACGCACATAGAAAGTGAAAGAAGCATGTAGCCGCGAATTTGCGGCTACCAAGCCCAAAGACGCAAGGGACAAGTACACAACCTGAGTCGCGAATTTGCGGCTACCAAGCCCAGGGATCAAAGATACCATTGTAGAAGCCGTGTGTCGCAATTTTGGAAAAGATTTTGGCAAAAATTTTTGAAAAAAATATTGAAAAATTTTTGGAAAAAATTTTTGAAAAATTTTTTGGAAAAAGGGCACAAGGTTAGGGTTACGCACATAGAAAGTTAAAGAAGCATGTAGCCGCGAATTTGCGGCTACCAGGCCCAAAGACGCAAGGGACAAGTACACAACCTGGGTCGCGAATTTGCGGCTACCAAGCCCAGGGACCAAAGATACCATTGTAGAAGCCGTGTGTCGCAATTTTGAAAAAAAATTTGGCCAAATTTTTTGAAAAAAATGTTGGAAAAATTTTTCGAAAAAATTTTTGAAAAAAATTTTGGAAAAAACGCACAAGGTTAGGGTTACGCACATAGAAAGTGAAAGAAGCATGTAGCCGCGAATTTGCGGCTACCAAGCCCAAAGACGCAAGGGACAAGTACACAACCTGAGTCGCGAATTTGCGGCTAGCAAGCCCAGGGACCAAAGATACCATTGTAGAAGCCGTGTGTCGCAATTTTGGAAAAAATTTTGGCAAAAATTTTTGAAAAAAATATTCGAAAAATTTTGGAAAATATTTTGGAAAAATTTTGTGAAAAAAACGCACAAGGTTAGGGTTACGCACATAGAAAGTTAAAGAAGCATGTAGCCGCGAATTTGCGGCTACCAAGCCCAAAGACGCAAGGGACAAGTACACAACCTGAGTCGCGAATTTGCGGCTACCAAGCCCAGGGACCAAAGATACCACTGTAAAAGCTGTGTGTCACAATTTTGGAAAAAATTTAGGCAAAAATTTTTGAAAAAAATTTTGGAAAAAATTTGGAAAAAATTTTTGAAAAAAATTTTGGAAAAAACGCACAAGGTTAGGGTTACGCACATAGAAAGTGAAAGAAGCATGTAGCCGCGAATTTGCGGCTACCAAGCCCAGGGACCAAAGATACCATTGTAGAAGCCGTGTGTCGCAATTTTGGAAAAAAATTTGGCAAAGTTTTTTGAAAAAAATGTTGGAAGAATTTTTCGAAAAAATTTTTGAAAAATTTTTTGGAAAAAACGCACAAGGTTAGGGTTACGCACATAGAAAGTGAAAGAAGCATGTAGCCGCGAATTTGCGGCTACCAAGCCCAAAGACGCAAGGGACAAGTACACAACCTGAGTCGCGAATTTGCGGCTACCAAGCCCAGGGACCAAAGATACCACTGTAAAAGCTGTGTGTCACAATTTTGGAAAAAATTTAGGCAAAAATTTTTGAAAAAAATTTTGGAAAAAATTTGGAAAAAATTTTTGAAAAAAATTTTGGAAAAAACGCACAAGGTTAGGGTTACGCACATAGAAAGTGAAAGAAGCATGTAGCCGCGAATTTGCGGCTACCAAGCCCAAAGACGCAAGGGACAAGTACACAACCTGAGTCGCGAATTTGCGGCTACCAAGCCCAGGGATCAAAGATACCATTGTAGAAGCCGTGTGTCGCAATTTTGGAAAAGATTTTGGCAAAAATTTTTGAAAAAAATATTGGAAAAATTTTGGAAAAAATTTTTGAAAAATTTTTTGGAAAAAGGGCACAAGGTTAGGGTTACGCACATAGAAAGTTAAAGAAGCATGTAGCCGCGAATTTGCGGCTACCAGGCCCAAAGACGCAAGGGACAAGTACACAACCTGGGTCGCGAATTTGCGGCTACCAAGCCCAGGGACCAAAGATACCATTGTAGAAGCCGTGTGTCGCAATTTTGAAAAAAAATTTGGCCAAATTTTTTGAAAAAAATGTTGGAAAAATTTTTCGAAAAAATTTTTCCAACATTTTTCTCAAAAATTTTTGGAAAAAGGGCACAAGGTTAGGGTTACGCACATAGAAAGTTAAAGAAGCATGTAGCCGCGAATTTGCGGCTACCAGGCCCAAAGACGCAAGGGACAAGTACACAACCTGAGTCGCGAATTTGCGGCTAGCAAGCCCAGGGACCAAAGATACCATTGTAGAAGCCGTGTGTCGCAATTTTGAAAAAAATTTTGGCAAAAATTTTTGAAAAAAATATTGGAAAAATTTTGGAAAAAATTTTTGAAAAATTTTGTGAAAAAAGCGCACAAGGTTAGGGTTACGCACATAGAAAGTTAAAGAAGCATGTAGCCGCGAATTTGCGGCTACCAAGCCCAAAGACGTAAGGGACAAGTACACAACCTGAGTCGCGAATTTGCGGCTACCAAGCCCAGGGACCAAAGATACCATTGTAGAAGCCGTGTGTCGCAATTTTGGAAAAAATTTTGGCAAAAATTTTTGAAAAAAATATTGGAAAAATTTTGGAAAAAATTTTTGAAAAATTTTGTGAAAAAAACGCACAAGGTTAGGGTTACGCACATAGAAAGTTAAAGAAGCATGTAGCCGCGAATTTGCGGCTACCAAGCCCAAAGACGCAAGGGACAAGTACACAACCTGAGTCGCGAATTTGCGGCTACCAAGCCCAGGGACCAAAGATACCACTGTAAAAGCTGTGTGTCACAATTTTGGAAAAAATTTAGGCAAAAATTTTTGAAAAAAATATTGGAAAAAATTTGGAAAAAATTTTTGAAAAAAATTTTGGAAAAAACGCACAAGGTTAGGGTTACGCACATAGAAAGTGAAAGAAGCATGTAGCCGCGAATTTGCGGCTACCAAGCCCAAAGACGCAAGGCACAAGTACACAACCTGAGTCGCGAATTTGCGGCTACCAAGCCCAGGGATCAAAGATACCATTGTAGAAGCCGTGTGTCGCAATTTTGGAAAAGATTTTGGCAAAAATTTTTGAAAAAAATATTGAAAAATTTTTGGAAAAAATTTTTGAAAAAATTTTTGGAAAAAGGGCACAAGGTTAGGGTTACGCACATAGAAAGTTAAAGAAGCATGTAGCCGCGAATTTGCGGCTACCAGGCCCAAAGACGCAAGGGACAAGTACACAACCTGGGTCGCGAATTTGCGGCTACCAAGCCCAGGGACCAAAGATACCATTGTAGAAGCCGTGTGTCGCAATTTTGAAAAAAAATTTGGCCAAATTTTTTGAAAAAAATGTTGGAAAAATTTTTCGAAAAAATTTTTGAAAAAAATTTTGGAAAAAACGCACAAGGTTAGGGTTACGCACATAGAAAGTGAAAGAAGCATGTAGCCGCGAATTTGCGGCTACCAAGCCCAAAGACGCAAGGGACAAGTACACAACCTGAGTCGCGAATTTGCGGCTAGCAAGCCCAGGGACCAAAGATACCATTGTAGAAGCCGTGTGTCGCAATTTTGGAAAAAATTTTGGCAAAAATTTTTGAAAAAAATATTGGAAAAATTTTGGAAAATATTTTGGAAAAATTTTGTGAAAAAAACGCACAAGGTTAGGGTTACGCACATAGAAAGTTAAAGAAGCATGTAGCCGCGAATTTGCGGCTACCAAGCCCAAAGACGCAAGGGACAAGTACACAACCTGAGTCGCGAATTTGCGGCTACCAAGCCCAGGGACCAAAGATACCATTGTAGAAGCCGTGTGTCGCAATTTTGGAAAAAAATTTGGCAAACTTTTTTGAAAAAAATGTTGGAAAAATTTTTCGAAAAAATTTTTGAAAAATTTTTTGGAAAAAACGCACAAGGTTAGGGTTACGCACATAGAAAGTGAAAGAAGCATGTAGCCGCGAATTTGCGGCTACCAAGCCCAAAGACGCAAGGGACAAGTACACAACCTGAGTCGCGAATTTGCGGCTACCAAGCCCAGGGACCAAAGATACCACTGTAAAAGCTGTGTGTCACAATTTTGGAAAAAATTTAGGCAAAAATTTTTGAAAAAAATATTGGAAAAGATTTGGAAAAAATTTTTGAAAAAAATTTTGGAAAAAACGCACAAGGTTAGGGTTACGCACATAGAAAGTGAAAGAAGCATGTAGCCGCGAATTTGCGGCTACCAAGCCCAAAGACGCAAGGGACAAGTACACAACCTGAGTCGCGAATTTGCGGCTACCAAGCCCAGGGATCAAAGATACCATTGTAGAAGCCGTGTGTCGCAATTTTGGAAAAGATTTTGGCAAAAATTTTTGAAAAAAATATTGGAAAAATTTTGGAAAAAATTTTTGAAAAAATTTTTGGAAAAAGGGCACAAGGTTAGGGTTACGCACATAGAAAATTAAAGAAGCATGTAGCCGCGAATTTGCGGCTACCAGGCCCAAAGACGCAAGGGACAAGTACACAACCTGGGTCGCGAATTTGCGGCTACCAAGCCCAGGGACCAAAGATACCATTGTAGAAGCCGTGTGTCGCAATTTTGAAAAAAATTTTGGCCAAATTTTTTGAAAAAAATGTTGGAAAAATTTTTCGAAAAAATTTTTGAAAAAAATTTTGGAAAAAACGCACAAGGTTACGCACATAGAAAGTGAAAGAAGCATGTAGCCGCGAATTTGCGGCTACCAAGCCCAAAGACGCAAGGGACAAGTACACAACCTGAGTCGCGAATTTGCGGCTACCAAGCCCAGGGACCAAAGATACCATTGTAGAAGCCGTGTGTCGCAATTTTGGAAAGATTTCGGCAAAAATTTTTGCAAAAAATATTGGAAAAATTTTTGAAAAAATTTTTGAAAAAAATTTTGGAAAAAACGCACAAGGTTAGGGTTACGCACATAGAAAGTGAAAGAAGCATGTAGCCGCGAATTTGCGGCTAGCAAGCCCAGGGACCAAAGATACCATTGTAGAAGCCGTGTGTCGCAATTTTGGAAAAAATTTTGGCAAAAATTTTTGAAAAAAATATTGGAAAAATTTTGGAAAAAATTTTTGAAAATTTTTTTAGAAAAAACGCACAAGGTTAGGGTTACGCACATAGAAAGTTAAAGAAGCATGTAGCCGCGAATTTGCGGCTACCAGGCCCAAAGACGCAAGGGACAAGTACACAACCTGGGTCGCGAATTTGCGGCTACCAAGCCCAGGGACCAAAGATACCATTGTAGAAGCCGTGTGTCACAATTTTGGAAAAAATTTTGGCAAAAGTTTTTGAAAAAAATATTTGAAAAATTTTGGAAAAAATTTTTGAAAATTTTTTTGGAAAAAGCGCACAAGGTTAGGGTTACGCACATAGAAAGTTAAAGAAGCATGTAGCCGCGAATTTGCGGCTACCAAGCCCAAAGACGCAAGGGACAAGTACACAACCTGAGTCGCGAATTTGCGGCTACCAAGCCCAGGGACCAAAGATACCATTGTAAAAGCTGTGTGTCACAATTTTGGAAAGAAATTTGGCAAGAATTTTTGAAAAAAATATTGGAAAAAATTTGGAAAAAATTTTTGAAAAAAATTTCGGAAAAAACGCACAAGGTTAGGGTTACGCACATAGAAAGTGAAAGAAGCATGTAGCCGCGAATTTGCGGCTACCAAGCCCAAAGACGCAAGGGACAAGTACACAACCTGAGTCGCGAATTTGCGGCTACCAAGCCCAGGGACCAAAGATACCATTGTAAAAGCCGTGTGTCACAATTTTGGAAAAAATTTAAGCAAAAATTTTTGAAAAAAATATTGGAAAAATTTTGGAAAAATTTTTTGAAAATTTTTTTGGAAAAAACGCACAAGGTTAGGGTTACGCACATAGAAAGTTAAAGAAGCATGTAGCCGCGAATTTGCGGCTACCAAGCCCAAAGACGCAAGGGACAAGTACACAACCTGAGTCGCGAATTTGCGGCTACCAAGCCCAGGGACCAAAGATACCATTGTAAAAGCTGTGTGTCACAATTTTGGAAAAAAATTTGGCAAAATTTTGAAAAAAAATATTGGAAAAAATTTGGAAAAAATTTTTGAAAAATTTTTTGGAAAAAGGGCACAAGGTTAGGGTTACGCACATAGAAAGTGAAAGAAGCATGTAGCCGCGAATTTGCGGCTACCAAGCCCAAAGACGCAAGGGACAAGTACACAACCTGAGTCGCGAATTTGCGGCTACCAAGCCCAGGGATCAAAGATACCATTGTAGAAGCCGTGTGTCGCAATTTTGGAAGAGATTTTGGCAAAAATTTTTGAAAAAAATATTGGAAAAATTTTGGAAAAAATTTTTGAAAAATTTTTTGGAAAAAGGGCACAAGGTTAGGGTCACGTTTTGTGGAAAACCAGAATTGGAGAATTTTTTTTTTTTTTTTTTATCCGAGCATTCTCGTATTGTGGAAAACCAGAATCGGAGAATTTTTTTTTTTTTTTTTTAATCCGAGAATTCTCGTTTCGTGGAAAACCAAAATCGGAGAATTTTTTTTTTTTTTTTTTTATCCGAGAATTCTCGTATTGGGGAAAACCAGAATCGGAGATTTTTTTTTTTTTTTTTTCTTATCCGACAATTCTCGTATTGTGGAAAACCGGAATCGGAGGATTTTTTTTTTTTTTTTTTTTTTTTATCCGAGAATTCTTGTATTGTGGAAAACCAGAATTGGAGAATTTTTTTTTTTTTTTTTTAGCCGAGAATTCTCTCATTGTGGAAAACCAGAATCCAAAAAAATTTTTTTTTTTTTTCTCCGAGAATTCTCGTTTTGTGAAAAACCGGAATTGGAGAATTTTTTTTTTTTTTTATCCGAGAATTCTCGTATTGGGGAAAACCTGAATCGGAGAATTTTTTTTTTTTTTCTTTTTTTAATCCGAGATTTCTCGTTTTGTGGAAAACTGGAATTGGAGAATTGTTTTTTTTTTTTTTTTTTATCTGAGAAATCTCTTATTGTGGAAAACCAGAATCGGAGAATTTTTTTTTTTTTTTTTTATCCGAGAATTCTCGTTTCGTGGAAAACCAAAATCGGAGAATTTTTTTTTTTTTTTTTTTTATCCGAGAATTCTCGTTTTGTGAAAAACCGGAATTGGAGAATTTTTATTTTTTTTTTTTTTTTATCCGAGAATTCTCGTATCGTGGAAAACCAGAATCGGAGAATTTTTTTTTTTTTTTTTTTTTTAATCCGAGATTTCTCGTTTTCTGGAAAACTTGAATTGGAGAATTTTTTTTTTTTTTTTCTTATCCGAGAATTCTCGTATTGTGGAAAACCGGAATCGGAGGATTTTTTTTTTTTTTTTTTTTTTTATCCGAGAATTCTCGTATTGTGGAAAACCAGAATTGGAGAATTTTTTTTTTTTTTTTTTTTTAGCCGAGAATTCTCCTATTGTGGAAAACCGGAATCCAAAAATTCTTTTTTTTTTTTTTTTCTCCGAGAATTCTCGTTTTGTGAAAAACCAGAATTGGAGAATTTTTTTTTTTTTTATCCGAGAATTCTCGTATTGGGGAAAACCAGAATCGGAGAATTTTTTTTTTTTTTTCTTTTTTTAATCCGAGATTTCTCGTTTTGTGGAAAACTGGAATTGGAGAATTTTTTTTTTTTTTTTTTTTTATCCGAGAAATCTCGTATTGTGGAAAACCAAAATCGGAGATTTTTTTTTTTTTTTTTTTTTTTTATCTGACAATTCTCGTTTTGTGAAAAAGCAGAATTGGAGAATTTTTTTTTTTTTTTTTATCCGAGAATTCTCGTATTGTGGAAAACCAGAATCGGAGAATTTTTTTTTTTTTTTTTCTAATCCGAGAATTCTGGTTTTGTGAAAAACCTGAATTGGAGAATTTTTTTTTTTTTTTTTTATCCGAGAATTCTCGTATTGTGGAAAACCGGAATCGGATTTTTTTTTTTTTTTTTTTTTTTTTTTAATCCGAGATTTCTCGTTTTATGGAAAACTTGAATTGGAGAATTTTTTTTTTACTTTTCTTATCCGAGAATTCTCGTATTGTGGAAAACCGGAATCGGAGGATTTTTTTTTTTTTTTTTTTTTTATCCGAGAATTCTCGTATTGTGGAAAACCAGAATTGGAGAATATTTTTTTTTTTTTTTTTAGCCGAGAATTCTCCTATTGTGGAAAACCAGAATCCAAAATTTTTTTTTTTTTTTTTCTCCGAGAATTCTCGTTTTGTGAAAAGCCAGAATTGGAGAATTTTTTTTTCTTTTTTTATCCGAGAATTCTCGTATTGGGGAAAACCGGAATCGGAGAATTTTTTTTTTTTTTCTTTTTTTAATCCGAGATTTCTCTTTTTATGGAAAACTGGAATTGGAGAATTGTTTTTTTTTCTTTTTTTTTATCCGAGAAATCTCGTATTGTGGAAAACCAGAATCGGAGAATTTTTTTTTTTTGTTTTTTTTTTTATCCGAGAATTCTCGTTTTGTGAAAAACCAGAATTGGAGAATTTTTTTTTTTTTTTTATCCGAGAATTCTCGTATTGTGGAAAACCGGAATCGGAGAATTTTTTTTTTTTTTCTTTTTTTTAATCCGAGATTTCTCGTTTTGTGGAAAACCAGAATTGGAGAATTTTTTTTTTTTTTTTTTTTATCCGAGAATTCTCGTTTTGTGAAAAACCAGAATTGGAGAATTTTTTTTTTTCTTTTTATCCGAGAATCCTCGTATTGTGGAAAACCAGAATCGGAGAATTTTTTTTTTTTTTTTTTTTTTAATCCGAGATTTCACGTTTTGTGGAAAACCAGAATTGGAGAATTTTTTTTTTTTTTTTTTATCCGAGAATTCTCGTATTGTGGAAAACCAGAATCGGAGAATTTTTTTTTTTTTTTTTTTCTAATCCGAGAATTCTGGTTTTGTGAAAAACCTGAATTGGAGAATTTTTTTTTTTTTTTTATCCGAGAATTCTCGTATTGTGGAAAACCGGAATCGGAGAATTTTTTTTTTTTTTTTTTTTTTTTAATCCGAGATTTCTCGTTTTGTGGAAAACTTGAATTGGAGAATTTTTTTTTTTTACTTTTCTTATCCGAGAATTCTCGTATTGTGGAAAACCGGAATCGGAGGATTTTTTTTTTTTTTTTTTTTTTATCCGAGAATTCTCGTATTGTGGAAAACTAGAACTGGAGAATTTTTTTTTTTTTTTTTTTTAGCCGAGAATTCTCCTATTGTGGAAAACCAGAATCCAAAAATTTTTTTTTTTTTTTTCTCCGAGAATTCTCGTTTTGTGAAAAGCCAGAATTGGAGAATTTTTTTTTTTTTTTTTTATCCGAGAATTCTCGTATTGGGGAAAACCGGAATCGGAGAATTTTTTTTTTTTTTTTCTTTTTTTAATCCGAGATTTCTCGTTTTATGGAAAACTGGAATTGGAGAATTTTTTTTTTTTCTTTTTTTTTATCCGAGAAATCTCGTATTGTGGAAAACCAGAATCGGAGAATTTTTTTTTGTTTTTTTTTTTATCCGAGAATTCTTGTTTCGTGGAAAACCAGAATTGGAGAATTTTTTTTTTTTTTTTTTTATCCGAGAATTCTCGTATTTGGGAAAACCAGAATCGGAGAATTTTCTTTTTTTTTTTTTTTTTTTATCCGAGAATTCTCGTTTTGTGAAAAACCAGAATTGGAGAATTTTTTTTTTTTTTTTTTATCCGAGAATCCTCGTATTGTGGAAAACCAGAATCGGAGAATTTTTTTTTTTTTTTTTTTTAATCCGAGATTTCACGTTTTGTCGAAAACCAGAATTGGAGAATTTTTTTTTTTTTTTTTATCCGAGAATTCTCGTATTGTGGAAAACCAGAATCGGAGAATTTTTTTTTTTTTCTTTTTTTTTTAATCCGAGATTTCACGTTTTTCGGAAAACCAGAATTGGAGAATTTTTTTTTTTTTTTATCCGAGAATTCTCGTATTGGGGAAAACCAGAATCGGAGAATTTTTTTTTTTTTTTTTTTTTTTAATCCGAGATTTCTCGTTTTGTGGAAAACTTGAATTGGAGAAAATCGGAAATTCTCGGATAATTCTCGGAAAATTCTCAGAAAATTCTCGGAAAATTCTCGGAAAATTCTCAGAAAATTCTCGGAAAATTCTCGGAAAATTCTCCGAAAATTCTCGGAAAATTCTCGGAAAATGCTCGGAAAATTCTCGGAAAATTCTCGGAAAATTCTCGGAAAATTCTCGGAAAATTCTCGGAAAATTCTCGGAAAATTCTCAGAAAATTCTCGGAAAATTCCCGGAAAATTCTCGGAAAATTCTCGGAAAATTCTCGGAAAATTCTCGGAAAATTCTCGGAAAATTCTTGGAAAATTCTCGGAAAATTCTCGGAAAATTCGCGGAAAATTCTCGGAAAATTCTCGGAAAATTCTCGGCAAATTCTCGGAAAATTCTTGGAAAATTCTCGGAAAATTCTCGGAAAATTCTGGGAAAAATCTCGGAAAATTCTCGGAAAATTCTCGGAAAATTCTCAGAAAATTCTCGGAAAATTCTCGGAAAATTCTCGGAAAATTCTCAGAAAATTCTCGGAAAATTCTCGGAAAATTCTCGGAAAATTCTCGGAAAATTCTCAGAAAATTCTCGGAAAATTCTCGGAAAATTCTCGGAAAATTCTCGGAAAATTCTCGGAAAATGCTCGGAAAATTCTCGGAAAATTCTCGGAAAATTCTCGGAAAATTCCCGGAAAATTCTCGGAAAATTCTCGGAAAATTCTCGGAAAATTCTCGGAAAATTCTCGGAAAATTCCCGGAAAATTCTCGGAAAATTCTCGGAAAATTCTCGGAAAATTCTCGGAAAATTCTCGGAAAATTCTCGGAAAATTCTCGGAAAATTCTCGGAAAATTCGCGGAAAATTCTCGGAAAATTCTCGGAAAATTCTCGGCAAATTCTCGGAAAATTCTTGGAAAATTCTCGGAAAATTCTCGGAAAATTCTGGGAAAAATCTCGGAAAATTCTCGGAGAATTCTCGGAAAATTCTCAGAAAATTCTCGGAAAATTCTCGGAAAATTCTCGGAAAATTCTCAGAAAATTCTCGGAAAATTCTCGGAAAATTCTCGGAAAATTCTCGGAAAATTCTCGGAAAATTCTCAGAAAATTCTCGGAAAATTCTCGGAAAATTGACGGAAAATTCTCGGAAAATTCTCGGAAAATTCTCGGAAAATTCTCGGAAAATTCTCGGAAAATTCCCGGAAAATTCTCGGAAAATTCTCGGAAAATTCTCGGAAAATTCTCGGAAAATTCTCGGAAAATTCTCGGAAAATTCTCGGAAAATTCTCGGAAAATTCTCGGAAAATTCTCGGAAATTTCTCAGAAAATTCTCGGAAAATTCTCGGAAAATTCTCGGAAAATTCTCGGAAAATTGAAGGAAAATTCTCGGAAAATTCTCGGAAAATTCTCAGAAAATTCTCGGAAAATTCTCGGAAAATTCTCGGAAAATTCTCGGAAAATTCTCGGAAAATTTTCGGAAAATTCTCGGAAAATTCTCGGAAAATTCTCGGCAAATTCTCGGAAAATTATTGGAAAATTCTCGGAAAATTCTCGGAAAATTCTCGGAAAATTCTCGGAAAATTCTCGGAAAATTCTCAGAAAATTCTCAGAAAATTCTCGGAAAATTGACGGAAAATTCTCGGAAAATTCTCGGAAAATCTCCGAAAATTCTCGGAAAATTCTCGGAAAATTCTCGGAAAATTCTCGGAAAGTTCTCGGAAAATTCTCGGAAAATTCTCGGAAAATTCTCGGAAAATTCTCGGAAAATTCTCGGAAAAATCTCGGAAAAATTCTTGGAAAATTCTCAGAAAATTCTCGGAAAATTCTCGGAAAATTCTCGGAAAATTCTCGGAAAATTCTCGGAAAATTCTCGGAAAATTCTCGGAAAATTCTTGGAAAATTCCCGGAAAATTCTCGGAAAATTCTCGGAAAATTCTCGGAAAATTCTCGGAAAATTCTCGGAAAATTCTCGGAAAATTCTCGGAAAATTCTCGGAAAATTCTCGGAAAATTCTCGGAAAATTCTCGGAAAATTCTCGGAAAATTGACGGAAAATTCTCGGAAAATTCTCGGAAAATTCTCGGAAAATTCTCGGAAAATTCTCAGAAAATTCTCAGAAAATTCTCGGAAAATTCTCGGAAAATTCTCGGAAAATTCTCGGAAAATTGACGGAAAATTCTCGGAAAATTCTCGGAAAATTCTCGGAAAATTCTCGGAAAATTCTCGGAAAATTCTCGGAAAATTCTCGGAAAATTCTCGGAAAATTCTCGGAAAATTCTCGGAAAATACTCGGAAAATTCTCGGAAAATTCTCGGAAAATTGACGGAAAACTCTCGGAAAATTCTCGGAAAATTCTCGGAAAATTCTCAGAAAATTCTCAGGAAAATTCTCGGAAAATTCTCGGAAAATTCTCGGAAAATTCTCGGAAAATTCTCGGAAAATTCTCGGAAAATTCTCGGAAAATTCTCGGAAAATTCTCGGAAAATTCTCGGAAAATTCTCGGAAAATTGACGGAAAACTCTAGGAAAATTCTCGGAAAATTCTCGGAAAATTCTCGGAAAATTCTCAGAAAATTCTCGGAAAATTGACGGAAAATTCTCGGAAAATTCTCGGAAGGTTCTCGGAAAATTCTCGGAAAATTCTCGGAAAATTCCCGGAAAATTCTCGGAAAATTCTCGGAAAATTCTCGGAAAATTCTCGGAAAATTCTCAGAAAATTCTCGGAAAATTCTCGGAAAATTCTCGGAAAATTCTCGGAAAATTCTCAGAAAATTCTCAGAAAATTCTCGGAAAATTCTCGGAAAATTCTCGGAAAATTCTCGGAAAATTCTCGGAAAATTCTCGGAAAATTCTCGGAAAATTCTCGGAAAATTCTCGGAAAATTCTCGGAAAATTCTGGGAAAATTCTCGGAAAATTCTCGGAAAATTCTCGGAAAATTCTCAGAAAATTCTCGGAAAATTCCCGGAAAATTCTCGGAAAATTCTCGGAAAATTCTCGGAAAATTCTCGGAAAATTCTCGGAAAATTCTCGGAAAAGTCTCGGAAAATTCTCGGAAAATTCTCGGAAAATTCTCGGAAAATTCTCGGAAAATTCTCGGAAAATTGACGGAAAATTCTCGGAAAATTCTCGGAAAATTCTCGGAAAATTCTCGGAAAATTCTCGGAAAATTCTCGGCAAATTCTCGGAAAATTCTTGGAAAATTCTCGGAAAATTCTCGGAAAATTCTGGGAAAAATCTCGGAAAATTCTCGGAAAATTCTCGGAAAATTCTAAGAAAATTCTCGGAAAATTCTCGGAAAATTCTCGGAAAATTCTCGGAAAATTCTCGGAAAATTCTCGGAAAATTCTCGGAAAATTCTCAGAAAATTCTCGGAAAATTCTCGGAAAATTGACGGAAAATTCTCGGAAAATTCTCGGAAAATTCTCGGAAAATTCTCGGAAAATTCTCGGAAAATTCTCGGAAAATTCTCAGAAAATTCTCGGAAAATTCTCGGAAAATTCTCGGAAAATTCTCGGAAAATTGACGGAAAATTCTCGGAAAATTCTCGGAAAATTCTCAGAAAATTCTCGGAAAATTCTCGGAAAATTCTCGGAAAATTCTCGGAAAATTCTCGGAAAATTTTCGGAAAATTCTCGGAAAATTCTCGGAAAATTCTCGGCAAATTCTCGGAAAATTCTTGGAAAATTCTCGGAAAATTCTCGGAAAATTCTCGGAAGATTCTCGGAAAATTCTCGGAAAATTCTCGGAAAATTCTCGGAAAATTCTCGGAAAATTCTCGGAAAATTCTCAGAAAATTCTCGGAAAATTCTCGGAAAATTGACGGAAAATTCTCGGAAAATTCTCGGAAAATTCTCGGAAAATTCTCGGAAAATTCTCGGAAAATTCCCGGAAAATTCTCGGAAAATTCTCGGAAAATTCTCGGAAAATTCTCGGAAAATTCTCGGAAAATTCTCGGAAAATTCTCGGAAAATTCTCGGAAAATTCTCAGAAAATTCTCGGAAAATTCTCGGAAAATTCTCGGAAAATTCTCGGAAAATTCTCGGAAAATTCTCGGAAAATTCTCGGAAAATTCTCAGAAAATTCTCGGAAAATTCCCGGAAAATTCTCGGAAAATTCTCGGAAAATTCTCGGAAAATTCTCGGAAAATTCTCGGAAAATTCTCGGAAAATTCTCGGAAAATTCTCGGAAAATTCTCGGAAAATTCGCGGAAAATTCTCGGAAAATTCTCGGAAAATTCTCGGCAAATTCTCGGAAAATTCTTGGAAAATTCTCGGAAAATGCTCGGAAAATTCTGGGAAAATTCTCGGAAAATTCTCCGAAAATTCTCGGAAAATTCTCAGAAAATTCTCGGAAAATTCTCGGAAAATTCTCAGAAAATTCTCGGAAAATTCTCGGAAAATTGACGGAAAATTCTCGGAAAATTCTCGGAAAATTCTCGGAAAATTCTCGGAAAATTCCCGGAAAATTCTCGGAAAATTCTCGGAAAATTCTCGGAAAATTCTCGGAAAATTCTCGGAAAATTCTCGGAAAATTCTCGGAAAATTCTCGGAAAATTCTCGGAAAATTCTCGGAAATTTCTCAGAAAATTCTCGGAAAATTCTCGGAAAATTCTCGGAAAATTCTCGGAAAATTGACGGAAAATTCTCGGAAAATTCTCGGAAAATTCTCAGAAAATTCTCGGAAAATTCTCGGAAAATTCTCGGAAAATTCTCGGAAAATTCTCGGAAAATTTTCGGAAAATTCTCGGAAAATTCTCGGAAAATTCTCGGCAAATTCTCGGAAAATTATTGGAAAATTCTCGGAAAATTCTCGGAAAATTCTCGGAAAATTCTCGGAAAATTCTCGGAAAATTCTCGGAAAATTCTCAGAAAATTCTCAGAAAATTCTCGGAAAATTGACGGAAAATTCTCGGAAAATTCTCGGAAAATTCTCGGAAAATTCTCGGAAAATTCTCGGAAAATTCTCAGAAAGTTCTCGGAAAATTCTCGGAAAATTCTCGGAAAATTCTCGGAAAATTCTCGGAAAATTCTCGGAAAATTCTCGGAAAATTCTCGGAAAATTCTCGGAAAATTCTCGGAAAATTCTCGGAAAATTCTTGGAAAATTCCCGGAAAATTCTCGGAAAATTCTCGGAAAATTCTCGGAAAATTCTCGGAAAATTCTCGGAAAATTCTCGGAAAATTCTCGGAAAATTCTCGGAAAATTCTCGGAAAATTCTCGGAAAATTCTCGGAAAATTGACGGAAAATTCTCGGAAAATTCTCGGAAAATTCTCGGAAAATTCTCGGAAAATTCTCGGAAAATTCTCGGAAAATTCTTGGAAAATTCCCGGAAAATTCTCGGAAAATTCTCGGAAAATTCTCGGAAAATTCTCGGAAAATTCTCGGAAAATTCTCGGAAAATTGACGAAAAATTCTCGGAAAATTCTCGGAAAATTCTCGGAAAATTCTCGGAAAATTCTCGGAAAATTCCCGGAAAATTCTCGGAAAATTCTCGGAAAATTCTCGGAAAATTCTCGGAAAATTCTCGGAAAATTCTCGGAAAATTCTCGGAAAATTCTCGGAAAATTCTCGGAAAATTCTCGGAAAATTCTCGGAAAATTCTCGGAAAATTCTCGGAAAATTCTCGGAAAATTCTCGGAAAATTCTCGGAAAATTCCCGGAAAATTCTCGGAAAATTCTCGGAAAATTCTCGGAAAATTCTCGGAAAATTCTCGGAAAATTCTCGGAAAATTCCCGGAAAATTCTCGGAAAATTCTCGGAAAATTCTCGGAAAATTGTCGGAAAATTCTCGGAAAATTCTCGGAAAATTCTCAGAAAATTCTCGGAAAATTCTCGGAAAATTCTCGGAAAATTCTCGGAAAATTCTCGGAAAATTCTCGGAAAATTCTCGGAAAATTCTCAGAAAATTCTCGGAAAATTCCCGGAAAATTCTCGGAAAATTCTCGGAAAATTCTCGGAAAATTCTCGGAAAATTCTCGGAAAATTCTCGGAAAATTCTCGGAAAATTCTCGGAAAATTCGCGGAAAATTCTCGGAAAATTCTCGGAAAATTCTCGGCAAATTCTCGGAAAATTCTTGGAAAATTCTCGGAAAATGCTCGGAAAATTCTGGGAAAATTCTCGGAAAATTCTCGGAAAATTCTCGGAAAATTCTCAGAAAATTCTCGGAAAATTCTCGGAAAATTCTCAGAAAATTCTCGGAAAATTCTCGGAAAATTGACGGAAAATTCTCGGAAAATTCTCGGAAAATTCTCGGAAAATTCTCGGAAAATTCCCGGAAAATTCTCGGAAAATTCTCGGAAAATTCTCGGAAAATTCTCGGAAAATTCTCGGAAAATTCTCGGAAAATTCTCGGAAAATTCTCGGAAAATTCTCGGAAAATTCTCGGAAATTTCTCAGAAAATTCTCGGAAAATTCTCGGAAAATTCTCGGAAAATTCTCGGAAAATTGACGGAAAATTCTCGGAAAATTCTCGGAAAATTCTCAGAAAATTCTCGGAAAATTCTCGGAAAATTCTCGGAAAATTCTCGGAAAATTCTCGGAAAATTTTCGGAAAATTCTCGGAAAATTCTCGGAAAATTCTCGGCAAATTCTCGGAAAATTATTGGAAAATTCTCGGAAAATTCTCGGAAAATTCTCGGAAAATTCTCGGAAAATTCTCGGAAAATTCTCGGAAAATTCTCAGAAAATTCTCAGAAAATTCTCGGAAAATTGACGGAAAATTCTCGGAAAATTCTCGGAAAATTCTCGGAAAATTCTCGGAAAATTCTCGGAAAATTCTCAGAAAGTTCTCGGAAAATTCTCGGAAAATTCTCGGAAAATTCTCGGAAAATTCTCGGAAAATTCTCGGAAAATTCTCGGAAAATTCTCGGAAAATTCTCGGAAAATTCTCGGAAAATTCTCGGAAAATTCTTGGAAAATTCCCGGAAAATTCTCGGAAAATTCTCGGAAAATTCTCGGAAAATTCTCGGAAAATTCTCGGAAAATTCTCGGAAAATTCTCGGAAAATTCTCGGAAAATTCTCGGAAAATTCTCGGAAAATTCTCGGAAAATTGACGGAAAATTCTCGGAAAATTCTCGGAAAATTCTCGGAAAATTCTCGGAAAATTCTCGGAAAATTCTCGGAAAATTCTTGGAAAATTCCCGGAAAATTCTCGGAAAATTCTCGGAAAATTCTCGGAAAATTCTCGGAAAATTCTCGGAAAATTCTCGGAAAATTGACGAAAAATTCTCGGAAAATTCTCGGAAAATTCTCGGAAAATTCTCGGAAAATTCTCGGAAAATTCCCGGAAAATTCTCGGAAAATTCTCGGAAAATTCTCGGAAAATTCTCGGAAAATTCTCGGAAAATTCTCGGAAAATTCTCGGAAAATTCTCGGAAAATTCTCGGAAAATTCTCGGAAAATTCTCGGAAAATTCTCGGAAAATTCTCGGAAAATTCTCGGAAAATTCTCGGAAAATTCTCGGAAAATTCTCGGAAAATTCCCGGAAAATTCTCGGAAAATTCTCGGAAAATTCTCGGAAAATTCTCGGAAAATTCTCGGAAAATTCTCGGAAAATTCCCGGAAAATTCTCGGAAAATTCTCGGAAAATTCTCGGAAAATTGTCGGAAAATTCTCGGAAAATTCTCGGAAAATTCTCGGAAAATTCTCGGAAAATTCTCAGAAAATTCTCGGAAAATTCTCGGAAAATTCTCGGAAAATTCTCGGAAAATTCTCGGAAAATTTTCGGAAAATTCTCGGAAAATTCTCGGAAAATTCTCGGCAAATTCTCGGAAAATTCTTGGAAAATTCTCGGAAAATTCTCGGAAAATTCTCGGAAGATTCTCGGAAAATTCTCGGAAAATTCTCGGAAAATTCTCAGAAAATTCTCAGAAAATTCTCGGAAAATTGACGGAAAATTCTCGGAAAATTCTCGGAAAATTCTCGGAAAATTCTCGGAAAATTCTCGGAAAGTTCTCGGAAAATTCTCGGAAAATTCTCGGAAAATTCTCGGAAAATTCTCGGAAAATTCTCGGAAAAATCTCGGAAAATTCTTGGAAAATTCTCAGAAAATTCTCGGAAAATTCTCGGAAAATTCTCGGAAAATTCTCGGAAAATTCTCGGAAAATTCTCGGAAAATTCTCGGAAAATTCTCGGAAAATTCTCGGAAAATTCCCGGAAAATTCTCGGAAAATTCTCGGAAAATTCTCGGAAAATTGTCGGAAAATTCTCGGAAAATTCTCGGAAAATACTCGGAAAATTCTCGGAAAATTCTCAGAAAATTCTCGGAAAATTCTCGGAAAATTCTCGGAAAATTCTCGGAAAATTCTCGGAAAATTTTCGGAAAATTCTCGGAAAATTCTCGGAAAATTCTCGGCAAATTCTCGGAAAATTCTTGGAAAATTCTCGGAAAATTCTCGGAAAATTCTCGGAAGATTCTCGGAAAATTCTCGGAAAATTCTCGGAAAATTCTCAGAAAATTCTCAGAAAATTCTCGGAAAATTGACGGAAAATTCTCGGAAAATTCTCGGAAAATTCTCGGAAAATTCTCGGAAAATTCTCGGAAAATTCTCGGAAAATTCTCGGAAAATTCTCGGAAAATTGTCGGAAAATTCTCGGAAAATTCTCGGAAAATTCTCGGAAAATTCTCGGAAAATTCTCAGAAAATTCTCGGAAAATTCTCGGAAAATTCCCGGAAAATTCTCGGAAAATTCCCGGAAAATTCTCGGAAAATTGTCGGAAAATTCTCGGAAAATTCTCGGAAAATTCTCGGAAAATTCTCGGAAAATTCTCAGAAAATTCTCGGAAAATTCTCGGAAAATTCTCGGAAAATTCTCGGAAAATTCTCGGAAAATTCTCGGAAAATTCTCGGAAAATTCTCGGAAAATTCTCGGAAAATTCCCGGAAAATTCTCGGAAAATTCTCGGAAAATTCTCGGAAAATTCTCGGAAAATTCTCGGAAAATTCTCGGAAAATTCCCGGAAAATTCTCGGAAAATTCTCGGAAAATTCTCGGAAAATTGTCGGAAAATTCTCGGAAAATTCTCGGAAAATTCTCGGAAAATTCTCGGAAAATTCTCAGAAAATTCTCGGAAAATTCTCGGAAAATTCTCGGAAAATTCTCGGAAAATTCTCGGAAAATTTTCGGAAAATTCTCGGAAAATTCTCGGAAAATTCTCGGCAAATTCTCGGAAAATTCTTGGAAAATTCTCGGAAAATTCTCGGAAAATTCTCGGAAGATTCTCGGAAAATTCTCGGAAAATTCTCGGAAAATTCTCAGAAAATTCTCAGAAAATTCTCGGAAAATTGACGGAAAATTCTCGGAAAATTCTCGGAAAATTCTCGGAAAATTCTCGGAAAATTCTCGGAAAGTTCTCGGAAAATTCTCGGAAAATTCTCGGAAAATTCTCGGAAAATTCTCGGAAAATTCTCGGAAAAATCTCGGAAAATTCTTGGAAAATTCTCAGAAAATTCTCGGAAAATTCTCGGAAAATTCTCGGAAAATTCTCGGAAAATTCTCGGAAAATTCTCGGAAAATTCTCGGAAAATTCTCGGAAAATTCTCGGAAAATTCCCGGAAAATTCTCGGAAAATTCTCGGAAAATTCTCGGAAAATTGTCGGAAAATTCTCGGAAAATTCTCGGAAAATACTCGGAAAATTCTCGGAAAATTCTCAGAAAATTCTCGGAAAATTCTCGGAAAATTCTCGGAAAATTCTCGGAAAATTCTCGGAAAATTTTCGGAAAATTCTCGGAAAATTCTCGGAAAATTCTCGGCAAATTCTCGGAAAATTCTTGGAAAATTCTCGGAAAATTCTCGGAAAATTCTCGGAAGATTCTCGGAAAATTCTCGGAAAATTCTCGGAAAATTCTCAGAAAATTCTCAGAAAATTCTCGGAAAATTGACGGAAAATTCTCGGAAAATTCTCGGAAAATTCTCGGAAAATTCTCGGAAAATTCTCGGAAAGTTCTCGGAAAATTCTCGGAAAATTCTCGGAAAATTCTCGGAAAATTCTCGGAAAATTCTCGGAAAAATCTCGGAAAATTCTTGGAAAATTCTCAGAAAATTCTCGGAAAATTCTCGGAAAATTCTCGGAAAATTCTCGGAAAATTCCCGGAAAATTCTCGGAAAATTCTTGGAAAATTCCCGGAAAATTCTCGGAAAATTCTCGGAAAATTCTCGGAAAATTCTCGGAAAATTCTCGGAAAATTCTCGGAAAATTCTCGGAAAATTCTCGGAAAATTCTCGGAAAATGCTCGGAAAATTCTCGGAAAATTCTCGGAAAATTCTCGGAAAATTGACGGAAAATTCTCGGAAAATTCTCGGAAAATTCTCGGAAAATGCTCGGAAAATTCTCAGAAAATTCTCAGAAAATTCTCGGAAAATTCTCGGAAAATTCTCGGAAAATTCTCGGAAAATTGACGGAAAATTCTCGGAAAATTCTCGGAAAATTCTCGGAAAATTCTCGGCAAATTCTCGGAAAATTCTCGGAAAATTCTCGGAAAATTCTCGGCAAATTCTCGGAAAATTCTCGGAAAATTCTCGGAAAATTCTCGGAAAATTGACGGAAAACTCTCGGAAAATTCTCGGTAAATTCTCGGAAAATTCTCGGAAAATTCTCGGAAAATTCTGGGAAAATTCTCGGAAAATCCTCGGAAAATTCTCGGAAAATTCTCGGAAAATTGACGGAAAATTCTCGGAAAATTCTCGGAAAATTCTCCGTAAATTCTCGGAAAATTCTCGGAAAATTCTCGGAAAATTCTCGGAAAATTCTCGGAAAATTGACGGAAAATTCTCGGAAAATTCTCGAAAAATTCTCCGAAAATTCTCAGAAAATTCTCGGAAAATTCTCGGAAAATTCCCGGAAAATTCTCGGAAAATTCTCGGAAAATTCTCGGAAAATTCTCGGAAAATTCTCGGAAAATTCTCGGAAAATTCCCGGAAAATTCTCGGAAAATTCTCGGAAAATTCTCGGAAAATTGTCGGAAAATTCTCGGAAAATTCTCGGAAAATTCTCGGAAAATTCTCGGAAAATTCTCAGAAAATTCTCGGAAAATTCTCGGAAAATTCTCGGAAAATTCTCGGAAAATTCTCGGAAAATTTTCGGAAAATTCTCGGAAAATTCTCGGAAAATTCTCGGCAAATTCTCGGAAAATTCTTGGAAAATTCTCGGAAAATTCTCGGAAAATTCTCGGAAGATTCTCGGAAAATTCTCGGAAAATTCTCGGAAAATTCTCAGAAAATTCTCAGAAAATTCTCGGAAAATTGACGGAAAATTCTCGGAAAATTCTCGGAAAATTCTCGGAAAATTCTCGGAAAATTCTCGGAAAGTTCTCGGAAAATTCTCGGAAAATTCTCGGAAAATTCTCGGAAAATTCTCGGAAAATTCTCGGAAAAATCTCGGAAAATTCTTGGAAAATTCTCAGAAAATTCTCGGAAAATTCTCGGAAAATTCTCGGAAAATTCTCGGAAAATTCTCGGAAAATTCTCGGAAAATTCTCGGAAAATTCTTGGAAAATTCCCGGAAAATTCTCGGAAAATTCTCGGAAAATTCTCGGAAAATTCTCGGAAAATTCTCGGAAAATTCTCGGAAAATTCTCGGAAAATTCTCGGAAAATTCTCGGAAAATCCTCGGAAACTTCTCGGAAAATTCTCGGAACATTCTCGGAAAATTGACGGAAAATTCTCGGAAAATTCTCGGAAAATTCTCGGAAAATGCTCGGAAAATTCTCGGAAAATTCTCGGAAAATTCTCGGAAAATTCTCGGAAAATTGACGGAAAACTCTCGGAAAATTCTCGGAAAATTCTCGGAAAATTCTCGGAAAATTCTCGGAAAATTCTGGGAAAATTCTCGGAAAATCCTCGGAAAATTCTCGGAAAATTCTCGGAAAATTGACGGAAAATTCTCGGAAAATTCTCGGAAAATTCTCGGAAAATTCTCGGAAAATTCTCGGAAAATTCTCGGAAAATTCTCGGAAAATTCTCGGAAAATTGACGGAAAATTCTCGGAAAATTCTCGAAAAATTCTCCGAAAATTCTCGGAAAATTCTCGGAAAATCCTCGGAAAATTCTCGGAAAATTCTCGGAAAATTCTCGGAAAATTCTCGGAAAATTCTCTGAAAATTGACGGAAAACTCTTGGAAAATTCTCAGAAAATTCTCGGAAAATTCTCGGAAAATTCTCGGAAAATTCTCGGAAAATTGACGGAAAATTCTCGGAAAATTCTCGGAAAATTCTCGGAAAATTCTCGGAAAATTCTCGGAAAATTCCCGGAAAATTCTCGGAAAATTCTCGGAAAATTCTCGGAAAATTCTCGGAAAATTCTCGGAAAATTCTCGGAAAATTCTCGGAAAATTCTCGGAAAATTCTCGGAAAATTCTCGGAAAATTCTCAGAAAATTCTCAGAAAATTCTCGGAAAATTCTCGGAAAATTCTCGGAAAATTCTCGGAAAATTGACGGAAAATTCTCGGAAAATTCTCGGAAAATTCTCAGAAAATTCTCGGAAAATTCTCGGAAAATTCTCGGAAAATTCTCGGAAAATTCTCAGAAATTTTTTGGAAAAAACGCACAAGGTTAGGGTTACGCACATAGAAAGTGAAAGAAGCATGTAGCCGCGAATTTGCGGCTACCAGGCCCAAAGACGCAAGGGACAAGTACACAACCTGAGTCGCGAATTTGCGGCTACCAAGCCCAGGGACCAAAGATACCATTGTAGAAGCCGTGTGTCGCAATTTTGGAAAAAATTTTGGCAAAAATTTTTGAAAAAACTTTTGGAAAAAACGCACAAGGTTAGGGTTACGCACATAGAAAGTGAAAGAAGCATGTAGCCGCGAATTTGCGGCTACCAAGCCCAAAGACGCAAGGGACAAGTACACAACCTGAGTCGCGAATTTGCGGCTACCAAGCCCAGGGACCAAAGATACCATTGTAGAAGCCGTGTGTCGCAATTTTGGAAAAAATTTTGGCAAATTTTTTTGAAAAAAATATCCGAAAAATTTTGGAGAAAATTTTTGAAAAATGTTTTTGAAAAAACGCACAAGGTTAGGGTTACACACATAGAAAGTGAAAGAAGCATGTAGCCGCGAATTTGCGGCTACCGAGCCCAAAGACGCAAGGGACAAGTACACAACCTGAGTCGCGAATTGGCGGCTACCAAGCCCAGGGACCAAAGATACCATTGTAGAAGCCGTGTGTCGCAATTTTGGAAAAAATTTTGGCAAAAATTTTTGAAAAAAATATTGGAAAAATTTTGGAAAAAATTTTTGAAAAAAAATTTTGAAAAAACGCACAAGGTTAGGGTTACGCACATAGAAAGTGAAAGAAGCATGTAGCCGCGAAATTGCGGCTACCAAGCCCAAAGACGCAAGGGACAAGTACACAACCTGAGTCGCGAATTTGCGGCTACCAAGCCCAGGGACCAAAGATACCATTGTAGAAGCCGTGTGTCGCAATTTTTGGAAAAAATTTTGGCAAAATTTTTGAGAAAAATATTGGAAAAATTTTGGAAAAAAATTTTGAAAAATTTTTTGGAAAAAACGCACAAGGTTAGGGTTACGCACATAGAAAGTTAAAGAAGCATGTAGCCGCGAATTTGCGGCTACCAAGCCCAAAGACGCAAGGGACAAGTACACAAACTGAGTCGCGAATTTGCGGCTACCAAGCCCAGGGACCAAAGATACCATTGTAGAAGCCGTGTGTCGCAATTTTGGAAAAAAATTTGGCAAAATTTTTGAAAAAAATGTTGGAAAAATTTTTCGAAAAAATTTTTGAAAAAATTTTTGGAAAAAACGCACAAGGTTAGGGTTACGCACATAGAAAGTGAAAGAAGCATGTAGCCGCGAATTTGCGGCTACCAAGCCCAAAGACGCAAGGGACAAGTACACAACCTGAGTCGCGAATTTGCGGCTACCAAGCCCAGGGACCAAAGATACCATTGTAGAAGCCGTGTGTCGCAATTTTGGAAAAGATTTTGGCAAAAAAAAAATTCTCGGAAAATTCTCGGAAAATTCTCAGAAAATTCTCGGAAAATTCTCGGAAAATTCTCGAAAAATTCTCGGAAAATTCTCGGAAAATTCTCAGAAAATTCTCGGAAAATTCTCGGAAAATTCTCGGAAAATTCTCGGAAAATTCTCGGAAAATTCTTGGAAAATTCCCGGAAAATTCTCGGAAAATTCTCGGAAAATTCTCGGAAAATTCTCGGAAAATTCTCGGAAAATTCTCGGAAAATTCTCGGAAAATTCTCGGAAAATTCTCGGAAAATCCTCGGAAAATTCTCGGAAAATTCTCGGAAAATTCTCGGAAAATTCTCGGAAAATTCTCGGAAAATTCTCGGAAAATTCTCGGAAAATTCTCGGAAAATTCTCGGAAAATTCTCGGAAAATTCTTGGAAAATTCCCGGAAAATTCTCGGAAAATTCTCGGAAAATTCTCGGAAAATTCTCGGAAAATTCTCGGAAAATTCTCGGAAAATTCTCGGAAAATTCTCGGAAAATTCTCGGAAAATCCTCGGAAAATTCTCGGAAAATTCTCGGAAAATTCTCGGAAAATTGACGGAAAATTCTCGGAAAATTCTCGGAAAATTCTCGGAAAATGCTCGGAAAATTCTCAGAAAATTCTCAGAAAATTCTCGGAAAATTCTCGGAAAATTCTCGGAAAATTCTCGGAAAATTGACGGAAAATTCTCGGAAAATTCTCGGAAAATTCTCGGAAAATTCTCGGAAAATTCTCGGAAAATTCTCGGAAAATTCTCGGCAAATTCTCGGAAAATTCTCGGAAAATTCTCGGAAAATTCTCGGAAAATTGACGGAAAACTCTCGGAAAATTCTCGGAAAATTCTCGGAAAATTCTCGGAAAATTCTCGGAAAATTCTGGGAAAATTCTCGGAAAATCCTCGGAAAATTCTCGGAAAATTGACGGAAAATTCTCGGAAAATTCTCGGAAAATTCTCGGAAAATTCTCGGAAAATTCTCGGAAAATTCTCGGAAAATTCTCGGAAAATTCTCGGAAAATTCTCGGAAAATTCTCGGAAAATTCTCTGAAAATTGACGGAAAACTCTCGGAAAATTCTCAGAAAATTCTCGGAAAATTCTCGGAAAATTCTCGGAAAATTCTCGGAAAATTGACGGAAAATTCTCGGAAAATTCTCGGAAAATTCTCGGAAAATTCTCGGAAAATTCTCGGAAAATTCCCGGAAAATTCTCGGAAAATTCTCGGAAAATTCTCGGAAAATTCTCGGAAAATTCTCGGAAAATTCTCGGAAAATTCTCGGAAAATTCTCGGAAAATTCTCAGAAAATTCTCAGAAAATTCTCGGAAAATTCTCGGAAAATTCTCGGAAAATTCTCGGAAAATTGACGGAAAATTCTCGGAAAATTCTCGGAAAATTCTCAGAAAATTCTCGGAAAATTCTCGGAAAATTCTCGGAAAATTCTCGGAAAATTCTCGGAAATTTTTTGGAAAAAACGCACAAGGTGAGGGTTACGCACATAGAAAGTGAAAGAAGCATGTAGCCGCGAATTTGCGGCTACCAGGCCCAAAGACGCAAGGGACAAGTACACAACCTGAGTCGCGAATTTGCGGCTACCAAGCCCAGGGACCAAAGATACCATTGTAGAAGCCGTGTGTCGCAATTTTGGAAAAAATTTTGGCAAAAATTTTTGAAAAAACTTTTGGAAAAAACGCACAAGGTTAGGGTTACGCACATAGAAAGTGAAAGAAGCATGTAGCCGCGAATTTGCGGCTACCAAGCCCAAAGACGCAAGGGACAAGTACACAACCTGAGTCGCGAATTTGCGGCTACCAAGCCCAGGGACCAAAGATACCATTGTAGAAGCCGTGTGTCGCAATTTTGGAAAAAATTTTGGCAAATTTTTTTGAAAAAAATATCCGAAAAATTTTGGAAAAAATTTTTGAAAAATGTTTTTGAAAAAACGCACAAGGTTAGGGTTACGCACATAGAAAGTGAAAGAAGCATGTAGCCGCGAATTTGCGGCTACCGAGCCCAAAGACGCAAGGGACAAGTACACAACCTGAGTCGCGAATTGGCGGCTACCAAGCCCAGGGACCAAAGATACCATTGTAGAAGCCGTGTGTCGCAATTTTGGAAAAAATTTTGGCAAAAATTTTTGAAAAAAATATTGGAAAAATTTTGGAAAAAATTTTTGAAAAAAAATTTTGAAAAAACGCACAAGGTTAGGGTTACGCACATAGAAAGTGAAAGAAGCATGTAGCCGCGAAATTGCGGCTACCAAGCCCAAAGACGCAAGGGACAAGTACACAACCTGAGTCGCGAATTTGCGGCTACCAAGCCCAGGGACCAAAGATACCATTGTAGAAGCCGTGTGTCGCAATTTTTGGAAAAAATTTTGGCAAAATTTTTGAAAAAAATATTGGAAAAATTTTGGAAAAAAATTTTGAAAAAATTTTTGGAAAAAACGCACAAGGTTAGGGTTACGCACATAGAAAGTTAAAGAAGCATGTAGCCGCGAATTTGCGGCTACCAAGCCCAAAGACGCAAGGGACAAGTACACAAACTGAGTCGCGAATTTGCGGCTACCAAGCCCAGGGACCAAAGATACCATTGTAGAAGCCGTGTGTCGCAATTTTGGAAAAAAATTTGGCAAAATTTTTGAAAAAAATGTTGGAAAAATTTTTCGAAAAAATTTTTGAAAAAATTTTTGGAAAAAACGCACAAGGTTAGGGTTACGCACATAGAAAGTTAAAGAAGCATGTAGCCGCGAATTTGCGGCTACCAAGCCCAAAGACGCAAGGGACAAGTACACAAACTGAGTCGCGAATTTGCGGCTACCAAGCCCAGGGACCAAAGATACCATTGTAGAAGCCGTGTGTCGCAATTTTGGAAAAAAATTTGGCAAAATTTTTGAAAAAAATGTTGGAAAAATTTTTCGAAAAAATTTTTGAAAAAATTTTTGGAAAAAACGCACAAGGTTAGGGTTACGCACATAGAAAGTGAAAGAAGCATGTAGCCGCGAATTTGCGGCTACCAAGCCCAAAGACGCAAGGGACAAGTACACAACCTGAGTCGCGAATTTGCGGGTACCAAGCCCAGGGACCAAAGATACCATTGTAGAAGCCGTGTGTCGCAATTTTGGAAAAGATTTTGGCAAAAAAAAAATTCTCGGAAAATTCTCGGAAAATTCTCAGAAAATTCTCGGAAAATTCTCGGAAAATTCTCGGAAAATTCTCGGAAAATTCTCGGAAAATTCTCAGAAAATTCTCGGAAAATTCTCGGAAATTTGACGGAAAATTCTCGGAAAATTCTCGGAAAATTCTCGGAAAATTCTCGGAAAATTCTCGGAAAATTCCCGGAAAATTCTCGGAAAATTCTCGGAAAATTCTCGGAAAATTCTCGGAAAATTCTCGGAAAATTCTCGGAAAATTCTCGGAAAATTCTCGGAAAATTCTCGGAAAATTCTCGGAAATTTCTCAGAAAATTCTCGGAAAATTCTCGGAAAATTCTCGGAAAATTCTCGGAAAATTGACGGAAAATTCTCGGAAAATTCTCGGAAAATTCTCAGAAAATTCTCGGAAAATTCTCGGAAAATTCTCGGAAAATTCTCGGAAAATTTTCGGAAAATTCTCGGAAAATTCTCGGAAAATTCTCGGCAAATTCTCGGAAAATTATTGGAAAATTCTCGGAAAATTCTCGGAAAATTCTCGGAAAATTCTCGGAAAATTCTGGGAAAATTCTCGGAAAATCCTCGGAAAATTCTCGGAAAATTCTCGGAAAATTGACGGAAAATTCTCGGAAAATTCTCGGAAAATTCTCGGAAAATTCTCGGAAAATTCTCGGAAAATTCTCGGAAAATTCTCGGAAAGTTCTCGGAAAATTCTCGGAAAATTCTCGGAAAATTCTCGGAAAATTCTCGGAAAATTCTCGGAAAATTCTCGGAAAATTCTTGGAAAATTCTCAGAAAATTCTCGGAAAATTCTCGGAAAATTCTCGGAAAATTCTCGGAAAATTCTCGGAAAATTCTCGGAAAATTCTCGGAAAATTCTTGGAAAATTCTCGGAAAATTCTCGGAAAATTCTCGGAAAATTCTCGGAAAATTCTCGTAAAATTCTCGGAAAATTCTCGGAAAATTCTCGGAAAATTCTCGGAAAATTCTCGGAAAATTCTCGGAAAATTCTCGGAAAATTCTCGGAAAATTCTCGGAAAATTGACGGAAAATTCTCGGAAAATTCTCGGAAAATTCTCGGAAAATTCTCGGAAAATTCTCAGAAAATTCTCAGAAAATTCTCGGAAAATTCTCGGAAAATTCTCGGAAAATTCTCGGAAAATTGACGGAAAATTCTCGGAAAATTCTCGGAAAATTCTCGGAAAATTCTCGGAAAATTCTCGGAAAATTCTCGGAAAATTCTCGGAAAATTCTCGGAAAATTCTCGGAAAATTCTCGGAAAATTCTCGGAAAATTGACGGAAAACTCTCGGAAAATTCTCAGAAAATTCTCGGAAAATTCTCAGAAAATTCTCAGGAAAATTCTCGGAAAATTCTCGGAAAATTCTCGGAAAATTCTCGGAAAATTCTCGGAAAATTCTCGAAAAATTGACGGAAAATTCTCGGAAAATTCTCGGAAAATTCTCGAAAAATTCTCCGAAAATTCTCGGAAAATTCTCGGAAAATTCTCGGAAAATTCTCGGAAAATTCTCGGAAAATTCTCGGAAAATTCTCGGAAAATTGACGGAAAACTCTAGGAAAATTCTCGGAAAATTCTCGGAAAATTCTCGGAAAATTCTCGGAAAATTCTCGGAAAATTGACGGAAAATTCTCGGAAAATTCTCGGAAAATTCTCGGAAAATTCTCGGAAAATTCTCGGAAAATTCCCGGAAAATTCTCGGAAAATTCTCGGAAAATTCTCGGAAAATTCTCGGAAAATTCTCAGAAAATTCTCAGAAAATTCTCGGAAAATTCTCGGAAAATTCTCGGAAAATTCTCGGAAAATTCTCGGAAAATTCTCGGAAAATTCTCGAAAATTCTCGGAAAATTCTCGGAAAATTCTCGGAAAATTCTCGGAAAATACTCGGAAAATTCTCGGAAAATTCTCTGAAAATTCTCGGAAAATTCTCAGAAAATTCTCGGAAAATTCCCGGAAAATTCTCGGAAAATTCTCGGAAAATTCTCGGAAAATTCTCGGAAAATTCTCGGAAAATTCTCGGAAAATTCTCGGAAAATTCTCGGAAAATTCTCGGAAAATTGTCGGAAAATTCTCGGAAAATTCTCGGAAAATTCTCGGAAAATTCTCGGAAAATTGACGGAAAATTCTCGGAAAATTCTCGGAAAATTCTCGGAAAATTCTCGGAAAATTCTCGGAAAATTCTCGGCAAATTCTCGGAAAATTCTTGGAAAATTCTCGGGAAATTCTCGGAAAATTCTGGGAAAAATCTCGGAAAATTCTCGGAAAATTCTCGGAAAATTCACAGAAAATTCTCGGAAAATTCTCGGAAAATTCTCGGAAAATTCTCGGAAAATTCTCGGAAAATTCTCGGAAAATTCTCGGAAAATTCTCAGAAAATTCTCGGAAAATTCTCGGAAAATTGACGGAAAATTCTCGGAAAATTCTCGGCAAATTCTCGGAAAATTCTCGGAAAATTCTCGGAAAATTCCCGGAAAATTCTCGGAAAATTCTCGGAAAATTCTCGCAAAATTCTCGGAAAATTCTCGGAAAATTCTCGGAAAATTCTCGGAAAATTCTCGGAAAATTCTCGGAAAATTGTCAGAAAATTCTCGGAAAATTCTCGGAAAATTCTCGGAAAATTCTCGGAAAATTGACGGAAAATTCTCGGAAAATTCTCGGAAAATTCTCAGAAAATTCTCGGAAAATTCTCGGAAAATTCTCGGCAAATTCTCGGAAAATTCTCGGATAATTTTCGGAAAATTCTCGGAAAATTCTCGGAAAATTCTCGGCAAATTCTCGGAAAATTCTTGGAAAATTCTCGGAAAATTCTCGGAAAATTCTCGGAAGATTCTCGGAAAATTCTCGGAAAATTCTCGGAAAATTCTCAGAAAATTCTCAGAAAATTCTCGGAAAATTGACGGAAAATTCTCGGAAAATTCCCGGAAAATTCTCGGAAAATTCTCGGAAAATTCTCGGAAAATTCTCGGAAAATTCTCGGAAAATTCTCGGAAAATTCTCGGAAAATTCTCGGAAAATTCTCGGAAAATTCTCAGAAAATTCTCATAAAATTCTCGGAAAATTCTCGGAAAATTCTCGGAAAATTCTCGGAAAATTCTCGGAAAATTCTCGGAAAATTCTCGGAAAATTCTCGGAAAATTCTCGGAAAATTCTCGGAAAATTCTCGGAAAATTCTCGGAAAATTCTCGGAAAATTCTCAGAAAATTCTCGGAAAATTCCCGGAAAATTCTCGGAAAATTCTCGGAAAATTCTCGGAAAATTCTCGGAAAATTCTCGGAAAATACTCGGAAAATTCTCGGAAAATTCTCGGAAAATTCTCGGAAAATTCTCGGAAAATTGTCGGAAAATTCTCGGAAAATTCTCGGAAAATTCTCGGAAAATTCTCGGAAAATTCTCAGAAAATTCTCGGAAAATTCCCGGAAAATTCTCGGAAAATTCTCGGAAAATTCTCGGAAAATTCTCGGAAAATTCTCGGAAAATTCTCGGAAAATTCTCGGAAAATTCTCGGAAAATTCTCGGAAAATTCTCGGAAAATTGTCGGAAAATTCTCGGAAAATTCTCGGAAAATTCTCGGAAAATTGACGGAAAATTCTCGGAAAATTCTCGGAAAATTCTCGGAAAATTCTCGGAAAATTCTCGGAAAATTCTCGGCAAATTCTCGGAAAATTCTTGGAAAATTCTCGGGAAATTCTCGGAAAATTCTGGGAAAAATCTCGGAAAATTCTCGGAAAATTCTCGGAAAATTCTCATAAAATTCTCGGAAAATTCTCGGAAAATTCTCGGAAAATTCTCGGAAAATTCTCGGAAAATTCTCGGAAAATTCTCGGAAAATTCTCAGAAAATTCTCGGAAAATTCTCGGAAAATTGACGGAAAATTCTCGGAAAATTCTCGGCAAATTCTCGGAAAATTCTCGGAAAATTCTCGGAAAATTCCCGGAAAATTCTCGGAAAATTCTCGGAAAATTCTCGCAAAATTCTCGGAAAATTCTCGGAAAATTCTCGGAAAATTCTCGGAAAATTCCCGGAAAATTCTCGGAAAATTCTCGGAAAATTCTCGCAAAATTCTCGGAAAATTCTCGGAAAATTCTCGGAAAATTCTCGGAAAATTCTCGGAAAATTCTCGGAAAATTCTCAGAAAATTCTCGGAAAATTCTCGGAAAATTCTCGGAAAATTCTCGGAAAATTGACGGAAAATTCTCGGAAAATTCTCGGAAAATTCTCAGAAAATTCTCGGAAAATTCTCGGAAAATTTTCGGAAAATTCTCGGAAAATTCTCGGAAAATTCTCGGCAAATTCTCGGAAAATTCTTGGAAAATTCTCGGAAAATTCTCGGAAAATTCTCGGAAGATTCTCGGAAAATTCTCGGAAAATTCTCGGAAAATTCTCAGAAAATTCTCAGAAAATTCTCGGAAAATTGACGGAAAATTCTGGGAAAATTCCCGGAAAATTCTCGGAAAATTCTCGGAAAATTCTCGGAAAATTCTCGGAAAATTCTCGGAAAATTCTCGGAAAATTCTCGGAAAATTCTCGGAAAATTCTCAGAAAATTCTCAGAAAATTCTCGGAAAATTCTCGGAAAATTCTCGGAAAATTCTCGGAAAATTCTCGGAAAATTCTCGGAAAATTCTCGGAAAATTCTCGGAAAATTCTCGGAAAATTCTCGGAAAATTCTCGGAAAATTCTCGGAAAATTCTCGGAAAATTCTCAGAAAATTCTCGGAAAATTCCCGGAAAATTCTCGGAAAATTCTCGGAAAATTCTCGGAAAATTCTCGGAAAATTCTCGGAAAATACTCGGAAAATTCTCGGAAAATTCTCGGAAAATTCTCGGAAAATTCTCGGAAAATTGTCGGAAAATTCTCGGAAAATTCTCGGAAAATTCTCGGAAAATTCTCGGAAAATTGACGGAAAATTCTCGGAAAATTCTCGGAAAATTCTCGGAAAATTCTCGGAAAATTCTCGGAAAATTCTCGGCAAATTCTCGGAAAATTCTTGGAAAATTCTCGGGAAATTCTCGGAAAATTCTGGGAAAAATCTCGGAAAATACTCGGAAAAATCTCGGAAAATTCTCAGAAAATTCTCGGAAAATTCTCGGAAAATTCTCGGAAAATTCTCGGAAAATTCTCGGAAAATTCTCGGAAAATTCTCGGAAAATTCTCAGAAGATTCTCGGAAAATTCTCGGAAAATTGACGGAAAATTCTCGGAAAATTCTCGGAAAATTCTCGGAAAATTCTCGGAAAATTCTCGGAAAATTCCCGGAAAATTCTCGGAAAATTCTCGGAAAATTCTCGGAAAATTCTCGGAAAATTCTCGGAAAATTCTCGGAAAATTCTCGGAAAATTCTCGGAAAATTCTCAGAAAATTCTCGGAAAATTCTCGGAAAATTCTCGGAAAATTCTCGGAAAATTGACGGAAAATTCTCGGAAAATTCTCGGAAAATTCTCAGAAAATTCTCGGAAAATTCTCGGAAAATTCTCGGAAAATTCTCGGAAAATTCTCGGAAAATTTTCGGAAAATTCTCGGAAAATTCTCGGAAAATTCTCGGCAAATTCTCGGAAAACTCTTGGAAAATTCTCGGAAAATTCTCGGAAAATTCTCTGAAGATTCTCGGAAAATTCTCGGAAAATTCTCGGAAAATTCTCAGAAAATTCTCAGAAAATTCTCGGAAAATTGACGGAAAATTCTCGGAAAATTCTCGGAAAATTCTCGGAAAATTCTCGGAAAATTCTCGGAAAGTTCTCAGAAAATTCTCGGAAAATTCTCGGAAAATTCTCGGAAAATTCTCGGAAAATTCTCGGAAAAATCTCGGAAAATTGACGGAAAATTCTCGGAAAATTCTCGGAAAATTCTCGGAAAATGCTCGGAAAATTCTCAGAAAATTCTCAGAAAATTCTCGGAAAATTCTCGGAAAATTCTCGGAAAATTCTCGGAAAATTGACGGAAAATTCTCGGAAAATTCTCGGAAAATTCTCGGAAAATTCTCGGAAAATTCTCAGAAAATTCTCGGAAAATTCTCGGAAAAATCTCGGAAAATTGACGGAAAATTCTCGGAAAATTCTCGGAAAATTCTCGGAAAATGCTCGGAAAATTCTCAGAAAATTCTCAGAAAATTCTCGGAAAATTCTCGGAAAATTCTCGGAAAATTCTCGGAAAATTGACGGAAAATTCTCAGAAAATTCTCGGAAAATTCCCGGAAAATTCTCGGAAAATTCTCGGAAAATTCTCGGAAAATTCTCGGAAAATTCTCGGAAAATTCTCGGAAAATTCTCGGAAAATTCTCGGAAAATTCTCGGAAAATTCTCGGAAAATTATCGGAAAATTCTCGGAAAATTCTCGGAAAATTCTCGGAAAATTGACGGAAAATTCTCGGAAAATTCTCGGAAAATTCTCGGAAAATTCTCGGAAAATTCTCGGAAAATTCTCGGCAAATTCTCGGAAAATTCTTGGAAAATTCTCGGGAAATTCTCGGAAAATTCTGGGAAAAATCTCGGAAAATTCTCGGAAAATTCTCGGAAAATTCTCAGAAAATTCTCGGAAAATTCTCGGAAAATTCTCGGAAAATTCTCGGAAAATTCCCGGAAAATTCTCGGAAAATTCTCGGAAAATTCTCGGAAAATTCTCGGAAAATTCTCGGAAAATTCTCGGAAAATTCTCGGAAAATTCTCGGAAAATTCTCGGAAAATTCTCGGAAAATTCTCGGAAAATTCTCAGAAAATTCTCGGAAAATTCTCGGAAAATTCTCGGAAAATTCTCGGAAAATTGACGGAAAATTCTCGGAAAATTCTCGGAAAATTCTCAGAAAATTCTCGGAAAATTCTCGGAAAATTCTCGGAAAATTCTCGGAAAATTCTCGGAAAATTTTCGGAAAATTCTCGGAAAATTCTCGGAAAATTCTCGGCAAATTCTCGGAAAATTCTTGGAAAATTCTCGGAAAATTCTCGGAAAATTCTCGGAAGATTCTCGGAAAATTCTCGGAAAATTCTCGGAAAATTCTCGGAAAATTCTCAGAAAATTCTCGGAAAATTCCCGGAAAATTCTCGGAAAATTCTCGGAAAATTCTCGGAAAATTCTCGGAAAATTCTCGGAAAATTCTCGGAAAATTCTCGGAAAATTCTCGGAAAATTCTCGGAAAATTCTCGGAAAATTGTCGGAAAATTCTCGGAAAATTCTCGGAAAATTCTCGGAAAATTCTGGGAAAAATCTCGGAAAATTCTCGGAAAATTCTCGGAAAATTCTCAGAAAATTCTCGGCAAATTCTCGGAAAATTCTCGGAAAATTCTCGGAAAATTCCCGGAAAATTCTCGGAAAATTCTCGGAAAATTCTCGGAAAATTCTCGGAAAATTCTCGGAAAATTCTCGGAAAATTCTCGGAAAATTCTCGGAAAATTCTCGGAAAATTCTCAGAAAATTCTCGGAAAATTCTCGGAAAATTCTCGGAAAATTCTCGGAAAATTGACGGAAAATTCTCGGAAAATTCTCGGAAAATTCTCAGAAAATTCTCGGAAAATTCTCGGAAAATTCTCGGAAAATTCTCGGAAAATTCTCGGAAAATTTTCGGAAAATTCTCGGAAAATTCTCGGAAAATTCTCGGCAAATTCTCGGAAAATTCTTGGAAAATTCTCGGAAAATTCTCGGAAAATTCTCGGAAGATTCTCGGAAAATTCTCGGAAAATTCTCGGAAAATTCTCAGAAAATTCTCGGAAAATTCTCGGAAAATTGACGGAAAATTCTCGGAAAATTCCCGGAAAATTCTCGGAAAATTCTCGGAAAATTCTCGGAAAATGCTCGGAAAATTCTCGGAAAATTCTCGGAAAATTCTCGGAAAATTCTCGGAAAATTCTCGGAAAATTCTCGGAAAATTGACGGAAAATTCTCGGAAAATTCTCGGAAAATTATCGGAAAATTCTCGGAAAATTCTCGGAAAATTCTCGGAAAATTCTCGGAAAATTCTCGGAAAATTCTCGGAAAATTGACGGAAAATTCTCGGAAAATTCTCGGAAAATTCTCGGAAAATTCTCGGAAAATTCTCGGAAAATTCTCGGCAAATTCTCGGAAAATTCTTGGAAAATTCTCGGGAAATTCTCGGAAAATTCTGGGAAAAATCTCGGAAAATTCTCGGAAAATTCTCGGAAAATTCTCAGAAAATTCTCGGAAAATTCTCGGAAAATTCTCGGAAAATTCTCGGAAAATTCCCGGAAAATTCTCGGAAAATTCTCGGAAAATTCTCGGAAAATGCTCGGAAAATTCTCGGAAAATTCTCGGAAAATTCTCGGAAAATTCTCGGAAAATTCTCGGAAAATTCTCAGAAAATTCTCGGAAAATTCTCGGAAAATTCTCGGAAAATTCTCGGAAAATTGACGGAAAATTCTCGGAAAATTCTCGGAAAATTCTCAGAAAATTCTCGGAAAATTCTCGGAAAATTCTCGGCAAATTCTCGGAAAATTCTCGGAAAATTCTCGGAAAATTCCCGGAAAATTCTCGGAAAATTCTCGGAAAATTCTCGGAAAATTCTCGGAAAATTCTCGGAAAATTCTCGGAAAATTCTCGGAAAATTCTCGGAAAATTCTCGGGAAATTCTCAGAAAATTCTCGGAAAATTCTCGGAAAATTCTCGGAAAATTCTCGGAAAATTGACGGAAAATTCTCGGAAAATTCTCGGAAAATTCTCAGAAAATTCTCGGAAAATTCTCGGAAAATTCTCGGAAAATTCTCGGAAAATTCTCGGAAAATTTTCGGAAAATTCTCGGAAAATTCTCGGAAAATTCTCGGCAAATTCTCGGAAAATTCTCGGAAAATTCTCGGAAAATTCTCGGAAAATTCTCGGAAGATTCTCGGAAAATTCTCGGAAAATTCTCGGAAAATTCTCAGAAAATTCTCAGAAAATTCTCGGAAAATTGACGGAAAATTCTCGGAAAATTCCCGGAAAATTCTCGGAAAATTCTCGGAAAATTCTCGGAAAATGCTCGGAAAATTCTCGGAAAATTCTCGGAAAATTCTCGGAAAATTCTCGGAAAATTCTCGGAAAATTCTCGGAAAATTGACGGAAAATTCTCGGAAAGTTCTCGGAAAATTCTCGGAAAATTCTCGGAAAATTCTCGGAAAATTCTCGGAAAATTCTCGGAAAATTCTCGGAAAATTCTCGGAAAATTCTCGGAAAATTCTCGGAAAATTGACGGAAAATTCTCAGAAAATTCTCAGGAAAATTCTCGGAAAATTCTCGGAAAATTCTCGGAAAATTCTCGGAAAATTCTCGGAAAATTGACGGAAAATTCTCGGAAAATTCTCGGAAAATTCTCGAAAAATTCTCCGAAAATTCTCGGAAAATTCTCGGAAAATTCTCGGAAAATTCTCGGAAAATTCTCGGAAAATTCTCGGAAAATTCTCGGAAAATTCTCGGAAAATTGACGGAAAACTCTAGGAAAATTCTCGGAAAATTCTCGGAAAATTCTCGGAAAATTCTCGGAAAATTGACGGAAAATTCTCGGAAAATTCTCGGAAAATTCTCGGAAAATTCTCGGAAAATTCTCGGAAAATTCCCGGAAAATTCCCGGAAAATTCTCGGAAAATTCTCGGAAAATTCTCGGAAAATTCTCGGAAAATTCTCGGAAAATTCTCGGAAAATTCTCGGAAAATTCTCGGAAAATTCTCAGAAAATTCTCAGAAAATTCTCGGAAAATTCTCGGAAAATTCTCGGAAAATTCTCGGAAAATTCTCGGAAAATTCTCGGAAAATTCTCGGAAAATTCTCGGAAAATTCTCGGAAAATTCTCGGAAAATTCTCGGAAAATTCTCGGAAAATTCTCAGAAAATTCTCGGAAAATTCCCGGAAAATTCTCGGAAAATTCTCGGAAAATTCTCGGAAAATTCTCGGAAAATTCTCGGAAAATTCTCGGAAAATTCTCGGAAAATTCTCGGAAAATTCTCGGAAAATTCTCGGAAAATTGTCGGAAAATTCTCGGAAAATTCTCGGAAAATTCTCGGAAAATTGACGGAAAATTCTCGGAAAATTCTCGGAAAATTCTCGGAAAATTCTCGGAAAATTCTCGGAAAATTCTCGGCAAATTCTCGGAAAATTCTTGGAAAATTCTCGGGAAATTCTCGGAAAATTCTGGGAAAAATCTCGGAAAATTCTCGGAAAATTCTCGGAAAATTCTCAGAAAATTCTCGGAAAATTCTCGGAAAATTCTCGGAAAATTCTCGGAAAATTCCCGGAAAATTCTCGGAAAATTCTCGCAAAATTCTCGGAAAATTCTCGGAAAATTCTCGGAAAATTCTCGGAAAATTCTCGGAAAATTCTCGGCAAATTCTCGGAAAATTCTCGGAAAATTCTCGGAAAATTCCCGGAAAATTCTCGGAAAATTCTCGGAAAATTCTCGGAAAATTCTCGGAAAATTCTCGGAAAATTCTCGGAAAATTCTCGGAAAATTCTCGGAAAATTCTCGGAAAATTCTCAGAAAATTCTCGGAAAATTCTCGGAAAATTCTCGGAAAATTCTCGGAAAATTGACGGAAAATTCTCGGAAAATTCTCGGAAAATTCTCAGAAAATTCTCGGAAAATTCTCGGAAAATTCTCGGAAAATTCTTGGAAAATTCTCGGAAAATTTTCGGAAAATTCTCGGAAAATTCTCGGAAAATTCTCGGCAAATTCTCGGAAAATTCTTGGAAAATTCTCGGAAAATTCTCGGAAAATTCTCGGAAGATTCTCGGAAAATTCTCGGAAAATTCTCGGAAAATTCTCAGAAAATTCTCAGAAAATTCTCGGAAAATTGACGGAAAATTCTCGGAAAATTCCCGGAAAATTCTCGGAAAATTCTCGGAAAATTCTCGGAAAATTCTCGGAAAATTCTCGGAAAATTCTCGGAAAATTCTCGGAAAATTCTCGGAAAATTCTCAGAAAATTCTCAGAAAATTCTCGGAAAATTCTCGGAAAATTCTCGGAAAATTCTCGGAAAATTCTCGGAAAATTCTCGGAAAATTCTCGGAAAATTCTCAGAAAATTCTCGGAAAATTCCCGGAAAATTCTCGGAAAATTCTCGGAAAATTCTCGGAAAATTCTCGGAAAATTCTCGGAAAATACTCGGAAAATTCTCGGAAAATTCTCGGAAAATTCTCGGAAAATTCTCGGAAAATTGTCGGAAAATTCTCGGAAAATTCTCGGAAAATTCTCGGAAAATTCTCGGAAAATTGACGGAAAATTCTCGGAAAATTCTCGGAAAATTCTCGGAAAATTCTCGGAAAATGCTCGGAAAATTCTCGGCAAATTCTCGGAAAATTCTTGGAAAATTCTCGGGAAATACTCGGAAAATTCTGGGAAAAATCTCGGAAAATTCTCGGAAAAATCTCGGAAAATTCTCAGAAAATTCTCGGAAAATTCTCGGAAAATTCTCGGAAAATTCTCGGAAAATTCTCGGAAAATTCTCGGAAAATTCTCGGAAAATTCTCAGAAAAATCTCGGAAAATTCTCGGAAAATTGACGGAAAATTCTCGGAAAATTCTCGGAAAATTCTCGGAAAATTCTCGGAAAATTCTCGGAAAATTCCCGGAAAATTCTCGGAAAATTCTCGGAAAATTCTCGGAAAATTCTCGGAAAATTCTCGGAAAATTCTCGGAAAATTCTCGGAAAATTCTCGGAAAATTCTCAGAAAATTCTCGGAAAATTCTCGGAAAATTCTCGGAAAATTCTCGGAAAATTGACGGAAAATTCTCGGAAAATTCTCGGAAAATTCTCAGAAAATTCTCGGAAAATTCTCGGAAAATTCTCGGAAAATTCTCGGAAAATTCTCGGAAAATTCTCGGAAAATTCTTGGAAATTTCTCGGAAAATTCTCGGAAAATTCTCGGAAGATTCTCGGAAAATTCTCGGAAAATTCTCGGAAAATTCTCAGAAAATTCTCAGAAAATTCTCGGAAAATTGACGGAAAATTCTCGGAAAATTCTCGGAAAATTCTCGGAAAATTCTCGGAAAATTCTCGGAAAGTTCTCGGAAAATTCTCGGAAAATTCTCGGAAAATTCTCGGAAAAATCTCGGAAAATTCTTGGAAAATTCTCAGAAAATTCTCGGAAAATTCTCGGAAAATTCTCGGAAAATTCTCGGAAAATTCTCGGAAAATTCTCGGAAAATTCTTGGAAAATTCCCGGAAAATTCTCGGAAAATTCTCGGAAAATTCTCGGAAAATTCTCGGAAAATTCTCGGAAAATTCTCGGAAAATCCGAGGAAAATTCTCGGAAAATTCTCGGAAAATTCTCGGAAAATTGACGGAAAATTCTCGGAAAATTCTCGGAAAATTCTCGGAAAATACTCGGAAAATTCTCAGAAAATTCTCAGAAAATTCTCGGAAAATTCTCGGAAAATTCTCGGAAAATTCTCGGAAAATTGACGGAAAATTCTCGGAAAATTCTCGGAAAATTCTCGGAAAATTCTCGGAAAATTCTCGGAAAATACTCGGAAAATTCTCGGAAAATTCTCGGAAAATTCTCGGAAAATTCTCGGAAAATTCTCGGAAAATTGACGGAAAACTCTCGGAAAATTCTCGGAAAATTCTCGGAAAATTCTCGGAAAATTCTCGGAAAATTCTGGGAAAATTCTCGGAAAATCCTCGGAAAATTCTCGGAAAATTCTCGGAAAATTGACGGAAAATTCTCGGAAAATTCTCGGAAAATTCTCGGAAAATTCTCGGAAAATTCTCGGAAAATTCTCGGAAAATTCTCGGAAAATTCTCGGCAAATTCTCGGAAAATTCTTGGAAAATTCTCGGAAAATTCTCGGAAAATTCTCGGAAGATTCTCGGAAAATTCTCGGAAAATTCTCGGAAAATTCTCAGAAAATTCTCAGAAAATTCTCGGAAAATTGACGGAAAATTCTCGGAAAATTCTCGGAAAATTCTCGGAAAATTCTCGGAAAATTCTCGGAAAGTTCTCGGAAAATTCTCGGAAAATTCTCGGAAAATTCTCGGAAAATTCTCGGAAAATTCTCGGAAAAATCTCGGAAAATTCTTGGAAAATTCTCAGAAAATTCTCGGAAAATTCTCGGAAAATTGACGGAAAATTCTCGGAAAATTCTCGGAAAATTCTCGGAAAATTCTCGGAAAATTCTCGGAAAATTCTCGGAAAATTCTCGGAAAATTCTCGGAAAATTCCCGGAAAATTCTCGGAAAATTCTCGGAAAATTCTCGGAAAATTCTCGGAAAATTCTCGGAAAATTCTCGGAAAATTCTCGGAAAATTCTCGGAAAAATCTCGGAAAATTCTCGGAAAATTTTCGGAAAATTCTCGGAAAATTCTCGGAAAATTCTCGGAAAATTCTCGGAAAATTCTCGGAAAATTCTCAGAAAAATCTCGGAAAATTCTCGGAAAATTGACGGAAAATTCTCGGAAAATTCTCGGAAAATTCTCGGAAAATTCTCGGAAAATTCTCGGAAAATTCCCGGAAAATTCTCGGAAAATTCTCGGAAAATTCTCGGAAAATTCTCGGAAAATTCTCGGAAAATTCTCGGAAAATTCTCGGAAAATTCTCGGAAAATTCTCAGAAAATTCTCGGAAAATTCTCGGAAAATTCTCGGAAAATTCTCGGAAAATTGACGGAAAATTCTCGGAAAATTCTCGGAAAATTCTCAGAAAATTCTCGGAAAATTCTCGGAAAATTCTCGGAAAATTCTCGGAAAATTCTCGGAAAATTCTCGGAAAATTCTTGGAAATTTCTCGGAAAATTCTCGGAAAATTCTCGGAAGATTCTCGGAAAATTCTCGGAAAATTCTCGGAAAATTCTCAGAAAATTCTCAGAAAATTCTCGGAAAATTGACGGAAAATTCTCGGAAAATTCTCGGAAAATTCTCGGAAAATTCTCGGAAAATTCTCGGAAAGTTCTCGGAAAATTCTCGGAAAATTCTCGGAAAATTCTCGGAAAATTCTCGGAAAATTCTCGGAAAAATCTCGGAAAATTCTTGGAAAATTCTCAGAAAATTCTCGGAAAATTCTCGGAAAATTCTCGGAAAATTCTCGGAAAATTCTCGGAAAATTCTCGGAAAATTCTTGGAAAATTCCCGGAAAATTCTCGGAAAATTCTCGGAAAATTCTCGGAAAATTCTCGGAAAATTCTCGGAAAATTCTCGGAAAATCCGAGGAAAATTCTCGGAAAATTCTCGGAAAATTCTCGGAAAATTGACGGAAAATTCTCGGAAAATTCTCGGAAAATTCTCGGAAAATACTCGGAAAATTCTCAGAAAATTCTCAGAAAATTCTCGGAAAATTCTCGGAAAATTCTCGGAAAATTCTCGGAAAATTGACGGAAAATTCTCGGAAAATTCTCGGAAAATTCTCGGAAAATTCTCGGAAAATTCTCGGAAAATACTCGGAAAATTCTCGGAAAATTCTCGGAAAATTCTCGGAAAATTCTCGGAAAATTCTCGGAAAATTGACGGAAAACTCTCGGAAAATTCTCGGAAAATTCTCGGAAAATTCTCGGAAAATTCTCGGAAAATTCTGGGAAAATTCTCGGAAAATCCTCGGAAAATTCTCGGAAAATTCTCGGAAAATTGACGGAAAATTCTCGGAAAATTCTCGGAAAATTCTCGGAAAATTCTCGGAAAATTCTCGGAAAATTCTCGGAAAATTCTCGGAAAATTCTCGGCAAATTCTCGGAAAATTCTTGGAAAATTCTCGGAAAATTCTCGGAAAATTCTCGGAAGATTCTCGGAAAATTCTCGGAAAATTCTCGGAAAATTCTCAGAAAATTCTCAGAAAATTCTCGGAAAATTGACGGAAAATTCTCGGAAAATTCTCGGAAAATTCTCGGAAAATTCTCGGAAAATTCTCGGAAAGTTCTCGGAAAATTCTCGGAAAATTCTCGGAAAATTCTCGGAAAATTCTCGGAAAATTCTCGGAAAAATCTCGGAAAATTCTTGGAAAATTCTCAGAAAATTCTCGGAAAATTCTCGGAAAATTCTCGGAAAATTCTCGGAAAATTCTCGGAAAATTCTCGGAAAATTCTTGGAAAATTCCCGGAAAATTCTCGGAAAATTCTCGGAAAATTCTCGGAAAATTCTCGGAAAATTCTCGGAAAATTCTCGGAAAATCCGAGGAAAATTCTCGGAAAATTCTCGGAAAATTCTCGGAAAATTGACGGAAAATTCTCGGAAAATTCTCGGAAAATTCTCGGAAAATACTCGGAAAATTCTCAGAAAATTCTCAGAAAATTCTCGGAAAATTCTCGGAAAATTCTCGGAAAATTCTCGGAAAATTGACGGAAAATTCTCGGAAAATTCTCGGAAAATTCTCGGAAAATTCTCGGAAAATTCTCGGAAAATTCTCGGAAAATTCTCGGAAAATTCTCGGAAAATTGACGGAAAACTCTCGGAAAATTCTCGGAAAATTCTCGGAAAATTCTCGGAAAATTCTCGGAAAATTCTGGGAAAATTCTCGGAAAATCCTCGGAAAATTCTCGGAAAATTCTCGGAAAATTGACGGAAAATTCTCGGAAAATTCTCGGAAAATTCTCGGAAAATTCTCGGAAAATTCTCGGAAAATTCTCGGAAAATTCTCGGAAAATTCTCGGAAAATTGTCGGAAAATTCTCGGAAAATTCTCGAAAAATTCTCCGAAAATTCTCGGAAAATTCTCGGAAAATTCTCGGAAAATTCTCGGAAAATTCTCGGAAAATTCTCGGAAAATTCTCGGAAAATTCTCGGAAAATTCTCGGAAAATTCTCGGAAAATTCCCGGAAAATTCTCGGCAAATTCTCGGAAAATTCTCGGAAAATTCTCGGAAAATTCTCGGAAAATTCTCGGAAAATTCTCGGAAAATTCTCGGAAAATTCTCGGAAAATTCTCGGAAAATTCTCAGAAAATTCTCAGAAAATTCTCGGAAAATTCTCGGAAAATTCTCGGAAAATTCTCGGAAAATTGACGGAAAATTGTCGGAAAATTCTCGGAAAATTCTCAGAAAATTCTCGGAAAATTCTCGGAAAATTCTCGGAAAATTCTCGGAAATTTTTTGGAAAAAACGCACAAGGTTAGGGTTACGCACATAGAAAGTGAAAGAAGCATGTAGCCGCGAATTTGCGGCTACCAGGCCCAAAGACGCAAGGGACAAGTACACAACCTGAGTCGCGAATTTGCGGCTACCAAGCCCAGGGACCAAAGATACCATTGTAGAAGCCGTGTGTCGCAATTTTGGAAAAAATTTTGGCAAAAATTTTTGAAAAAACTTTTGGAAAAAACGCACAAGGTTAGGGTTACGCACATAGAAAGTGAAAGAAGCATGTAGCCGCGAATTTGCGGCTACCAAGCCCAAAGACGCAAGGGACAAGTACACAACCTGAGTCGCGAATTTGCGGCTACCAAGCCCAGGGACCAAAGATACCATTGTAGAAGCCGTGTGTCGCAATTTTGGAAAAAATTTTGGCAAATTTTTTTGAAAAAAATATTGGAAAAATTTTGGAAAAAATTTTTGAAAAAAAATTTTGAAAAAACGCACAAGGTTAGGGTTACGCACATAGAAAGTGAAAGAAGCATGTAGCCGCGAAATTGCGGCTACCAAGCCCAAAGACGCAAGGGACAAGTACACAACCTGAGTCGCGAATTTGCGGCTACCAAGCCCAGGGACCAAAGATACCATTGTAGAAGCCGTGTGTCGCAATTTTTGGAAAAAATTTTGGCAAAATTTTTGAAAAAAATATTGGAAAAATTTTGGAAAAAACGCACAAGGTTAGGGTTACGCACATAGAAAGTTAAAGAAGCATGTAGCCGCGAATTTGCGGCTACCAAGCCCAAAGACGCAAGGGACAAGTACACAAACTGAGTCGCGAATTTGCGGCTACCAAGCCCAGGGACCAAAGATACCATTGTAGAAGCCGTGTGTCGCAATTTTGGAAAAAAATTTGGCAAACTTTTTGAAAAAAATGTTGGAAAAATTTTTCGAAAAAATTTTTGAAAAAATTTTTGGAACAAACGCACAAGGTTAGGGTTACGCACATAGAAAGTTAAAGAAGCATGTAGCCGCGAATTTGCGGCTACCAAGCCCAAAGACGCAAGGGACAAGTACACAAACTGAGTCGCGAATTTGCGGCTACCAAGCCCAGGGACCAAAGATACCATTGTAGAAGCCGTGTGTCGCAATTTTGGAAAAAAATTTGGCAAAATTTTTGAAAAAAATGTTGGAAAAATTTTTCGAAAAAATTTTTGAAAAATTTTTTGGAAAAAACGCACAAGGTTAGGGTTACGCACATAGAAAGTGAAAGAAGCATGTAGCCGCGAATTTGCGGCTACCAAGCCCAAAGACGCAAGGGACAAGTACACAACCTGAGTCGCGAATTTGCGGCTACCAAGCCCAGGGACCAAAGATACCATTGTAGAAGCCGTGTGTCGCAATTTTGGAAAAGATTTTGGCAAAAATTTTTGAAAAAAATATTGGAAAAATTTTGGAAACAATTTTTGAAAAATTTTTTGGAAAAAACGCACAAGGTTAGGGTTACGCACATAGAAAGTGAAAGAAGCATGTAGCCGCGAATTTGCGGCTACCAGGCCCAAAGACGCAAGGGACAAGTACACAACCTGAGTCGCGAATTTGCGGCTACCAAGCCCAGGGACCAAAGATACCATTGTAGAAGCCGTGTGTCGCAATTTTGGAAAAAATTTTGGCAAAAATTTTTGAAAAAAGTATTGGAAAAATTTTGGAAAAAATTTTTGAAAATTTTTTTGGAAAAAGGGCACAAGGTTAGGGTTACGCACATAGAAAGTTAAAGAAGCATGTAGCCGCGAATTTGCTGCTACCAAGCCCAAAGACGCAAGGGACAAGTACACAACCTGAGTCGCGAATTTGCGGCTACCAAGCCCAGGGACCAAAGATACCATTGTAGAAGCCGTGTGTCGCAATTTTGGAAAAATTTTTGGCAAAAATTTTTGAAAAAAATATTGGAAAAATTTTGGAAAAAATTTTTGAAAAAAATTTTGGAAAAAACGCACAAGGTTAGGAGTACGCACATAGAAAGCGAAAGAAGCATGTAGCCGCGAATTTGCGGCTACCAAGCCCAAAGACGCAAGCGACAAGTACACAACCTGAGTCGCGAATTTGCGGCTACCAAGCCCAGGGACCAAAGATACCATTGTAGAAGCCATGTGTCGCAATTTTGGAAAAAATTTTGGCAAAAATTTTGGAAAAAATTTTTGAAAAAAATTTTTGAAAAAACGCACAAGGTTAGGGTTACGCACATAGAAAGTGAAAGAAGCATGTAGCCGCGAATTTGCGGCTACCGAAGCCAAAGACGCAAGGGACAAGTACACAACCTGAGTCGCGAATTTGTGGCTACCAAGCCCAGGGACCAAAGATACCATTGTAGAAGCCGTGTGTCGCAATTTTGGAAAAAAATTTGGCAAAAATTTGTGAAAAAAATATTGGAAAATTTTTGGAAAAAATTTTTGAAAAAATTTTTTGAAAAAACGCACAAGGTTAGGGTTACGCACATAGAAAGTGAAAGAAGCATGTAGCCGCGAATTTGCGGCTACCAAGCCCAAAGACGCAAGGGACAAGTACACAACCTGAGTCGCGAATTTGCGGCTAGCAAGCCCAGGGACCAAAGATACCATTGTAGAAGCCGTGTGTCGCAATTTTGGAAAAAAATTTGGCAAACTTTTTTGAAAAAAATGTTGGAAAAATTTTTCGAAAAATTTTTTGAAAAATTTTTTGGAAAAAACGCACAAGGTTAGGGTTACGCACATAGAAAGTGAAAGAAGCATGTAGCCGCGAATTTGCGGCTACCAAGCCCAAAGACGCAAGGGACAAGTACACAACCTGAGTCGCGAATTTGCGGCTACCAAGCCCAGGGATCAAAGATACCATGGTAGAAGCCGTGTGTCGCAATTTTGGAAAAAAATTTGGCAAAAATTTGTGAAAAAAATATTGGAAAATTTTTGGAAAAAATTTTTGAAAAAATTTTTTGAAAAAACGCACAAGGTTAGGGTTACGCACATAGAAAGTGAAAGAAGCATGTAGCCGCGAATTTGCGGCTACCAAGCCCAAAGACGCAAGGGACAAGTACACAACCTGAGTCGCGAATTTGCGGCTACCAAGCCCAGGGACCAAAGATACCACTGTAAAAGCTGTGTGTCACAATTTTGGAAAAAATTTAGGCAAGAATTTTTGAAAAAAATATTGGAAAAAATTTGGAAAAAATTTTTGAAAAAAATTTTGGAAAAAACGCACAAGGTTAGGGTTACGCACATAGAAAGTGAAAGAAGCATGTAGCCGCGAATTTGCGGCTACCAGGCCCAAAGACGCAAGGGACAAGTACACAACCTGAGTCGCGAATTTGCGGCTACCAAGCCCAGGGACCAAAGATACCACTGTAAAAGCTGTGTGTCACAATTTTGGAAAAAATTTAGGCAAGAATTTTTGAAAAAAATATTGGAAAAAATTTGGAAAAAATTTTTGAAAAAAATTTTGGAAAAAACGCACAAGGTTAGGGTTACGCACATAGAAAGTGAAAGAAGCATGTAGCCGCGAATTTGCGGCTACCAAGCCCAAAGACGCAAGGGACAAGTACACAACCTGAGTCGCGAATTTGCGGCTACCAAGCCCAGGGATCAAAGATACCATTGTAGAAGCCGTGTGTCGCATTTTTGGACGATTTTGGCAAAAATTTTGAAAAAAAATATTGGAAAAATTTTGGAAAAAATTTTTGAAAAAATTTTTGGAAAAAACGCACAAGGTTAGGGTTACGCACATAGAAAGTTAAAGAAGCATGTAGCCGCGAATTTGCGGCTACCAGGCCCAAAGACGCAAGGGACAAGTACACAACCTGGGTCGCGAATTTGCGGCTACCAAGCCCAGGGACCAAAGATACCATTGTAGAAGCCGTGTGTCGCAATTTTGGAAAAAAATTTGGCCAAATTTTTTGAAAAAAATTTTGGAAAAATTTTTCGAAAAAATTTTTGAAAATTTTTTTGGAAAAGACGCACAAGATTAGGGTTACGCACATAGAAAGTGAAAGAAGCATGTAGCTGCGAATTTGCGGCTACCAAGCCCAAAGACGCAAGGGACAAGTACACAACCTGAGTCGCGAATTTGCGGCTACCAAGCCCAGGGACCAAAGATACCATTGTAAAAGCCGTGTGTCACAATTTTGGAAAAAATTTAAGCAAAAGTTTTTGAAAAAAATATTTGAAAAATTTTGGAAAAAATTTTTGAAAATTTTTTTGGAAAAAACGCACAAGGTTAGGGTTACGCACATAGAAAGTTAAAGAAGCATGTAGCCGCGAATTTGCGGCTACCAAGCCCAAAGACGCAAGGGACAAGTACACAACCTGAGTCGCGAATTTGCGGCTACCAAGCCCAGGGACCAAAGATACCATTGTAAAAGCTGTGTGTCACAATTTTGGAAAGAAATTTGGCAGAAAATTTTGAAAAAAATATTGGAAAAAATTTGGAAAAAATTTTTGAAAAAAATTTCGGAAAAAACGCACAAGGTTAGGGTTACGCACATAGAAAGTGAAAGAAGCATGTAGCCGCGAATTTGCGGCTACCAAGCCCAAAGACGCAAGGGACAAGTACACAACCTGAGTCGCGAATTTGCGGCTACCAAGCCCAGGGACCAAAGATACCATTGTAAAAGCCGTGTGAAGTGGAGAATTCTCGTTTTGTGAAAAACCAGAATTGGAGAATTTTTTTTTTTTTATCCGAGAATTCTCGTATTGTGGAAAACCAGAATCGGAGAATTTTTTTTTTTTTTCCGAGAATTCTCGTGTTGTGGAAAACGGGAACTGGAGAATTTGTTTTTTTTTTTTATCCCAGCATTCTCGTATTGTGGAAAACCAGAATCGGAGAATTTTTTTTTTTTTTTATCCGAGAATTCTCGTTTTTTGGAAAACCAGAATTGGAGAATTTTTTTTTTTGTTTTTTTTATCCGAGAGGTCTCGTATTGTGGAAAACCAAAATCGGAGAAATTTTTTTTTTCTTTTTTTTTTTTATCGGAGAATTCTCGTTTCGTGGAAAACGGGAACGGGAGAATTCTCGTATTGTGGAAAACCAGAATCGGAGGATTTTTTTTTTTTTTTTAATCCGAGAATTCTAGTTTTGTGGAAAACCGGAATTGGAGAATTTTTTTTTTTTTTAGCCGAGAATTCTCCTATTGTGGAAAACCGGAACTCAAGAATTTTTCTTTTTTTTTTTTTTTTATCCGAGAATTCTCGTTTTGTGGAAAACCAGAATTGGAGAATTTTTTTTTTTTTTATCCGAGAATTCTCGTATTGTGGAAAACCGGAATCGGAGAATTTTTTTTTTTTTTTTCCGAGATCTCGTGTTGTGGAAAACGGGAACTGGAGAATTCTCGTTGTGTGAAAAACCAGAATTGGAGAATTTTTTTTTTTTTTTTTTTTATCCGAGAATTCTCGTATTGTGGAAAACCGGAATCGGACAATTTTTTTTTTTTTTTTTTATCCGAGAATTCTCGTTTTGTGGAAAACCAGAATTGGAGAATTTGTTTTTTTTTTTTTTTTATCCGAGAATTCTCGTTTTGTGGAAAACCAGAATCGGAGAATTTTTTTTTTTTTATTTTTTTATCCGAGAATTCTCGTTTTGTGGAACCGAGAATTCTCTAATTGTGGAAAACCAGAATCGGAGAATTTTTTTTTTTTTTTTTTCCGAGAATTCTCGTTTCGTGGAAAACGGGAACGGGAGAATTCTCGTTTTGTGGAAAACCAGAATCGGAGAATCTTTTTTTTTTTTTTTTTTATCCGAGAATTCTCGTTTCGTGGAAAACCAGAGTCGGAGGATTTTTTTTTTTTTTTTTTTTTCTATCCGAGAATTCTCGTATTTTGGAAAACCAGAATTGGAGAATTTTTTTTTTTTTTTTAGCCGAGAATTCTCCTATTGTGGAAAACCAGAATTCAAAAAAAAATTTTTTTTTTTTCTCCGAGAATTCTTGTTTTGTGAAAAACCAGAATTGGAGAATTTTTTTTTTTTTTTATCCGAGAATTCTCATATTGGGGAAAACCAGAATCGGAGAATTTTTTTTTTTTTTTTCTTTTTTCAATCCGAGATTTCTCGTTTTGTGGAAAAGTGGAATTGGAGAATTTTTTTTTTTTTTTTATCCGAGAAATCTCGTATTGTGGAAAACTAGAATCGGAGAATTTTTTTTTTTTTTTTTTTATCCGAGAATTCTCGTTTCGTGGAAAACCAAAATCGGAGATTTTTTTTTTTTTTTTTTTTTATCCGACAATTCTCGTTTTGTGAAAAACCAGAATTGGAGAATTTTTTTTTTTTTTTCTTATCCGAGAATTCTCGTATTGTGGAAAACCAGAATCGGAGAATTTTTTTTTTTTTTTTTTTTTATCCGAGAATTCTCGTTTTGCCGAAAAACCAGAATTGGAGAATTTTTTTTTTTTTTTTTTTATCCGAGAATTCTCGTATTGTGGAAAACCAGAATCCGAGAATTTTTTTTTTTTTTTTTCTTTTTTAATCCGAGATTTCTCGTTTTGTGGAAAACTTCAATTGGAGAATTTTTTTTTTTTTTTTCTTATCCGAGAATTCTCGTATTGTGGAAAACCGGAATCGGAGGATTTTTTTTTTTTTTTTTTTTTTTAATCCGAGAATTCTCGTATTCTGGAAAACCGGAATTGGAGAATTTTTTTTTTCTTTTTTTATCCGAGAATTCTCGTATTGGGGAAAACCAGAATCGGAGAATTTTTTTTTTTTTCTTTTTTTAATCCGAGATTTCACGTTTTGTGGAAAACTGGAATTGGAGAATTTTTTTTTTTTCTTTTTTTTTATCCGAGAAATCTCGTATTGTGGAAAACCAGAATCGGAGAATTTTTTTTTTTGTTTTTTTTTTTATCCGAGAATTCTCGTTTCGTGGAAAACTGAAATCGGAGAATTTTTTTTTTTTTTTCTTTTATCCGAGAATTCTCGTTTTGTGAAAAACCAGAATTGGAGAATTTTTTTTTTTTTTTTTTTTTTATCCGAGAATTCTCGTATTGTGGAAAACCAGAATCGGAGAATTTTTTTTTTTTTGTTTCTTTTTTTTAATCCGAGATTTCTCGTTTTGTGGAAAACCAGAATTGGAGAATTTTTTTTTTTTTTTTTTTATCCGAGGATTCTCGTATTTGGGAAAACCCGAATTACAGAGAGTTTTTTTTTTTTTTCTTTTTTTTATCCGAGAATTCTCGTTTTGTGGAAAAGCAGAATTGGAGAATTTTTTTTTTTTTTTCTTTTATCCGAGAATTCTCGTATTGTGGAAAACCAGAATCGGAGAATTTTTTTTTTTTTTTTTTTTAATCCGAGATTTCACGTTTTGTGGAAAACCAGAATTGGAGAATTTTTTTTTTTTTTTTTTATCCGAGAATTCTCGTATTGGAGAAAACCAGAATCGGAGAATTTTTTTTTTTTTTTTTTTTTTTTAATCCGAGATTTCTCGTTTTGTTGAAAACTTGAATTGGAGAATTTTTTTTTTTTTTTTTATATCCGAGAATTCTCGTATTGTGGAAAACCGGAATCGAACAATTTTTTTTTTTTTTTTTTTTTTTTATCCGAGAATTCTCGTTTTGTGGAAAACTAGAATTGGAGAATTTTTTTTTTTTTTTTTTATCCGAGAATTCTCGTATTGTGGAAAACCAGAATCGGAGAATTTTTTTTTTTTTTTTTTTTTAATCCGAGATTTCACGTTTTGTGGAAAACCAGAATTGGAGAATTTTTTTTTTTTTTTTTTATCCGAGAATTCTCGTATTGGGGAAAATCAGAATCGGAGAATTTTTTTTTTTTTTTTTTTTTTAATCCGAGATTTCTCGTTTTTTGGAAAACTTGAATTGGAGAATTTTTTTTTTTTTTTTTTATCCGAGAATTCTCGTATTGTGGAAAACCGGAATCGGACAATTTTTTTTTTGTTTTTTTAATCCGAGAATTCTCGTATTGTGGAAAACCAGAATCGGAGAATTTTTTTTTTTCTTTTTTTTCATCCGAGAATTCTCGTATCGTGGAAAACCAGAATCGGAGAATTTTTTTTTTTTTTTTTTTTTTTTTAATCCGAGATTTCTCGTTTTGCGGAAAACTTGAATTGGAGAATTTTTTTTTTTTTTTTCTTATCCGAGAATGCTCGTATTGTGGAAAACCGGAATCGAAGGATTTTTTTTTTTTTTTTTTTTTTATCCGAGAATTCTCGTATTGTGGAAAACAAGAATTGGAGAATTTTTTGTTTTTTTTTTTTTTAGCCGAGAATTCTCCTATTGTTGAAAACCAGAATCCAAAAAAAAATTTTTTTTTTTTCTCCGAGAATTCTCGTTTTGTGAAAAACCAGAATTGGAGAATTTTTTTTTTTTTTTTTTTTTATCCGAGAATTCTCGTATTGTGGAAAACCAGAATCGGAGAATTTTTTTTTTTTTTTTTTTTTTTTAATCCGAGATTTCTCGTTTTGTGGAAAACTGGAATTGGAGAATTTTTTTTTTTTTTTTTTATCCGAGAAATCTCGTATTGTGGAAAACCAAAATCGGAGATTTTTTTTTTTTTTTTTTTTTTATCCGACAATTCTCGTTTTGTGAAAAACCAGAATTGGAGAATTTTTTTTTTTTTTTTATCCGAGAATTCTCGTATTGTGGAAAACCAGAATCGGAGAAATTTTTTTTTTTTTTTTTTTTTTAATCCGAGAATTCTCGTTTTGTGAAAAACCAGAATTGGAGAATTTTTTTTTTTTTTTTTTTTATCCGAGAATTCTCGTATTGTGGAAAACCGGAATCGGAGAATTTTTTTTTTTTTTTTTTTTTTTTAATCCGAGATTTCTCGTTTTGTGGAAAACTTGAATCGGAGAATCTTTTTTTTTTTTTTTCTTATCCGAGAATTCTCGTATTGTGGAAAACCGGAATCGGAGGATTTTTTTTTTTTTTTTTTTTATCGGAGAATTCTCGTATTGTGGAAAACCAGAATTGGAGAATTTTTTTTTTTTTTTTTTTAGCCGAGAATTCTCCTATTGTGGAAAACCAGAATCCAAATTTTTTTTTTTTTTTTTTTCCTCCGAGAATTCTCGTTTTGTGAAAAGCCAGAATTGGAGAATTTTTTTTTTTTTTTAGCCGAGAATTCTTGTATTGGGGAAAACCAGAATCGGAGAATTTTTTTTTTTTTTTTCTTTTTATAATCCGAGATTTCTCGTTTTGTGGAAAACTGGAATTGGAGAATTTTTTTTTTTTTTTTTTTATCCGAGAATTCTCGTATTGTGGAAAACCAGAATCGGAGAATTTTTTTTTTTTTTTCTTTTTTTTAATCCGAGATTTCTCGTTTTGTGGAAAACCAGAATTGAAGAATTTTTTTTTTTTTTTTTTTTATCCGAGAATTCTCGTATTTGGGTAGACCGGAATCGGAGAATTTTCTTTTTTTTTTTTTTTTTTTTATCCGAGAATTCTCGTTTTGTGAAAAACCAGAATTGGAGATTTTTTTTTTTTTTTTTTTTATCCGAGAATCCTCGTATTGTGGAAAACCAGAATCGGAGAATTTTTTTTTTTTTTTTTTTAATCCGAGATTTCACGTTTTGTGGAAAACCTGAATTGGGGAATTTTTTTTTTTTTTTTTATCCGAGAATTCTCGTATTGTGGAAAACCGGAATCGGAGAATTTTTTTTTTTTTTTTTTTTTTAATCCCAGATTTCACGTTTTTCGGAAAACCAGAATTGGAGAATTTTTTTTTTTTTTTTTTTATCCGAGTATTCTCGTATTGGGGAAAACCAGAATCGGAGAATTTTTTTTTTTTTTTTTTTTTTTTTTTTCCGAGATTTCTCGTTTTGAGGAAAACTTGAATTGGAGAATTTTTTTTTTTTTTTTTTTTTCCGAGAATTCTCGTATTGTGGAAAACCGGAATCGAACAATTTTTTTTTTTTTTTTTTTTATCCGAGAATTCTCGTTTTTTGGAAAACCAGAATTGGAGAATTTTTTTTTTTTTTTTTTTTAATCCGAGATTTCACGTTTTGTGGCAAACTAGAATTGGAGAATTTTTTTTTTTTTTTTATCCGAGAATTCTCGTATTGGGGAAAACCAGAATCGGAGAATTTTTTTTTTTTTTTTTTTCTAATCCGAGATTTCTCGTTTTTGGAAAACTTGAATTGGAGAATTTTTTTTTTTTTTTTATCCGAGAATTCTCGTATTGTGGAAAACCGGAATCGGACAATTTTTTTTTTTTTTTTTTTATCCGAGAATTCTCGTATTGTGGAAAACCAGAATCGGAGAATTTTTTTTTTTTCTTTTTTTTAATCCGAGATTTCTCGTTTTGTGGAAAACCAGAATCGGAGAATTTTTTTTTTTTTTTTTTTAATCCGAGATTTCACGTTTTGTGGAAAACCAGAATTGGAGAATTTTTTTTTTTTTTTTTATCCGAGAATTCTCGTATTGGGGAAAACCAGAATCGGAGAATTTTTTTTTTTTTTTTTTTTTTAATCCGAGATTTCTCGTTTTGTGGAAAACTTGAATTGGAGAATTTTTTTTTTTTTTTTTTTATCCGAGAATTCTCGTTTTGTGGAAAACCAGAATTGGAGAATTTGTTTTTTTTTTTTTTTTTATCCGAGAATTCTCGTTTTGTGGAAAACCAAAATCGGAGAATTTGTTTTTTTTTTTTTTTTTTTATCCGAGAATTCTCGTATTGTGGAAAACCAGAATCCAAGAATTTTTTTTTTTTTTTTTTTTATCCGAGAATTCTCGTATTGTGGAACCGAGAATTCTCGTATTGTGGAAAACCAGAATCGGAGAATTTTTTTTTTTTCTTTTTTTTTATCCGAGAATTCTCGTATCGTGGAAAACCAGAATCGGAGAATTTTTTTTTTTTTTTTTTTTTTTAATCCGAGACTTCTCGTTTTGCGGAAAACTTGAATTGGAGAATTTTTTTTTTTTTTTTTCTTATCCGAGAATTCTCGTATTGTGGAAAACCGGAATCGAAGGATTTTTTTTTTTTTTTTTTTATCCGAGAATTCTCGTATTGTGGAAAACCAGAATTGGAGAGTTTTTTGTTTTTTTTTTTTTAGCCGAGAATTCTCCTATTGTGGAAAACCAGAATCCAAAAAAAAATTTTTTTTTTTTCTCCGAGAATTCTCGTTTTGTGAAAAACCAGAATTGGAGAATTTTTTTTTTTTTTTTTTATCCGAGAATTCTCGTATTGGGGAAAACCAGAATCGGAGAATTTTTTTTTTTTCTTTTTTTAATCCGAGATTTCTCGTTTTGTGGAAAACTGGAATTGGAGAATTTTTTTTTTTTTTTTTTTTATCCGAGAAATCTCGTATTGTGGAAAACCAAAATCGGAGATTTTTTTTTTTTTTTTTTTATCCGACAATTCTCGTTTTGTGAAAAACCAGAATTGGAGAATTTTTTTTTTTTTTTTTTATCCGAGAATTCTCGTATTGTGGAAAACCCGAATCAGAGAATTTTTTTTTTTTTTTTTTTTTAATCCGAGAATTCTCGTTTTGTGAAAAACCAGAATTGGAGAATTTTTTTTTTTTTTTTTTTTTTATCCGAGAATTCTCGTATTGTGGAAAACCAGAATCGGAGAATTTTTTTTTTTTTTTTTTCCTCCGAGAATTCTCGTTTTGTGGAAAACTTGAATCGGAGAATTTTTTTTTTTTTTTCTTATCCGAGAATTCTCGTATTGTGGAAAACCGGAATCGGAGGATTTTTTTTTTTTTTTTTTTTTATCCGAGAATTCTCGTATTGTGGAAAACCAGAATTGGAGAATTTTTTTTTTTTTTTTAGCCGAGAATTCTCCTATTGTGGAAAACCAGAATCCAAAAAAATTTTTTTTTTTTTTCCTCCGAGAATTCTCGTTTTGTGAAAAGCCAGAATTGGAGAATTTTTTTTTTTTTTTTAGCCGAGAATTCTTGAATTGGGGAGAACCTGAATCGGAGAATTTTTTTTTTTTTTCTTTTTTTAATCCGAGATTTCTCGTTTTGTGGAAAACTGGAATTGGAGAATTTTTTTTTTCTTTTTTTTTATCCGAGAAATCTCGTATTGTGGAAAACCAGAATCGGAGAATATTTTTTTTTGTTTTTTTTTTTTATCCGAGAATTCTCGTTTTGTGAAAAACCAGAATTGGAGAATTTTTTTTTTTTTTTTTATCCGAGTATTCTCGTATTTGGGTAAACCAGAATCGGAGAATTTTCTTTTTTTTTTTTTTTTTGTATCCGAGAATTCTCGTTTTGTGAAAAACCAGAATTGGAGAAGTTTTTTTTTTTTTTTTTTTTTATCCGAGAATCCTCGTATTGTGGAAAACCAGAATCGGAGAATTTTTTTTTTTTTTTTTTTTTAATCCGAGATTTCACGTTTTTCGGAAAACCAGAATTGGAGAATTTTTTTTTTTTTTTTTTATCCGAGTATTCTCGTATTGGGGAAAACCAGAATCGGAGAATTTTTTTTTTTTTTTTTTTTTAATCCGAGATTTCTCCTTGTGAGGAAAACTTGAATTGGAGAATTTTTTTTTTTTTTTTTTTTATCCGAGAATTCTCGTATTGTGGAAAACCGGAATCGAACAATTTTTTTTTTTTTTTTTTTATCCGAGAATTCTCGTTTTGTGGAAAACCAGAATTGGAGAATTTTTTTTTTTTTTTTTTTTATCCGAGAATTCTCGTATTGTGGAAAACCCGAATCGGAGAATTTTTTTTTTTTTTTTTTTAATCCGAGATTTCACGTTTTGTGGAAAACCAGAATTGGAGAATTTTTTTTTTTTTATCCGAGAATTCTCGTATTGTGGAAAACCAGAATCGGAGAAATTTTTTTTTTTTCTTTTTTTTAATCCGAGATTTCTCGTTTTGTGGAAAACCAGAATCGGAGAATTTTTTTTTTTTTTTTTTTTTAATCCGAGATTTCACGTTTTGTGGAAAACCAGAATTGGAGAATTTTTTTTTTTTTTTTTACCCGAGAATTCTCGTATTGGGGAAAACCAGAATCGGAGAATTTTTTTTTTTTTTTTTTTTTTTAATCCGAGATTTCTCGTTTTGTGGAAAACTTGAATTGGAGAATTTTTTTTTTTTTTTTTTTTATCCGAGAATTCTCGTTTTGTGGAAAACCAGAATTGGAGAATTTGTTTTTTTTTTTTTTTTTATCCGAGAATTCTCGTTTTGTGGAAAACCAGAATCGGAGAATTTGTTTTTTTTTTTTTTTTTATCCGAGAATTCTCGTATTGTGGAAAACCAGAATCCAAGAATTTTTTTTTTTTTTATCCGAGAATTCTCGTATTGTGGAACCGAGAATTCTCGTATTGTGGAAAACCAGAATCGGAGAATTTTTTTTTTTTTTTTTTTTCCGAGAATTCTCGTTTCGTGGAAAACGGGAACGGGAGAATTCTCGTATTGGGGAAATCCAGAATCGGAGAAACTTTTTTTTTTTATTCTTTTTTCAATCCGAGATTTCTCGTTTTGTGGAAAACTGGAATTGGAGATTTTTTTTTTTTTTTATTTTATTCGAGAAATCTCGTATTGTGGAAAACCAGAATCGGAGAATTTTTTTTTTTTTTTTTTTTTTAATCCGAGAATTCTCGTTTCGTGGAAAACCAAAATCGGAGATTTTTTTTTTTTTTTTTTTTTATCCGACAATTCTCGTTTTGTGAAAAACCAGAATTGGAGAATTTTTTTTTTTTTTTTATCCGAGAATTCTCGTATTGTGGAAAACCGGAATCGGAGAATTTTTTTTTTTTTTTTTTTTTATCTGAGAATTCTCGTTTTGTGAAAAACCAGAATTGGAGAATTTTTTTTTTTTTTTTTTTATCCGAGAATTCTCGTATTGTGGAAAACCAGAATCGGAGAATTTTTCTTTTTTTTTTTTTTTTTTAATCCGAGATTTCTCGTTTTGTGGAAAACTTGAATTGGAGAATTTTTTTTTTTTTTTTTTCTTATCCGAGAATTCTCGTATTGTGGAAAACAGGAATCGGAGGATTTTTTTTTTTTTATTTTTTTTTTATCCGAGAATTCTCGTATTGTGGAAAACCAGAATTGGAGAATTTTTTTTTTTTTTTCATCCGAGAATTCTCGTATTGGGGAAAACCAGAATCGGAGAATTTTTTTTTTCTTTTTTCTTTTTTTAATCCGAGATTTCTCGTTTTGTGGAAAACTGGAATTGGAGAATTTTTTTTTCTTTTTTTTTATCCGAGAAATCTCGTATTGTGGAAAACCAGAATCGGAGAATTTTTTTTTTTGTTTTTTTTTTATCCGAGAATTCTCGTTTCGTGGAAAACTGAAATCGGGGAATTTTTTTTTTTTTTTTTTTATCCGAGAATTCTCGTATTGTGGAAAACCAGAATCGGAGAATTTTTTTTTTTTTTTTTCCCGAGAATTCTCGTTTCGTGGAAAACGGGAACGGGAGAATTCTCGTATTGTGGAAAACCAGAATCGGAGAATTTTTTTTTTTTTTTTTTATCCGAGAATTCTCGTATTGGGGAAAACCAGAATCGGAGAATTTTTTTTTCTTTTTTTTTTTTTTAATCCGAGATTTCTCGTTTTGTGGAAAACTTGAATTGGAGAATTTTTTTTTTTTTTTTTTATCCGAGAATTCTCGTTTTGTGGAAAACCAGAATTGGAGAATTTGTTTTTTTTTTTTTTTTTATCCGAGAATTCTCGTTTTGTGGAAAACCAGAATCGGAGAATTTGTTTTTTTTTTTTTTTTTATCCGAGAATTCTCGTATTGTGGAAAACCAGAATCCAAGAATTTTTTTTTTTTTTTATCCGAGAATTCTCGTATTGTGGAACCGAGAATTCTCGTATTGTGGAAAACCAGAATCGGAGAATTTTTTTTTTTTTTTTTTTTTCCGAGAATTCTCGTTTCGTGGAAAACGGGAACGGGAGAATTCTCGTATTGTGGAAAACCAGAATCGGAGAATTTTTTTTTTTTTTTTTTTATCCGAGAATTCTCGTTTCCCGGAAAACCAGAATCGGAGGATTTTTTTTTTTTTTTTAGCCGAGAAATCTCCTATTGTGGAAAACCAGAATCCAAAAAAAATTTTTTTTTTTTTGTCTCCGAGAATTCTCGTTTTGTGAAAAACCAGAATTGGAGAATTTTTTTTTTTTTTTTATCCGAGAATTCTCGTATTGGGGAAAACCAGAATCGGAGAAATTTTTTTTTTCTTATTCTTTTTTCAATCCGAGATTTCTCGTTTTGTGGAAAACTGGAATTGGAGATTTTTTTTTTTTTTTTTATTTTATTCGAGAAATCTCGTATTGTGGAAAACCAGAATCGGAGAATTTTTTTTTTTTTTTTTTTTTAATCCGAGAATTCTCGTTTCGTGGAAAACCAAAATCGGAGATTTTTTTTTTTTTTTTTTTATCCGACAATTCTCGTTTTGTGAAAAACCAGAATTGGAGTATTTTTTTTTTTTTTTTTATCCGAGAATTCTCGTATTGTGGAAAACCGGAATCGGAGAATTTTTTTTTTTTTTTTTTTATCTGAGAATTCTCGTTTTGTGAAAAACCAGAATTGGAGAATTTTTTTTTTTTTTTTTATCCGAGAATTCTCGTATTGTGGAAAACCAGAATCGGAGAATTTTTCTTTTTTTTTTTTTTTTTTTTAATCCGAGATTTCTCGTTTTGTGGAAAACTTGAATTGGAGAATTTTTTTTTTTTTTTTTTCTTATCCGAGAATTCTCGTATTGTGGAAAACCAGAATTGGAGAATTTGTTTTTTTTTTTTTTTTTATCCGAGAATTCTCGTTTTGTGGAAAACCAGAATCGGAGAATTTGTTTTTTTTTTTTTTTTATCCGAGAATTCTCGTATTGTGGAAAACCAGAATCCAAGAATTTTTTTTTTTTTTATCCGAGAATTCTCGTATTGTGGAACCGAGAATTCTCGTATTGTGGAAAACCAGAATCGGAGAATTTTTTTTTTTTTTTTTTTCCGAGAATTCTCGTTTCGTGGAAAACGGGAACGGGAGAATTCTCGTATTGGGGAAATCCAGAATCGGAGAAACTTTTTTTTTTTATTCTTTTTTCAATCCGAGATTTCTCGTTTTGTGGAAAACTGGAATTGGAGATTTTTTTTTTTTTTTTTATTTTATTCGAGAAATCTCGTATTGTGGAAAACCAGAATCGGAGAATTTTTTTTTTTTTTTTTTTTTTAATCCGAGAATTCTCGTTTCGTGGAAAACCAAAATCGGAGATTTTTTTTTTTTTTTTTTTTTATCCGACAATTCTCGTTTTGTGAAAAACCAGAATTGGAGAATTTTTTTTTTTTATTTATCCGAGAATTCTCGTATTGTGGAAAACCGGAATCGGAGAATTTTTTTTTTTTTTTTTTTTTATCTGAGAATTCTCGTTTTGTGAAAAACCAGAATTGGAGAATTTTTTTCATTTTTTTTTTTATCCGAGAATTCTCGTATTGTGGAAAACCAGAATCGGAGAATTTTTCTTTTTTTTTTTTTTTTTTAATCCGAGATTTCTCGTTTTGTGGAAAACTTGAATTGGAGAATTTTTTTTTTTTTTTTTTCTTATCCGAGAATTCTCGTATTGTGGAAAACAGGAATCGGAGGATTTTTTTTTTTTTATTTTTTTTTTATCCGAGAATTCTCGTATTGTGGAAAACCAGAATTGGAGAATTTTTTTTTTTTTTTCATCCGAGAATTCTCGTATTGGGGAAAACCAGAATCGGAGAATTTTTTTTTTCTTTTTTCTTTTTTTAATTCGAGATTTCTCGTTTTGTGGAAAACTGGAATTGGAGAATTTTTTTTTTCTTTTTTTTTATCCGAGAAATCTCGTATTGTGGAAAACCAGAATCGGAGAATTTTTTTTTTTGTTTTTTTTTTATCCGAGAATTCTCGTTTCGTGGAAAACTGAAATCGGAGAATTTTTTTTTTTTTTTTTTTTATCCGAGAATTCTCGTATTGTGGAACCGAGAATTCTCGTATTGTGGAAAACCAGAATCGGAGAATTTTTTTTTTTTTTTTTTCCCGAGAATTCTCGTTTCGTGGAAAACGGGAACGGGAGAATTCTCGTATTGTGGAAAACCAGAATCGGAGAATTTTTTTTTTTTTTTTTTATCCGAGAATTCTCGTATTGGGGAAAACCAGAATCGGAGAATTTTTTTTTCTTTTTTTTTTTTTTAATCCGAGATTTCTCGTTTTGTGGAAAACTTGAATTGGAGAATTTTTTTTTTTTTTTTTATCCGAGAATTCTCGTTTTGTGGAAAACCAGAATTGGAGAATTTGTTTTTTTTTTTTTTTTTATCCGAGAATTCTCGTTTTGTGGAAAACCAGAATCGGAGAATTTGTTTTTTTTTTTTTTTTTATCCGAGAATTCTCGTATTGTGGAAAACCAGAATCCAAGAATTTTTTTTTTTTTTTATCCGAGAATTCTCGTATTGTGGAACCGAGAATTCTCGTATTGTGGAAAACCAGAATCGGAGAATTTTTTTTTTTTTTTTTTTTTTCCGAGAATTCTCGTTTCGTGGAAAACGGGAACGGGAGAATTCTCGTATTGTGGAAAACCAGAATCGGAGAATTTTTTTTTTTTTTTTTTTATCCGAGAATTCTCGTTTCCCGGAAAACCAGAATCGGAGGATTTTTTTTTTTTTTTTAGCCGAGAAATCTCCTATTGTGGAAAACCAGAATCCAAAAAAAATTTTTTTTTTTTGTCTCCGAGAATTCTCGTTTTGTGAAAAACCAGAATTGGAGAATTTTTTTTTTTTTTTATCCGAGAATTCTCGTATTGGGGAAAACCAGAATCGGAGAAATTTTTTTTTTCTTATTCTTTTTTCAATCCGAGATTTCTCGTTTTGTGGAAAACTGGAATTGGAGATTTTTTTTTTTTTTTTTATTTTATTCGAGAAATCTCATATTGTGGAAAACCAGAATCGGAGAATTTTTTTTTTTTTTTTTTTTTAATCCGAGAATTCTCGTTTCGTGGAAAACCAAAATCGGAGATTTTTTTTTTTTTTTTTTTTATCCGACAATTCTCGTTTTGTGAAAAACCAGAATTGGAGTATTTTTTTTTTTTTTTTATCCGAGAATTCTCGTATTGTGGAAAACCGGAATCGGAGAATTTTTTTTTTTTTTTTTTTATCTGAGAATTCTCGTTTTGTGAAAAACCAGAATTGGAGAATTTTTTTTTTTTTTTTTATCCGAGAATTCTCGTATTGTGGAAAACCAGAATCGGAGAATTTTTCTTTTTTTTTTTTTTTTTTTAATCCGAGATTTCTCGTTTTGTGGAAAACTTGAATTGGAGAATTTTTTTTTTTTTTTTTCTTATCCGAGAATTCTCGTATTGTGGAAAACCGGAATCGGAGGATTTTTTTTTTTTTTTTTTTTTATCCGAGAATTCTCGTATTGTCGAAAACCAGAATTGGAGAATTTTTTTTTTTTTTTTCATCCGAGAATTCTCGTATTGGGGAAAACCAGAATCGGAGAATTTTTTTTTTCTTTTTTCTTTTTTTAATCCGAGATTTCTCGTTTTGTGGAAAACTGGAATTGGAGAATTTTTTTTTTCTTTTTTTTTATCCGAGAAATCTCGTATTGTGGAAAACCAGAATCGGAGAATTTTTTTTTTGTTTTTTTTTTTATCCGAGAATTCTCGTTTCGTGGAAAACTGAAATCGGAGAATTTTTTTTTTTTTTTTTTATCCGAGAATTCTCGTATTGTGGAACCGAGAATTCTCGTATTGTGGAAAACCAGAATCGGAGAATTTTTTTTTTTTTTTTTCCGAGAATTCTCGTTTCGTGGAAAACGGGAACGGGAGAATTCTCGTATTGTGGAAAACCAGAATCGGAGAATTTTTTTTTTTTTTTTTTTTTTAATCCGAGAAATCTCGTTTCGTGGAAAACCAGAATCGGAGGATTTTTTTTTTTTTTTTTTTCTATCCGAGAATTCTCGTATTGTGGAAAACCAGAATTGGAGAATTTTTTCTTTTTTTTTTTAGCCGAGAATTCTCCTATTGTGGAAAACCGGAATCCAAAAAAAATTTTTTTTTTTTTCTCTCCGAGAATTCTCGTTTTGTGAAAAACCAGAATTGGAGAATTTTTTTTTTTTTTTTATCCGAGAATTCTCGTATTGGGGAAAACCAGAATCGGAGAATTTTTTTTTTTTTTTCTTTTTTCAATCCGAGATTTCTCGTTTTGTGGAAAACTGGAATTGGAGAATTTTTTTTTTTTTTTTTATCCGAGAATTCTCGTTTCGTGGAAAACCAAAATCGGAGATTTTTTTTTTTTTTTTTTTTTTTTCCGACAATTCTCGTTTTGTGAAAAACCAGAATTGGAGAATTTTTTTTTTTTTTTATCCGAGAATTCTCGTATTCTGGAAAACCAGAATTGGAGAATTTTTTTTTTTTTTATCCGAGAATTCTCGTATTGGGGAAAACCAGAATCGGACAAATTTTTTTTTTCTTATTCTTTTTTCAATCCGAGATTTCTCGTTTTGTGGAAAACTGGAATTGGAGATTTTTTTTTTTTTTTATTTTATTCGAGAAATCTCGTATTGTGGAAAACCAGAATCGGAGAATTTTTTTTTTTTTTTTTTTTTAATCCGAGAATTCTCGTTTCGTGGAAAACCAAAATCGGAGATTTTTTTTTTTTTTTTTTTTATCCGACAATTCTCGTTTTGTGAAAAACCAGAATTGGAGAATTTTTTTTTTTTTTTTTTATCCGAGAATTCTCGTATTGTGGAAAACCGGAATCGGAGAATTTTTTTTTTTTTTTTTTTATCTGAGAATTCTCGTTTTGTGAAAAACCGGAATTGGAGAATTTTTTTTTTTTTTTTTTATCCGAGAATTCTCGTATTGTGGAAAACCAGAATCGGAGAATTTTTCTTTTTTTTTTTTTTTTTTTAATCCGAGATTTCTCGTTTTGTGGAAAACTTGAATTGGAGAATTTTTTTTTTTTTTTTTTCTTATCCGAGAATTCTCGTATTGTGGAAAACCGGAATCGGAGGATTTTTTTTTTTTTTTTTTTTTTTTATCCGAGAATTCTCGTATTGTGGAAAACCAGAATTGGAGAATTTTTTTTTTTTTTTCATCCGAGAATTCTCGTATTGGGGAAAACCAGAATCGGAGAATTTTTTTTTTCTTTTTTCTTTTTTTAATCCGAGATTTCTCGTTTTGTGGAAAACTGGAATTGGAGAATTTTTTTTTTCTTTTTTTTTATCCGAGAATTCTCGTTTCGTGGAAAACTGAAATCGGAGAATTTTTTTTTTTTTTTTTTTTATCCGAGAATTCTCGTATTGTGGAACCGAGACCTCTCGTATTGTGGAAAACCAGAATCGGAGAATTTTTTTTTTTTTTCCCGAGAATTCTCGTTTCGTGGAAAACGGGAACGGGAGAATTCTCGTATTGTGGAAAACCAGAATCGGAGAATTTTTTTTTTTTTTTTTTTTTTAATCCGAGAAATCTCGTTTCGTGGAAAACCAGAATCGGAGGATTTTTTTTTTTTTTTTTTCTATCCGAGAATTCTCGTATTGTGGAAAACCAGAATTGGAGAATTTTTTTTTTTTTTTTTAGCCGAGAATCCTCCTATTGTGGAAAACCAGAATCCAAAAAATTTTTTTTTTTTTTTCTCTCCGAGAATTCTCGTTTTGTGAAAAACCAGAATTGGAGAATTTTTTTTTTTTTTTATCCGAGAATTCTCGTATTGGGGAAAACCAGAATCGGAGAATTTTTTTTTTTTTTCTTTTTTCAATCCGAGATTTCTCGTTTTGTGGAAAACTGGAATTGGAGAATTTTTTTTTTTTTTTTTTATCCGAGAATTCTCGTTTCGTGGAAAACCAAAATCGGAGATTTTTTTTTTTTTTTTTTTTTATCCGACAATTCTCGTTTTGTGAAAAACCAGAATTGGAGAATTTTTTTTTTTTTTTTATCCGAGAATTCTCTTATTCTGGAAAACCAGAATCGGAGAATTTTTTTTTTTTTTTCTCCGAGACTTCTCGTTTTGTGAAAAACCAGAATTGGAGAATTTTATTTTTTTTTTTTTTTTATCCGAGAATTCTCATATTGTGGAAAACCAGAATCGGAGAATTTTTTTTTTTTTTTTTTTTTTTAATCCGAGATTTCTCCCTTTGTGGAAAACTGGAATTGGAGAATTGCTTTTTTTTTTTTTTTTTATCCGAGAAATCTCGTATTGTGGAAAACCAGAATCGGAGAATTTTTTTTTTTTTTTTTTTTATCCGAGAAGTCTCGTTTCGTGGAAAACCAAAATCGGAGAATTTTTTTTTTTTTTTTTTTATCCGAGAATTCTCGTTTTGTGAAAAACCAGAATTGGAGAATTTTTTTTTTTTTTTGTATCCGAGAATTCTCGCATCGTGGACAACCAGAATCGGAGAAATTTTTTTTTTTTTTTTTTTTTTAATCCGAGATTTCTCGTTTTGCGGAAAACTTGAATTGGAGAATTTTTTTTTTTTTTTTCTTATCCGAGAATTCTCGTATTGTGGAAAACCGGAATCGGAGGATTTTTTCTTTTTTTTTTTTTTTTATCCGAGAATTCTCGTATTGTGGAACCGAGAATTCTCGTATTGTGGAAAACCAGAATCGGAGAATTTTTTTTTTTTTTTTTTTCCGAGAATTCTCGTTTCGTGGATAACGGGAACGGGAGAATTCTCGTATTGTGGAAAACCAGAATCGGAGAATTTTTTTTTTTTTTTTTTTTTAATCCGAGAAATCTCGTTTCGTGGAAAACCAGAATCGGAGGATTTTTTTTTTTTTTTTTTTTCTATCCGAGAATTCTCGTATTGTGGAAAACCAGAATTGGAGAATTTTTTTTTTTTTTTTTCACCCGAGAATTCTCATATTGTGGAAAACCAGAATCCAAAAAAAAATTTTTTTTTTTTTCTCCGAGAATTCTCGTTTTGTGAAAAACCAGAATTGGAGAATTTTTTTTTTTTTTTTTATCCGAGAATTCTCGTATTGGGGAAAACCAGAATTGGAGAATTTTTTTTTTTTTTCTTTTTTCAATCCGAGATTTCTCGTTTTGTGGAAAACTGGAATTGGAGAATTTTTTTTTTTTTTTTTTTTATGCGAGAAATCTCGTATTTTCGAAAACCGGAATCGGAGAATTTTTTTTTTTTTTTTTTTTTTTATCCGAGAATTCTCGTTTCGTGGAAAACCAAAATCGGAGATTTTTTTTTTTTTTTTTTTTTTATCCGACAATTCTCGTTTTGTGAAAAACCGGAATTGGAGAATTTTTTTTTTTTTTTTTTATCCGAGAATTCTCGTATTTCGGAAAACCAGAATCGGAGAAAATTTTTTTTTTTTTTTTTCTCCGAGAATTCTCGTTTTGTGAAAAACCAGAATTGGAGAATTTTTTTTTTTTTTTTTTTTTATCCGAGAATTCTCGTATTGTGGAAAACCCGAATCGGAGAATTTTTTTTTTTTTTTTTTTTTTAATCCGAGATTTCTCGTTTTGTGGAAAACTGGAATTGGAGAATTGTTTTTTTTTTTTTTTTTATCCGAGAAATCTCGTATTGTGGAAAACCAGAATCTGAGAATTTTTTTTTTTTTTTTTTTTATCCGAGAAGTCTCGTTTCGTGGAAAACCAAAATCGGAGAATTTTTTTTTTTTTTTTTTTTTATCCGAGAATTCTCGTTTTGTGAAAAACCAGAATTGGAGAATTTTTTTTTTTTTTTTTGTATCCGAGAATTCCCGTATCGTGGAAAACCAGAATCGGAGAATTTTTTTTTTTTTTTTTAATCCGAGATTTCTCGTGTTGCGGAAAACTTGAATTGGAGAATTTTTTTTTTTTTTTCTTATCCGAGAATTCTCGTATTGTGGAAAACCGGAATCGGAGGATTTTTTTTTCTTTTTTTTTTTTTTTATCCGAGAATTCTCGTATTGTGGAAAACCAGAATTGGAGAATTTTTTTTTTGTTTTTTTTAGCCGAGAATTCTCCTATTGTGGAAAACCAGAATCCGAAAAAAATTTTTTTTTTCTCCGAGAATTCTCGTTTTGTGAAAAACCGGAATTGGAGAATTTTTTTTTTTTTTTTTTATCCGAGAATTCTCGTATTGGGGAAAACCAGAATCGGAGAATTTTTTTTTTTTTTCTTTTTTTAATCCGAGATTTCTCGTTTTGTGGAAAACTGGAATTGGAGAATTTTTTTTTTTTTTTCTTTGTCCGAGAAATCTCGTATTGTGGAAAACCAAAATCGGGGATTTTTTTTTTTTTTTTTTTTTATCCGACAATTCTTGTTTTGTGAAAAACCAGAATTGGAGAATTTTTTTTTTTTTTTTTATCCGAGAATTCTCGTATTGTGGAAAACGAGAATCGGAGAATTTTTTTTTTTTTTTTTTTAATCCGAGAATTCTCGTTTTGTGAAAAACCAGAATTGGAGAATTTTTTTTTTTTTTTTTTTTTATCCGAGAATTCTCGTATTGTGGAAAACCGGAATCGGAGAATTTTTTTTTTTTTTTTTTTTTTAATCCGAGATTTCTCGTTTTGTGGAAAACCAGAATTGGAGAATTTTTTTTTTTTTTTCTTATCCGAGAATTCTCGTATTGTGGAAAACCGGAATCGGAGGATTTTTTTTTTTTTTTTTTTTTATCCGAGAATTCTCGTATTGTGGAAAACCAGAATTGGAGAATTTTTTTTTTTTTTTTTTAGCCGAGAATTCTCCTATTGTGGAAAACCAGAATCCAAAATTTTTTTTTTTTTTCCTCCGAGAATTCTCGTTTTGTGGAAAGCCAGAATTGGAAAATTTTTTTTTTTTTTATCCGAGAATTCTCGTATTGGGGAAAACCAGAATCGGAGAATTCTTTTTTTTTTTTTTCTTTTTTTAATCCGAGATTTCTCGTTTTGTGGAAAACTGGAATTGGAGAATTTTTTTTTTTTCTTTTTTTTTATCCGAGAAATCTCGTATTGTGGAAAACCAGAATCGGAGAATTTTTTTTTTTTGTTTTTTTTTTTATCCGAGAATTCTCGTTTTGTGAAAAACCAGAATTGGAGAATTTTTTTTTTTTTTTTTTAATCCGAGAATTCTCGTATTGTGGAAAACCAGAATCGGAGAAATTTTTTTTTTTTTCTTTTTTTTAATCCGAGATTTCTCGTTTTGTGGAAAACGAGAATGGGAGAATTTTTTTTTTTTTTTTTTTATCCGAGAATTCTCGTATTTGGGTAAACCGGAATCGGAGAATTTTCTTTTTTTTTTTTTTTTTTTATCCGAGAATTCTCGTTTTGTGAAAAACCAGAATTGGAGAATTTTTTTTTTTTTTTTTTATCCGAGAATCTTCGTATTGTGGAAAACCAGAATCGGAGAATTTTTTTTTTTTTTTTTTTAATCCGAGATTTCACGTTTTGTGGAAAACCAGAATTAGAGAATTTTTTTTTTTTTTTTTTATCCGAGAATTCTCGTATTGTGGAAAACCCGAATCGGAGAATTTTTTTTTTTTTTTTTTTTTAATCCGAGATTTCACGTTTTTCGGAAAACCAGAATTGGAGAATTTTTTTTTTTTTTTATCCGAGTATTCTCGTATTGGGGAAAACCAGAATCGGAGAATTTTTTTTTTTTTTTTTTTTAATCCGAGATTTCTCGTTTTGAGGAAAACTTGAATTGGAGAATTTTTTTTTTTTTTTTTTTTTATCCGAGAATTCTCGTATTGTAGAAAACCGGAATCGAACAATTTTTTTTTTTTTTTTTTTATCCGAGAATTCTCGTTTTGTGGAAAACCAGAATTGGAGAATTTTTTTTTTTTTTTTTTTTTTATCCGAGAATTCTCGTATTGGGGAAAACCAGAATCGGAGAATTTTTTTTTTTTTTTTTTAATCCGAGATTTCACGTTTTGTGGAAAACCAGAATTGGAGAATTTTTTTTTTTTTTTATCCGAGAATTCTCGTATTGTGGAACCGAGAATTCTCGTATTGTGGAAAACCAGAATCGGAGAATTTTTTTTTTTTTTTTTTTAATCCGAGAAATCTCGTTTCGTGGAAAACCAGAATGGGAGGATTTTTCTTTTTTTTTTTTTTCTATCCGAGAATTCTCGTATTGTGGAAAACCAGAATTGGAGAATTTTTTTTTTTTTTTTTTAGCCGAGAATTCTCCTATTGTGGAAAACCAGAATCCAAAAAAAATTTTTTTTTTTTCTCGGAGAATTCTCGTTTTGTGAAAAACCAGAATTGGAGAATTTTTTTTTTTTTTTTATCCGAGAATTCTCGTATTGGGGAAAACCAGAATCGGAGAATTTTTTTTTTTTTTCTTTTTTCAATCCGAGATTTCTCGTTTTCTGGAAAACCGGAATTGGAGATTTTTTTTTTTTTTTTTTTATGCGAGAAATCTCGTATTTTCGAAAACCAGAATCGGAGAATTTTTTTTTTTTTTTTTTTTATCCGAGAATTCTCGTTTCGTGGAAAACCAAAATCGGAGATTTTTTTTTTTTTTTTTTTTATCCGACAATTCTCGTTGTGTGAAAAACCAGAATTGGAGAATTTTTTTTTTTTTTTTTATCCGAGAATTCTCGTATTCTGGAAAACCAGAATCGGAGAATTTTTTTTTTTTTTTTTTTTTCTCCGAGAATTCTCGTTTTGTGAAAAACCAGAATTGGAGAATTTTTTTTTTTTTTTTTTTTATCCGAGAATTCTCGTATTGTGGAAAACCAGAATCGGAGAATTTTTTTTTTTTTTTTTTTTAATCCGAGATTTCTCGTTTTGTGGAAAACTGGAATTGGAGAATTGTTTTTTTTTTTTTTTTTTATCCGAGAAATCTCGTATTGTGGAAAACCAGAATCGGAGAATTTTTTTTTTTTTTTTTTTATCCGAGAAGTCTCGTTTCGTGGAAAACCAAAATCGGAGAATTTTTTTTTTTTTTTTTTATCCGAGAATTCTCGTTTTGTGAAAAACCAGAATTGGAGAATTTTTTTCTTTTTTTTTTGTATCCGAGAATTCTCGTATCGTGGAAAACCAGAATCGGAGAATTTTTTTTTTTTTTTTTTTTTTTAATCCGAGATTTCTCGTTTTGCGGAAACCTTGAATTGGAGAATTTTTTTTTTTTTTTTGCTTATCCGAGAATTCTCGTATTGTGAAAAACCGGAATCGGAGGATTTTTTTTTCTTTTTTTTTTTTTTTATCCGAGAATTCTCGTATTGTGGAAAACCAGAATTGGAGAATTTTTTTTTTTTTTTTAGCCGAGAATTCTCCTATTGTGGAAAACCAGAATCCAAAAAAAAAAATTTTTTTTTCTCCGAGAATTCTCGTTTTGTGAAAAACCGGAATTGGAGAATTTTTTTTTTTTTTTTTATCCGAGAATTCTCGTATTGGGGAAAACCAGAATCGGAGAATTTTTTTTTTTTCTTTTTTTAATCCGAGATTTCTCGTTTTGTGGAAAACTGGAATTGGAGAATTTTTTTTTTTTTTTTCTTTATCCGAGAAATCTCGTATTGTGGAAAACCAAAATCGGAGATTTTTTTTTTTCTTTTTTTATCCGACAATTCTTGTTTTGTGAAAAACCAGAATTGGAGAATTTTTTTTTTTTTTTTTTTTATCCGAGAATTCTCGTATTGTGGAAAACCAGAATCGGAGAATTTTTTTTTTTTTTTTTTTTTAATCCGAGAATTCTCGTTTCGTGAAAAACCAGAATTGGAGAATTTTTTTTTTTTTTTTTTTTTATCCGAGAATTCTCGTATTGTGGAAAACCGGAATCGGAGAATTTTTTTTTTTTTTTTTTTTTTTAATCCGAGATTTCTCGTTTTGTGGAAAACTTGAATTGGAGAATTTTTTTTTTTTTTTTCTTATCCGAGAATTCTCGTATTGTGGAAAACCGGAATCGGAGGATTTTTTTTTTTTTTTTTTTTATCCGAGAATTCTCGTATTGTGGAAAACCAGAATTGGAGAATTTTTTTTTTTTTTTTTTTTAGCCGAGAATTCTCCTATTGTGGAAAACCATAATCCAAAATTTTTTTTTTTTTTTTTCCTCCGAGAATTCTCGTTTTGTGAAAAGCCAGAATTGGAAAATTTTTTTTTTTTATCCGAGAATTCTCGTATTGGGGAAAACCAGAATCGGAGAATTTTTTTTTTTTTTTTTCTTTTTTTAATCCGAGATTTCTCGTTTTGTGGAAAACTGGAATTGGAGAATTTTTTTTTTTTCTTTTTTTTTATCCGAGAAATCTCGTATTGTGGAAAACCAGAATCGGAGAATTTTTTTTTTTGTTTTTTTTTTTTATCCGAGAATTCTCGTTTTGTGAAAAACCAGAATTGGAGAATTTTTTTTTTTTTTTTTTTTATCCGAGAATTCTCGTATTGTGGAAAACCAGAATCGGAGAAAATTTTTTTTTTTTCTTTTTTTTAATCCGAGATTTCTCGTTTTGTCGAAAACGAGAATGGGAGAATTTTTTTTTTTTTTTTTTTTATCCGAGAATTCTCGTATTTGGGTAAACCAGAATCGGAGAATTTTCTTTTTTTTTTTTTTTTTTTTATCCGAGAATTCTCGTTTTGTGAAAAACCAGAATTGGAGAATTTTTTTTTTTTTTTTTTATCCGAGAATTCTCGTATTGTGGAAAACCAGAATCGCAGAATTTTTTTTTTTTTTTTTTTTTTAATCCGAGATTTCACGTTTTTCGGAAAACCAGAATTGGAGAATTTTTTTTTTTTTTTTTTTATCCGAGTATTCTCGTATTGGGGAAAACCAGAATCGGAGAATTTTTTTTTTTTTTTTTTTTTTTAATCCGAGATTTCTCGTTTTGAGGAAAACTTGAATTGGAGAATTTTTTTTTTTTTTTTTCTTATCCGAGAATTCTCGTATTGTGGAAAACCGGAATCGGAGGATTTTTTTTTCTTTTTTTTTTTTTTTATCCGAGAATTCTCGTATTGTGGAAAACCAGAATTGGAGAATTTTTTTTTTTTTTTTAGCCGAGAATTCTCCTATTGTGGAAAACCAGAATCCAAAAAAAATTTTTTTTTTTTCTCCGAGAATTCTCGTTTTGTGAAAAACCGGAATTGGAGAATTTTTTTTTTTTTTTTTTTTAATCCGAGATTTCTCGTTTTGTGGAAAACTTGAATTGGAGAATTTTTTTTTTTTTTTCTTATCCCAGAATTCTCCTATTGTGGAAAACCGGAATCGGAGGATTTTTTTTTTTTTTTTTTTATCCGAGAATTCTCGTATTGTGGAAAACCAGAATTGGAGAATTTTTTTTTTTTTTTTTTAGCCGAGAATTCTCCTATTGTGGAAAACCAGAATCCAAAAAATTTTTTTTTTTTTCCTCCGAGAATTCTCGTTTTGTGAAAAGCCAGAATTGGAAAATTTTTTTTTTTTATCCGAGAATTCTCGTATTGGGGAAAACCAGAATCGGAGAATTTTTTTTTTTTTTTTTCTTTTTTTAATCCGAGATTTCTCGTTTTGTGGAAAACTGGAATTGGAGAATTTTTTTTCTTTCTTTTTTTTTATCCGAGAAATCTCGTATTGTGGAAAACCAGAATCGGAGAATTTTTTTTTTTTGTTTTTTTTTTTTTATCCGAGAATTCTCGTTTTGTGAAAAACCAGAATTGGAGAATTTTTTTTTTTTTTTTTTATCCGAGAATTCTCGTATTGTGGAAAACCAGAATCGGAGAAATTTTTTTTTTTTTTTCTTTTTTTTAATCCGAGATTTCTCGTTTTGTGGAAAACGAGAATGGGAGAATTTTTTTTTTTTTTTTTATCCGAGAATTCTCGTATTTGGGTAAACTCGAATCGGAGAATTTTCTTTTTTTTTTTTTTTTTTTATCCGAGAATTCTCGTTTTGTGAAAAACCAGAATTGGAGAATTTTTTTTTTTTTTTTTTTTATCCGAGAATCTTCGTATTGTGGAAAACCAGAATCGGAGAATTTTTTTTTTTTTTTTTTTTTAATCCGAGATTTCACGTTTTGTGGAAAACCAGAATTGGAGAATTTTTTTTTTTTTTTTTTTATTCCGAGAATTCTCGTATTGTGGAAAACCAGAATCGGAGAATTTTTTTTTTCTTTTTTTTTTTTAATCCGAGATTTCACGTTTTTCGGAAAACCAGAATTGGAGAATTTTTTTTTTTTTTTTTTATCCGAGTATTCTCGTATTGGGGAAAACCAGAATCGGAGAATTTTTTTTTTTTTTTTTTTTTAATCCGAGATTTCTCGTTTTGAGGAAAACTTGAATTGGAGAATTTTTTTTTTTTTTTTTTATCCGAGAATTCTCGTATTGTAGAAAACCGGAATCGAACAATTTTTTTTTTTTTTTTTTTATCCGAGAATTCTCGTTTTGTGGAAAACCAGAATTGGAGAATTTTTTTTTTTTTTTTTTTTATCCGAGAATTTTCGTATTGTGGAAAACCAGAATCGGAGAATTTTTTTTTTTTTTTTTTAATCCGAGATTTCACGTTTTGTGGAAAACCAGAATTGGAGAATTTTTTTTTTTTTTTTATCCGAGAATTCTCGTATTGGGGAAAACCAGAATCGGAGAATTTTTTTTTTTTTTTTTTTTATCCGAGAATTCTCGTATTGTGGAAAACCAGAATCGGAGAATTTTTTTTTTTTTTTTTTTTATCCGAGATTTCTCGTTTTGTGGAAAACTTGAATTGGAGAATTTTTTTTTTTTTTTTTTATCCGAGAATTCTCGTATTGTGGAAAACCGGAATCGGACAATTTTTTTTTTTTTTTTTATCCGAGAATTCTCGTATTGTGGAAAACCAGAATCGGAGAATTTTTTTTTTTTTTCTTTTTTTTAATCCGAGATTTCTCGTTTTGTGGAAAACCAGAATCGGAGAATTTTTTTTTTTTTTTTTTTAATCCGAGATTTCACGGTTTGTTGAAAACCCGAATTGGAGAATTTTTTTTTTTTTTTTTTTATCCGAGAATTCTCGTATTGGGGAAAACCAGAATTGGAGAATTTTTTTTTTTTTTTTTTTATAATCCGAGATTTCTCGTTTTGTGGAAAACTTGAATTGGAGAATTTTTTTTTTTTTTTTTTTTTATCCGAGAATTCTCGTCTTGTGGAAAACCGGAATTGGAGAATTTTTTTTTTTTTTTTTTTTATCCGAGAATTCTCGTTTTGTTGAAAACCAGAATCGGAGAATTTGTTTTTTTTTTTTTTTTTTATCCGAGAATTCTCGTATTGTGGAAAACCAGAATCCAAGAATTTTTTTTTTTTTTTTTTTATCCGAGAATTCTCGTTTTGTGAAAAACCGGAATCCAAGAATTTTTTTTTTTTTTTTTATCCGAGAATTCTCGTATTGTGGAACCGAGAATTCTCGTATTGTGAAAAACCAGAATCGGAGAATTTTTTTTTTTTTTTTTCCGAGAATTCTCGTTTCGTGGAAAACGGGAACGGGAGAATTCTCGTATTGTGGAAAACCAGAATCGGAGAATTTTTTTTTTTTTTTTTTTATCCGAGAATTCTCGTTTCGTGGAAAACCAGAATCGGAGGATTTTTTTTTTTTTTTTTTTCTATCCGAGAATTCTCGTATTGTGGAAAACCAGAATTGGAGAATTTTTTTTTTTTTTTTAGCCGAGAATTCTCCTATTGTGGAAAACCAGAATCCAAAAAAAAATTTTTTTTTTTCTCCGAGAATTCTCGTTTTGTGAAAAACTAGAATTGGAGAATTTTTTTTTTTTTTTTATCCGAGAATTCTCGTATTGGGGAAAACCAGAATCGGAGAATTTTTTTTTTTTTCTTTTTTCAATCCGAGATTTCTCGTTTTGTGGAAAACTGGAATTGGAGATTTTTTTTTTTTTTTTTTTATCCGAGAAATCTCGTATTGTGGAAAACCAGAATCGGAGAATTTTTTTTTTTTTTTTTTTTTTTTATCCGAGAATTCTCGTTTCGTGGAAAACCAAAATCGGAGATTTTTTTTTTTTTTTTTTTTTTTATCCGACAATTCTCGTTTTGTGAAAAACCAGAATTGGAGAATTTTTTTTTTTTTTTTATCCGAGAATTCTCGTATTGTGGAAAACCGGAATCGGAGGATTTTTTTTTTTTTTTTTTTTTATCCGAGAATTCTCGTATTGTGGAAAACCTGAATTGGAGAATTTTTTTTTTTTTTTTTTTTTAGCCGAGAATTCTCCTATTGTGGAAAACCAGAATCCAAAAAAATTTTTTTTTTTTTTCCTCCGAGAATTCTCGTTTTGTGAAAAGCCAAAATTGGAGAATTTTTTTTTTTTTTTTATCCGAGAATTCTCGTATTGGGGAAAACCAGAATCGGAGAATTTTTTTTTTTTTCTTTTTTTAATCCGAGATTTCTCGTTTTGTGGAAAACTGGAATTGGAGAATTTTTTTTTCTTCTTTTTTTTTATCCGAGAAATCTCGTATTGTGGAAAACCAGAATCGGAGAATTTTTTTTTTTTTTTTTTTTTTATCCGAGAATTCTCGTTTTGTGAAAAACCAGAATTGGAGAATTTTTTTTTTTTTTTTATCCGAGAATTCTCGTATTGTGGAAAACCAGAATCGGAGAATTTTTTTTTTTTTTTCTTTTTTTTAATCCGAGATTTCTCGTTTTGTGGAAAACCAGAATTGGAGAATTTTTTTTTTTTTTTTTTATCCGAGAATTCTCGTATTTGGGTAAACCAGAATCGGAGAATTTTCTTTTTTTTTTTTTTTTTTTTATCCGAGAATTCTCGTTTTGTGAAAAACCAGAATTGGAGAATTTTTTTTTTTTTTTTTTATCCGAGAATCCTCGTATTGTGGAAAACCAGAATCGGAGAATTTTTTTTTTTTTTTTTTTAATCCGACATTTCACGTTTTTGTGGAAAACCAGAATTGGAGAATTTTTTTTTTTTTTTTTTTATCCGAGAATTCTCGTATTGTGGAAAACCAGAATCGGAGAATTTTTTTTTGGTTTTTTTTTTTTAATCCGAGATTTCACGTTTTTCGGAAAACCAGAATTGGAGAATTGTTTTTTTTTTTTTTTTTATCCGAGTATTCTCGTATTGGGGAAAACCAGAATCGGAGAATTTTTTTTTTTTTTTTTTTTTTTAATCCGAGATTTCTCGTTTTGAGGAAAACTTGAATTGGAGAATTTTTTTTTTTTTTTTTTTTATCCGAGAATTCTCGTATTGTGGAAAACCGGAATCGAACAATTTTTTTTTTTTTTTTTTTTATCAGAGAATTCTCGTTTTGTGGAAAACCAGAATTGGAGAATTTTTTTTTTTTTTTTTATCCGAGAATTCTCGTATTGTGGAAAACCGGAATCGGAGAATTTTTTTTTTTTTTTTTTTAATCCGAGATTTCACGTTTTGTGGAAAACCAGAATTGGAGAATTTTTTTTTTTTTTTTTTTTATCCGAGAATTCTCGTATTGGGGAAAACCAGAATCGGAGAATTTTTTTTTTTTTTTTTTTTTTTTAATCCGAGATTTCTCGTTTTGTGGAAAACTTGAATTGGAGGATTTTTTTTTTTTTTTTTTTTTTATCCGAGAATTCTCGTTTTGTGGAAAACCAGAATTGGATAATTTGTTTTTTTTTTTTTTTTTTTTATCCGAGAATTCTCGTTTTGTGGAAAACCAGAATCGGAGAATTTGTTTTTTTTTTTTTTTTATCCGAGAATTCTCGTATTGTGGAAAACCAGAATCGGAGAATTTTTTTTTTTTTTTCTTTTTTTTAATCCGAGATTTCTCTTTTTGTGGAAAACCAGAATCGGAGAATTTTTTTTTTTTTTTTTTTTTAATCCGAGATTTCACGTTTTGTGGAAAACCAGAATTGGAGAATTTTTTTTTTTTTTTTTTTATCCGAGAATTCTCGTATTGGGGAAAACCAGAATCGGAGAATTTTTTTTTTTTTTTTTTTTTTAATCCGAGATTTCTCGTTTTGTGGAAAACTTGAATTGGAGGATTTTTTTTTTTTTTTTTGTTTATCCGAGAATTCTCGTTTTGTGGAAAACCAGAATTGGAGAATTTGTTTTTTTTTTTTTTTTTATCCGAGAATTCTCGTTTTGTGGAAAACCAGAATCGGAGAATTTGTTTTTTTTTTTTTTCCCGAGAATTCTCGTTTCGTGGAAAACGGGAACGGGAGAATTCTCGTATTGTGGAAAACCAGAATCGGAGAATTTTTTTTTTTTTTTTTTTTATCCGAGAATTCTCGTTTCGTGGAAAACCAGAATCGGAGGATTTTTTTTTTTTTTTTTTTTTTTCTATCCGAGAATTCTCGTAATCTGGAAAACCAGAATTGGAGAATTTTTTTTTTTTTTTAGCCGAGAATTCTCCTATTGTGGAAAACCGGAATCCAAAAAAAATTTTTTTTTTTTTTCTCCGAGAATTCTCGTTTTGTGAAAAACCAGAATTGGAGAATTTTTTTTTTTTTTTTATCCGAGAATTCTCGTATTGGGGAAAACCAGAATCGGAGAATTTTTTTTTTTTTTCTTTTTTCAATCCGAGATTTCTCGTTTTGTGGAAAACTGGAATTGGAGATTTTTTTTTTTTTTTTTTTATCCGACAAATCTCGTATTGTGGAAAACCAGAATCGGAGAATTTTTTTTTTTTTTTTTTTTTTTATCCGAGAATTCTCGTTTCGTGGAAAACCAAAATCGGAGATTTTTTTTTTTTTCTTTTTTTTTATCCGACAATTCTCGTTTTGTGAAAAACCAGAATTGGAGAAATTTTTTTTTTTTTTTTATCCGAGAATTCTCGTTTTGTGGAAAACCGGAATCGGAGAATTTTTTTTTTTTATTTTTTTATCTGAGAGTTCTCGTTTTGTGAAAAACCAGAATTGGAGAATTTTTTTTTTTTTTTTTTTTTCCGAGAATTCTCTTATTGTGGAAAACCCGAATCAGAGAATTTTTTTTTTTTTTTTTTTTTAATTCGAGATTTCTCGTTTTGTGGAAAACTTGAATTGGAGAATTTTTTTTTTTTTTTTTTCTTATCCGAGAATTCTCGTATTGTGGAAAACCGGAATCGGAGGATTTTTTTTTTTTTTTTTCATCCGAGAATTCTCGTATTGGGGAAAACCTGAATCGGAGGATTTTTTTTTTTTTTTCTTTTTTTAATCCGAGATTTCTCGTTTTGTGCAAAACTGGAATTGGAGAATTTTTTTTTCTTTTTTTTTATCCGAGAAATCTCGTATTGTGGAAAACCAGAATCGGAGAATTTTTTTTTTTTTTTTTTTCCGAGAATTCTCGTTTCGTGGAAAACGGGAACGGGAGAATTCTCGTATTGTGGAAAACCAGAATCGGAGAATTTTTTTTTTTTTTTTTTTTATCCGAGAATTCTCGTTTCGTGGAAAACCAGAATCGGAGGATTTTTTTTTTTTTTTTTTTCTATCCGAGAATTCTCGTATTGTGGAAAACCAGAATTGGAGAATTTTTTTTTTTTTTTAGCCGAGAATTCTCCTATTGTGGAAAACCGGAATCCAAAAAATTTTTTGTTTTTTTTTTCTCCGAGAATTCTCGTTTTGTGAAAAACCAGAATTGGAGAATTTTTTTTTTTTTTTTATCCGAGAATTCTCGTATTGGGGAAAACCAGAATCGGAGAATTTTTTTTTTTTTTTTTCTTTTTTCAATCCGAGATTTCTCGTTTTGTGGAAAACTGGAATTGGAGATTTTTTTTTTTTTTTTTATCCGACAAATCTCGTATTGTGGAAAACCAGAATCGGAGAATTTTTTTTTTTTTTTTTTTTTATCCGAGAATTCTCGTTTCGTGGAAAACCAAAATCGGAGATTTTTTTTTTTTTTCTTTTTTTTTATCCGACAATTCTCGTTTTGTGAAAAACCAGAATTGGAGAAATTTTTTTTTTTTTTTTTTATCCGAGAATTCTCGTTTTGTGGAAAACCGGAATCGGAGAATTTTTTTTTTTTATTTTTTTATCTGAGAGTTCTCGTTTTGTGAAAAACCAGAATTGGAGAATTTTTTTTTTTTTTTTTTCCGAGAATTCTCTTATTGTGGAAAACCCGAATCAGAGAATTTTTTTTTTTTTTTTTTTTTAATTCGAGATTTCTCGTTTTTCGGGAAAACTTGAATTGGAGAATTTTTTTTTTTTTTTTTTTATCCGAGAATTCTCGTATTGTAGAAAACCGGAATCGAACAATTTTTTTTTTTTTTTTTTTTATCCGAGAATTCTCGTTTTGTGGAAAACCAGAATTGGAGAATTTTTTTTTTTTTTTTTTTTATCCGAGAATTTTCGTATTGTGGAAAACCAGAATCGGAGAATTTTTTTTTTTTTTTTTTAATCCGAGATTTCACGTTTTGTGGAAAACCAGAATTGGAGAATTTTTTTTTTTTTTTTATCCGAGAATTCTCGTATTGGGGAAAACCAGAATCGGAGAATTTTTTTTTTTTTTTTTTTTTATCCGAGAATTCTCGTATTGTGGAAAACCAGAATCGGAGAATTTTTTTTTTTTTTTTTTTTATCCGAGATTTCTCGTTTTGTGGAAAACTTGAATTGGAGAATTTTTTTTTTTTTTTTTTATCCGAGAATTCTCGTATTGTGGAAAACCGGAATCGGACAATTTTTTTTTTTTTTTTTATCCGAGAATTCTCGTATTGTGGAAAACCAGAATCGGAGAATTTTTTTTTTTTTTCTTTTTTTTAATCCGAGATTTCTCGTTTTGTGGAAAACCAGAATCGGAGAATTTTTTTTTTTTTTTTTTTAATCCGAGATTTCACGGTTTGTTGAAAACCCGAATTGGAGAATTTTTTTTTTTTTTTTTTATCCGAGAATTCTCGTATTGGGGAAAACCAGAATTGGAGAATTTTTTTTTTTTTTTTTTTTATAATCCGAGATTTCTCGTTTTGTGGAAAACTTGAATTGGAGAATTTTTTTTTTTTTTTTTTTTATCCGAGAATTCTCGTCTTGTGGAAAACCGGAATTGGAGAATTTTTTTTTTTTTTTTTTTTATCCGAGAATTCTCGTTTTGTTGAAAACCAGAATCGGAGAATTTGTTTTTTTTTTTTTTTTTTATCCGAGAATTCTCGTATTGTGGAAAACCAGAATCCAAGAATTTTTTTTTTTTTTTTTTTATCCGAGAATTCTCGTTTTGTGAAAAACCGGAATCCAAGAATTTTTTTTTTTTTTTTTATCCGAGAATTCTCGTATTGTGGAACCGAGAATTCTCGTATTGTGAAAAACCAGAATCGGAGAATTTTTTTTTTTTTTTTTCCGAGAATTCTCGTTTCGTGGAAAACGGGAACGGGAGAATTCTCGTATTGTGGAAAACCAGAATCGGAGAATTTTTTTTTTTTTTTTTTTTATCCGAGAATTCTCGTTTCGTGGAAAACCAGAATCGGAGGATTTTTTTTTTTTTTTTTTTTCTATCCGAGAATTCTCGTATTGTGGAAAACCAGAATTGGAGAATTTTTTTTTTTTTTTTAGCCGAGAATTCTCCTATTGTGGAAAACCAGAATCCAAAAAAAATTTTTTTTTTTTCTCCGAGAATTCTCGTTTTGTGAAAAACTAGAATTGGAGAATTTTTTTTTTTTTTTTATCCGAGAATTCTCGTATTGGGGAAAACCAGAATCGGAGAATTTTTTTTTTTTTCTTTTTTCAATCCGAGATTTCTCGTTTTGTGGAAAACTGGAATTGGAGATTTTTTTTTTTTTTTTTTTATCCGAGAAATCTCGTATTGTGGAAAACCAGAATCGGAGAATTTTTTTTTTTTTTTTTTTTTTTATCCGAGAATTCTCGTTTCGTGGAAAACCAAAATCGGAGATTTTTTTTTTTTTTTTTTTTTTTTATCCGACAATTCTCGTTTTGTGAAAAACCAGAATTGGAGAATTTTTTTTTTTTTTTTATCCGAGAATTCTCGTATTGTGGAAAACCGGAATCGGAGGATTTTTTTTTTTTTTTTTTTTTATCCGAGAATTCTCGTATTGTGGAAAACCTGAATTGGAGAATTTTTTTTTTTTTTTTTTTTTAGCCGAGAATTCTCCTATTGTGGAAAACCAGAATCCAAAAAAATTTTTTTTTTTTTTCCTCCGAGAATTCTCGTTTTGTGAAAAGCCAAAATTGGAGAATTTTTTTTTTTTTTTTATCCGAGAATTCTCGTATTGGGGAAAACCAGAATCGGAGAATTTTTTTTTTTTTCTTTTTTTAATCCGAGATTTCTCGTTTTGTGGAAAACTGGAATTGGAGAATTTTTTTTTCTTCTTTTTTTTTATCCGAGAAATCTCGTATTGTGGAAAACCAGAATCGGAGAATTTTTTTTTTTTTTTTTTTTTTTATCCGAGAATTCTCGTTTTGTGAAAAACCAGAATTGGAGAATTTTTTTTTTTTTTTATCCGAGAATTCTCGTATTGTGGAAAACCAGAATCGGAGAATTTTTTTTTTTTTTTCTTTTTTTTAATCCGAGATTTCTCGTTTTGTGGAAAACCAGAATTGGAGAATTTTTTTTTTTTTTTTTTTATCCGAGAATTCTCGTATTTGGGTAAACCAGAATCGGAGAATTTTCTTTTTTTTTTTTTTTTTTTTATCCGAGAATTCTCGTTTTGTGAAAAACCAGAATTGGAGAATTTTTTTTTTTTTTTTTTATCCGAGAATCCTCGTATTGTGGAAAACCAGAATCGGAGAATTTTTTTTTTTTTTTTTTTAATCCGACATTTCACGTTTTTGTGGAAAACCAGAATTGGAGAATTTTTTTTTTTTTTTTTTTATCCGAGAATTCTCGTATTGTGGAAAACCAGAATCGGAGAATTTTTTTTTGGTTTTTTTTTTTTAATCCGAGATTTCACGTTTTTCGGAAAACCAGAATTGGAGAATTGTTTTTTTTTTTTTTTTTATCCGAGTATTCTCGTATTGGGGAAAACCAGAATCGGAGAATTTTTTTTTTTTTTTTTTTTTTTAATCCGAGATTTCTCGTTTTGAGGAAAACTTGAATTGGAGAATTTTTTTTTTTTTTTTTTTTATCCGAGAATTCTCGTATTGTGGAAAACCGGAATCGAACAATTTTTTTTTTTTTTTTTTTTATCAGAGAATTCTCGTTTTGTGGAAAACCAGAATTGGAGAATTTTTTTTTTTTTTTTTATCCGAGAATTCTCGTATTGTGGAAAACCGGAATCGGAGAATTTTTTTTTTTTTTTTTTTTAATCCGAGATTTCACGTTTTGTGGAAAACCAGAATTGGAGAATTTTTTTTTTTTTTTTTTTATCCGAGAATTCTCGTATTGGGGAAAACCAGAATCGGAGAATTTTTTTTTTTTTTTTTTTTTTTAATCCGAGATTTCTCGTTTTGTGGAAAACTTGAATTGGAGGATTTTTTTTTTTTTTTTTTTTTTTATCCGAGAATTCTCGTTTTGTGGAAAACCAGAATTGGATAATTTGTTTTTTTTTTTTTTTTTTATCCGAGAATTCTCGTTTTGTGGAAAACCAGAATCGGAGAATTTGTTTTTTTTTTTTTTTTATCCGAGAATTCTCGTATTGTGGAAAACCAGAATCGGAGAATTTTTTTTTTTTTTTCTTTTTTTTAATCCGAGATTTCTCTTTTTGTGGAAAACCAGAATCGGAGAATTTTTTTTTTTTTTTTTTTTAATCCGAGATTTCACGTTTTGTGGAAAACCAGAATTGGAGAATTTTTTTTTTTTTTTTTTTATCCGAGAATTCTCGTATTGGGGAAAACCAGAATCGGAGAATTTTTTTTTTTTTTTTTTTTTTAATCCGAGATTTCTCGTTTTGTGGAAAACTTGAATTGGAGGATTTTTTTTTTTTTTTTTGTTTATCCGAGAATTCTCGTTTTGTGGAAAACCAGAATTGGAGAATTTGTTTTTTTTTTTTTTTTTATCCGAGAATTCTCGTTTTGTGGAAAACCAGAATCGGAGAATTTGTTTTTTTTTTTTTTCCCGAGAATTCTCGTTTCGTGGAAAACGGGAACGGGAGAATTCTCGTATTGTGGAAAACCAGAATCGGAGAATTTTTTTTTTTTTTTTTTTTATCCGAGAATTCTCGTTTCGTGGAAAACCAGAATCGGAGGATTTTTTTTTTTTTTTTTTTTTTCTATCCGAGAATTCTCGTAATCTGGAAAACCAGAATTGGAGAATTTTTTTTTTTTTTTAGCCGAGAATTCTCCTATTGTGGAAAACCGGAATCCAAAAAAAATTTTTTTTTTTTTTCTCCGAGAATTCTCGTTTTGTGAAAAACCAGAATTGGAGAATTTTTTTTTTTTTTTTATCCGAGAATTCTCGTATTGGGGAAAACCAGAATCGGAGAATTTTTTTTTTTTTTCTTTTTTCAATCCGAGATTTCTCGTTTTGTGGAAAACTGGAATTGGAGATTTTTTTTTTTTTTTTTTTATCCGACAAATCTCGTATTGTGGAAAACCAGAATCGGAGAATTTTTTTTTTTTTTTTTTTTTTTTATCCGAGAATTCTCGTTTCGTGGAAAACCAAAATCGGAGATTTTTTTTTTTTTCTTTTTTTTTATCCGACAATTCTCGTTTTGTGAAAAACCAGAATTGGAGAAATTTTTTTTTTTTTTTTATCCGAGAATTCTCGTTTTGTGGAAAACCGGAATCGGAGAATTTTTTTTTTTTATTTTTTTATCTGAGAGTTCTCGTTTTGTGAAAAACCAGAATTGGAGAATTTTTTTTTTTTTTTTTTTTTCCGAGAATTCTCTTATTGTGGAAAACCCGAATCAGAGAATTTTTTTTTTTTTTTTTTTTTAATTCGAGATTTCTCGTTTTGTGGAAAACTTGAATTGGAGAATTTTTTTTTTTTTTTTTTCTTATCCGAGAATTCTCGTATTGTGGAAAACCGGAATCGGAGGATTTTTTTTTTTTTTTTTCATCCGAGAATTCTCGTATTGGGGAAAACCTGAATCGGAGGATTTTTTTTTTTTTTTTCTTTTTTTAATCCGAGATTTCTCGTTTTGTGCAAAACTGGAATTGGAGAATTTTTTTTTCTTTTTTTTTATCCGAGAAATCTCGTATTGTGGAAAACCAGAATCGGAGAATTTTTTTTTTTTTTTTTTCCGAGAATTCTCGTTTCGTGGAAAACGGGAACGGGAGAATTCTCGTATTGTGGAAAACCAGAATCGGAGAATTTTTTTTTTTTTTTTTTTTATCCGAGAATTCTCGTTTCGTGGAAAACCAGAATCGGAGGATTTTTTTTTTTTTTTTTTTTCTATCCGAGAATTCTCGTATTGTGGAAAACCAGAATTGGAGAATTTTTTTTTTTTTTTAGCCGAGAATTCTCCTATTGTGGAAAACCGGAATCCAAAAAATTTTTTGTTTTTTTTTTCTCCGAGAATTCTCGTTTTGTGAAAAACCAGAATTGGAGAATTTTTTTTTTTTTTTTATCCGAGAATTCTCGTATTGGGGAAAACCAGAATCGGAGAATTTTTTTTTTTTTTTTTCTTTTTTCAATCCGAGATTTCTCGTTTTGTGGAAAACTGGAATTGGAGATTTTTTTTTTTTTTTTTATCCGACAAATCTCGTATTGTGGAAAACCAGAATCGGAGAATTTTTTTTTTTTTTTTTTTTTATCCGAGAATTCTCGTTTCGTGGAAAACCAAAATCGGAGATTTTTTTTTTTTTTCTTTTTTTTTATCCGACAATTCTCGTTTTGTGAAAAACCAGAATTGGAGAAATTTTTTTTTTTTTTTTTTATCCGAGAATTCTCGTTTTGTGGAAAACCGGAATCGGAGAATTTTTTTTTTTTATTTTTTTATCTGAGAGTTCTCGTTTTGTGAAAAACCAGAATTGGAGAATTTTTTTTTTTTTTTTTTCCGAGAATTCTCTTATTGTGGAAAACCCGAATCAGAGAATTTTTTTTTTTTTTTTTTTTAATTCGAGATTTCTCGTTTTTCGGGAAAACTTGAATTGGAGAATTTTTTTTTTTTTTTTTCTTATCCGAGAATTCTCGTATTGTGGAAAACCGGAATCGGAGGATTTTTTTTTTTTTTTTTCATCCGAGAATTCTCGTATTGGGGAAAACCTGAATCGGAGAATTTTTTTTTTTTTTTTCTTTTTTTAATCCGAGATTTCTCGTTTTGTGCAAAACTGGAATTGGAGAATTTTTTTTTCTTTTTTTTTATCCGAGAAATCTCGTATTGTGGAAAACCAGAATCGGAGAATTTTTTTTTTTGTTTTTTTTTTTATCCGAGAATTCTCGTTTCGTGGAAAACTGAAATCGGAGAATTTTTTTTTTTTTTTTATCCGAGAATTCTCGTATTGTGGAACCGAGAATTCTCGTATTGTGAGAAACCAGGATCGGAGGATTTTTTTTTTTTTTTTTTTTTCCGAGAATTCTCGTTTCGTGGAAAACGGGAACGGGAGAATTCTCGTATTGTGGAAAACCAGAATCGGAGAATTTTTTTTTTTTTTTTTTTTTATCCGAGAATTCTCGTTTCGTGGAAAACCAGAATCGGAGGATTTTTTTTTTTTTTTTTTTTTCTATCCGAGAATTCTCGTATTGTGGAAAACCAGAATTGGAGAATTTTTTTTTTTTTTTTTTAGCCGAGAATTCTCCTATTGTGGAAAACCCGAATCCAAAAAAAATTTTTTTTTTTTTTCTCCGAGAATCCTCGTTTTGTGAAAAACCAGAATTGGAGAATTTTTTTTTTTTTATCCGAGAATTCTCGTATTGGGGAAAACCAGAATCGGAGAATTTTTTTTTTTTTTCTTTTTTCAATCCGAGATTTCTCGTTTTGTGGAAAACTGGAATTGGAGAATTTTTTTTTTTTTTTATCCGAGAAATCTCGTATTTTCGAAAACCAGAATCGGAGAATTTTTTTTTTTTTTTTTTTATCCGAGAATTCTCGTTTCGTGGAAAACTGAAATCGGAGAATTTTTTTTTTTTTTTTTATCCGAGAATTCTCGTATTTTGGAACCGAGAATTCTCCTATTGTGAGAAACCAGAATCGGAGAATTTTTTTTTTTTTTTTCCGAGAATGCTCGTTTCGTGGAAAACGGGAACGGGAGAATTCTCGTATTGTGGAAAACCAGAATCGGAGAATTTTTTTTTTTTTTTTAATCCGAGATTTCTCGTTTTGTGGAAAACTTGAATTGGAGAATTTTTTTTTTTTTTTCTTATCCGAGAATTCTCGTATTGTGGAAAACCGGAATCGGAGGATTTTTTTTTCTTTTTTTTTTTATCCGAGAATTCTCGTATTGTGGAAAACCAGAATTGGAGAATTTTTTTTTTTTTTTTCATCCGAGAATTCTCGTATTGGGGAAAACCTGAATCGGAGAATTTTTTTTTTTTTCTTTTTTTAATCCGAGATTTCTCGTTTTGTGGAAAACTGGAATTGGAGAATTTTTTTTTCTTTTTTTTTATCCGAGAAATCTCGTATTGTGGAAAACCAGAATCGGAGAATTTTTTTTTTTTGTTTTTTTTTTTATCCGAGAATTCTCGTTTCGTGGAAAACTGAAATCGGAGAATTTTTTTTTTTTTTTTATCCGAGAATTCTCGTATTGTGGAACCGAGAATTCTCGTATTGTGAGAAACCAGAATCGGAGAATTTTTTTTTTTTTTTTCCGTGAATTCTCGTTTCGTGGAAAACGGGAACGGGAGAATTCTCGTATTGTGGAAAACCAGAATCGGAGAATTTTTTTTTTTTTTTTTATCCGAGAATTCTCGTTTCGTGGAAAACCAGAATCGGAGGATTTTTTTTTTTTTTTTTTTTTCTATCCGAGAATTCTCGTATTGTGGAAAACCTGAATTGGAGAATTTTTTTTTTTTTTTTTTTAGCCGAGAATTCTCCTATTGTGGAAGACCCGAATCCAAAAAAATTTTTTTTTTTTTCTCCGAGAATTCTCGTTTTGTGAAAAACCAGAATTGGAGAATTTTTTTTTTTTTTTTATCCGAGAATTCTCGTATTGGGGAAAACCAGAATCGGAGAATTTTTTTTTTTTTCTTTTTTCAATCCGAGATTTCTCGTTTTGTGGAAAACTGGAATTGGAGAATTTTTTTTTTTTTTTTTATCCGAGAAATCTCGTATTTTCGAAAACCAGAACCGGAGAATTTTTTTTTTTTTTTTTTATCCGAGAATTCTCGTTTTGTGAAAAACCAGAATTGGAAATTTTTTTTTTTTTTTTATCCGAGAATTCTCGTATTCCCGAAAACCAGAATCGGAGAATTTTTTTTTTTTTTTTTTTATCCGAGAATTCTCGTTTTGTGGAAAACCAGAATCGGAGAATTTTTTTTTTTTTTTTTTTTTTTTAAATCCGAGATTTCTCGTTTTGTGGAAAACTTGAATTGGAGAAATTTTTTTTTTTTTTTTTTCTTATCCGAGAATTCTCGTATTGTGGAAAACCGGAATCGGAGGATTTTTTTTTTTATTTTTTTTTTTTATCCGAGAATTCTCGTATTTTGGAAAACCAGAATTGGAAATTCTTTTTTTTTTTTTTTATCCGAGAATTCTCGTATTCTGGAAAACCAGAATCGGAGAATTTTTTTTTTTTTTTTTTTTATCCGAGAATTCTCGTTTTGTGGAAAACCAGAATCGGAGAATTTTTTTTTTTTTTTTTTTTTTTTAAATCCGAGATTTCTCGTTTTGTGGAAAACTTGAATTGGAGAAATTTTTTTTTTTTTTTTTCTTATCCGAGAATTCTCGTATTGTGGAAAACCGGAATCTGAGGATTTTTTTTTTTATTTTTTTTTTTTATCCGAGAATTCTCGTATTGTGGAAAACCAGAATTGGAGAACTTTTTTTTTTTTTTTATCCGAGAATTCTCGTTTTGGGGAAAACCAGAATCGGAGAATTTTTTTTTTTTTTTTTCTTTTTTAATCCGAGATTTCATGTTTTGTGGAAAACTGGAATTGGAGAATTTTTTTTTTTCTTTTTTTTCATCCGAGAAATCTCGTATTGTGGAAAACCAGAATCGGAGAATTTTTTTTTTTTTGTTTTTTTTTTTATCCGAGAATTCTCGTTTCGTGGAAAGCTGAAATCGGAGAATTTTTTTTTTTTTTTTTTTCTTTTATCCGAGAATTCTCGTTTTGTGAAAAACCGGAATTGGAGAATTTTTTTTTTTTTTTTATCCGAGAATTCTCGTATTGTGGAAAACCAGAATCGGAGAATTTTTTTTTTTTTTCTTTTTTTTAATCCGAGATTTCTCGTTTTGTGGAAAACCAGAATTGGAGAATTTTTTGTTTTTTTTTTTATCCGAGAATTCTCGTATTTGGGAAAACCGGAATTGGAGAATTCTTTTTTTTTTTTTTTTTTTATCCGAGAATTCTCGTATTGTGGAAAACCCGAATCGGAGAATTTTTTTATTTTTTTTTTTTTTAATCCGAGATTTCACGTTTTGTGGAAAACCAGAATTGGAGAATTTTTTTTTTTTTTTTTTTTATCCGAGAATTCTCGTATTGTGGAAACCCAGAATCGGAGAATTTTTTTTTTTTTTGTTTTTTTTTATCCGAGATTTCACGTTTTGTGGAAAACCAGAATTGGAGAATTTTTTTTTTTTTTTCTTTTTTTATCCGAGAATTCTTGTATTGGGGAAAACCAGAATCGGAGAATTTTTTTTTTTTTTTTTTTTTTAATCCGAGATTTCTCGTTTTGTGGAAAACTTGAATTGGAGAATTTTTTTTTTTTTTTTTTATCCGAGAATTCTCGTATTGTGGAAAACCGGAATCGGACAATTTTTTTTTTTTTTTTTTATCCGAGAATTCATGTTTTGTGGAAAACCAGAATCGGAGAATTTTTTTTTTTTTTTTTTTTATCCAAGAATTCTCGTATTGTGGAAAACCTGAATCCAAGAATTTTTTTTTTTTTTTTTATTCGAGAATTCTCGTTTTGTGGAAAACCGGAATTGGAGAATTTTTTTTTTTTTTTATCCGAGAATTCTCGTTTTGTGAAAAACCGGAATTGGGGATTTTTTTTTTTTTTATTTTTTATCCGAGAATTCTCGTATTGTGGAACCGAGAATTCTCGTATTGTGGAAAACCAGAATCGGAGAATTTTTTTTTTTTTTTTTTCCGAGAATTCTCGTTTTGTGGAAAACGGGAACGGGAGAATTCTCGTATTGTGGAAAACCAGAATCGGAGAATTTTTTTTTTTTTTTTATCCGAGAATTCTCGTTTCGTGGAAAACCAGAATCGGAGGTTTTTTTTTTTTTTTTTTTTTTTTTTCCGAGAATTCTCGTTTCGTGGAAAACGGGAACGGGAGAATTCTCGTATTGTGGAAAACCAGAATTGGAGAATTTTTTTTTTTTTTTTAGCCGAGAATTCTCCTATTGTGGAAAACTGGAATCCAAAAAAAAATTTTTTTTTTTTTTCTCCGAGAATTCTCGTTTTGTGAAAAACCAGAATTGGAGAATTTTTTTTTTTTTTTATCCGAGAATTCTCGTATTGGGGAAAACCAGAATCGGAGAATTTTTTTTTTTTTTTTCTTTTTTCAATCCGAGATTTCTCGTTTTGTGGAAAACTGGAATTGGAGAATTTTTTTTTTTTTTTTTTTTATCCGAGGATTCTCGTTTCGTGGAAAACCAAAATCGGAGAATTTTTTTTTTTTTTTTTTTTATCCGAGAATTCTCGTTTTGTGAAAAACCAGAATTGGAGAATTTTTTTTTTTTTTTTTATCCGAGAATTCTCATATTGTGGAAAATCGGAATCGGAGGATTTTTTTTTTTTTTTTTTTTTTCTTTTTATCCGAGAATTCTCGTATTGTGGAAAACCAGAATTGGAGAATTTTTTTTTTTTTTTTTTTAGCCGAGAATTCTCTCATTGTGGAAAACCAGAATCCAAAAAAAATTTTTTTTTTTTCTCCGAGAATTCTCGTTTTGTGAAAAACCAGAATTGGAGAATTTTTTTTTTTTTTTTATCCGAGAATTCTCGTATTGGGGAAAACCAGAATCGGAGAAATTTTTTTTTTCCCTTTTTTTAATCCGAGATTTCTCGTTTTGTGGAAAGCTGGAATTGGAGAATTGTTTTTTTTTTTTTTTTTATCCGAGAAATCTCGTATTGTGGAAAACCAGAATCGGAGAATTTTTTTTTTTTTTTTTTTTTATCCGAGAATTCTCGTTTCGTGGAAAACCAAAATCGGAGAATTTTTTTTTTTTTTTTTTTTTTTATCCGAGAATTCTCGTTTTGTGAAAAACCAGAATTGGAGTATTTTTTTTTTTTTTTTATCCGAGAATTCTCGTATCGTGGAAAACCAGAATCGGAGAATTTTTTTTTTTTTTTTTTTTTTTTAATCCGAGATTTCTCGTTTTGTGGAAAACCGGAATCGGAGAATTTTTTTTTTTTTTCTTATCCGAGAAATCTCGTATTGTGGAAAACCGGAATCGGAGGATTTTTTTTTTTTTTTTTTATCCCAGAATTCTCGTATTGTGGAAAACCAGAATTGGAGAATTTTTTTTTTTTTTTTAGCCGAGAATTCTCCTATTTTGGAAAACCGGAATCCAAAAATTTTTTTTTTTTTTTCTCCGAGAATTCTCGTTTTGTGAAAAACCAGAATTGGAGAATTTTTTTTTTTTTTTTTATCCGAGAATTCTCGTATTGGGGAAAACCAGAATCGGAGAATTTTTTTTTTTTTTTTCTTTTTTTAATCCGAGATTTCTCGTTTTGTGGAAAACTGGAATTGGAGAATTTTTTTTTTTTTTATCCGAGAAATCACGTATTGTGGAAAACCAAAATCGGAGATTTTTTTTTTTTTTTTTATCCGACCATTCTCGTTTTGTGAAAAACCAGAATTGGAGAATTTTTTTTTTTTTTTTTATCCGAGAATTCTCGTATTGTGGAAAACCAGAATCGGAGAATTTTTTTTTTTTTTTTTTTAATCGGAGAATTCTCGTTTTGTGAAAAACCAGAATTGGAGAATTTTTTTTTTTTTTTTTATCCGAGAATTCCCGTATTGTGGAAAACCAGAATCGGAGAATTTTTTTTTTTTTTTTTTTTTTTTACTAATCCGAGATTTCTCGTTTTGTGGAAAACTTGAATTGGAGAATTTTTTTTTTTTTTCTTATCCGAGAATTCTCGTATTGTGGAAAACCGGAATCGGAGGATTTTTTTTTTTTTTTTTTTTTATCCGAGAATTCTCGTATTGTGGAAAACCAGAATTGGAGAATTTTTTTTTTTTTTTTTAGCCGAGAATTCTCCTATTGTGGAAAACCAGAATCCAAAAAAAAATTTTTTTTTTTTCTCCGAGAATTCTCGTTTTGTGAAAAGCCAGAATTGGAGAATTTTTTTTTTTTTTTATCCGAGAATTCTCGTATTGGGGAAAACCAGAATCGGAGAATTTTTTTTTTTTTTTTCTTTTTTTAATCCGAGATTTCTCGTTTTGTGGAAAACTGGAATTGGAGAATTTTTTTTTTCTTTTTTTTTATCCGAGAAATCTCGTATTGTGGAAAACCAGAATCGGAGAATTTTTTTTTTTTGTTTTTTTTTTTTATCCGAGAATTCTCGTTTTGTGAAAAACCAGAATTGGAGAATTTTTTTTTTTTTTTTTATCCGAGAATTCTCGTATTGTGGAAAACCAGAATCGGAGAATTTTTTTTTTTTCTTTTTTTTAATCCGAGATTTCTCGTTTTGTGGAAAACCAGAATTGGAGAATTTTTTTTTTTTTTATCCGAGAATTCTCGTATTTGGGAAAACCGGAATCGGAGAAATTTTTTTTTTTTTTTTTTTATCCGAGAATTCTCGTTTTGTGAAAAACCAGAATTGGAGAATTTTTTTTTTTTTTTTTATCCGAGAATTCTCGTATTGTGGAAAACCAGAATCGGAGAATTTTTTTTTTTTTTTTTTTTAATCCGAGATTTCACGTTTTGTGGAAAACTAGAATTGGAGAATTTTTTTTTTTTTTTTTAATCCGAGAATTCTCGTATTGTGGAAAACCAGAATAGGAGAATTTTTTTTTTTTTTTTTTTTTAATCCGAGATTTCACGTTTTGTGGAAAACCAGAATTGGAGAATTTTTGTTTTTTTTTTTTTATCCGAGAGTTCTCGTGTCGGGGAAAACCAGAATCGGAGAGTTTTTTTTTTTTTTTTTTTTTTTTAATCCGAGATTTCTCGTTTTGTGGAAAACTTGAATTGGAGAATTTTTTTTTTTTTTTTTTTATCCGAGAATTCTCCTATTGTGGAAAACCGGAATCGGACAATTTTTTTTTTTTTTTTATCCGAGAATTCTCGTTTTGCCGAAAACCAGAATTGGAGAATTTTTTTTTTTTTTTATCCGAGAATTCTCGTATTGTGGAAAACCAGAATCGGAGAATTTTTTTTTTTTTTTTTAATCCGAGATTTCACGTTTTGTGGAAAACCGGAATTGGAGAATTTTTTTTTTTTTTTTTATCCGAGAATTCTCGTATTGGGGCAAACCAGAATCGGAGAATTTTTTTTTTTTTTTTTTTTTTTAATCCGAGATTTCTCGTTTTGTGGAAAACTTGAATTGGAGAATTTTTTTTTTTTCTTTTTTTTTATCCGAGAAATCTCGTATTGTGGAAAACCAGAATCGGAGAATTTTTTTTTTTGTTTTTTTTTTTTATCCGAGAATTCTCGTTTCGTGGAAAACTGAAATCGGAGAATTTTTTTTTTTTTTTTTTTATTTTATCCGAGAATTCTCGTTTTGTGAAAAACCAGAATTGGAGAATTTTTTTTTTTTTTTTATCCGAGAATTCTCGTATTGTGGAAAACCAGAATCGGAGAAATTTTTTTTTTTTTTCTTTTTTTTAATCCGAGATTTCTCGTTTTGTGGAAAACCAGAATTGGAGAATTTTTTTTTTTTTTTTTTATCCGAGAATTCTCGTATTTGGGAAAACCAGAATCGGAGAATTTTTTTTTTTTTTTTCTTTTTTTAATCCGAGATTTCTCGTTTTGTGGAAAACTGGAATTGGAGAATTTTTTTTTTCTTTTTTTTATCCGAGAAATCTCATATTGTGGAAAACCAGAATCGGAGAATTTTCTTTTCTTTTTTCTTTTTTTTAATCCGAGATTTCTCGTTTTGTGGAAAACCAGAATCGGAGAATTTTTTTTTTTGTTTTTTTTTTTTTATCCGAGAATTCTCGTTTCGTGGAAAACCAAAATCGGAGAAATTTTTTTTTTTTCTTTTTATCCGAGAATTCTCGTTTTGTGAAAAACCAGAATTGGAGAATTTTTTTTTTTTTTCTTATCCGAGAATTCTCGTATTGTGGAAAACCGGAATCGGAGGATTTTTTTTTTTTTTTTTTTTATCCGAGAATTCTCGTATTGTGGAAAACAAGAATTGGAGAATTTTTTTTTTTTTTTTAGCCGAGAATTCTCTCATTGTGGAAAACCAGAATCCAAAATTTTTTTTTTTTTTTTTTCTCCGAGAATTCTCCTTTTGTGAAAAACCTGAATTGGAGAATTTTTTTTTTTTTTTATCCGAGAATTCTCGTATTGGGGAAAACCAGCATCGGAGAATTTTTTTTTTTTTTTTTTATCCGAGAATTCTCGTTTTGTGAAAAACCTGAATTGGAGAATTTTTTTTTTTTTTTATCCGAGAATTCTCGTATCGTGGAAAACCAGAATCGGAGAATTTTTTTTTTTTTTTTTTTTTTTAATCCGAGATTTCTCGTTTTGTGGAAAACTTGAATTGGAGAATTTTTTTTTTTTTTTCTTATCCGAGAATTCTCGTATTGTGGAAAACCGGAATCGGAGGATTTTTTTTTTTTTTTTTTTATCCGAGAATTCTCGTATTGTGGAAAACCAGAATTGGAGATTTTTTTTTTTTTTTTTTTTAGCCGAGAATTCTCTCATTGTGGAAAACCAGAATCCAAAAAAATTTTTTTTTTTTTCTCCGAGAATTCTCGTTTTGTGAAAAACCAGAATTGGAGAATTTTTTTTTTTTTTTTTTATCCGAGAATTCTCGTATTGGGGAAAACCAGAATCGGAGAAATTTTTTTTTTCCCTTTTTTTAATCCGAGATTTCTCGTTTTGTGGAAAGCTGGAATTGGAGAATTGTTTTTTTTTTTTTTTTTTATCCGAGAAATCTCGTATTGTGGAAAACCAGAATCGGAGAATTTTTTTTTTTTTTTTTTTTTATCCGAGAATTCTCGTTTCGTGGAAAACCAAAATCGGAGAATTTTTTTTTTTTTTTTTTTTTATCCGAGAATTCTCGTTTTGTGAAAAACCAGAATTGGAGTATTTTTTTTTTTTTTATCCGAGAATTCTCGTATCGTGGAAAACCAGAATCGGAGAATTTTTTTTTTTTTTTTTTTTTTTAATCCGAGATTTCTCGTTTTGTGGAAAACCGGAATCGGAGAATTTTTTTTTTTTTTTTTCTTATCCGAGAAATCTCGTATTGTGGAAAACCGGAATCGGAGGATTTTTTTTTTTTTTTTTTTATCCCAGAATTCTCGTATTGTGGAAAACCAGAATTGGAGAATTTTTTTTTTTTTTTAGCCGAGAATTCTCCTATTTTGGAAAACCGGAATCCAAAAATTTTTTTTTTTTTTTCTCCGAGAATTCTCGTTTTGTGAAAAACCAGAATTGGAGAATTTTTTTTTTTTTTTTTTATCCGAGAATTCTCGTATTGGGGAAAACCAGAATCGGAGAATTTTTTTTTTTTTTTCTTTTTTTAATCCGAGATTTCTCGTTTTGTGGAAAACTGGAATTGGAGAATTTTTTTTTTTTTTTTTATCCGAGAAATCACGTATTGTGGAAAACCAAAATCGGAGATTTTTTTTTTTTTTTTATCCGACAATTCTCGTTTTGTGAAAAACCAGAATTGGAGAATTTTTTTTTTTTTTTTATCCGAGAATTCTCGTATTGTGGAAAACCAGAATCGGAGAATTTTTTTTTTTTTTTTTAATCGGAGAATTCTCGTTTTGTGAAAAACCAGAATTGGAGAATTTTTTTTTTTTTTTTATCCGAGAATTCCCGTATTGTGGAAAACCAGAATCGGAGAATTTTTTTTTTTTTTTTTTTTTTTACTAATCCGAGATTTCTCGTTTTGTGGAAAACTTGAATTGGAGAATTTTTTTTTTTTTTTCTTATCCGAGAATTCTCGTATTGTGGAAAACCGGAATCGGAGGATTTTTTTTTTTTTTTTTTTTTATCCGAGAATTCTCGTATTGTGGAAAACCAGAATTGGAGAATTTTTTTTTTTTTTTTAGCCGAGAATTCTCCTATTGTGGAAAACCGGAATCCAAAAAAAAATTTTTTTTTTTTTTCTCCGAGAATTCTAGTTTTGTGAAAAGCCAGAATTGGAGAATTTTTTTTTTTTTTTATCCGAGAATTCTCGTATTGGGGAAAACCAGAATCGGAGAATTTTTTTTTTTTTTTCTTTTTTTAATCCGAGATTTCTCGTTTTGTGGAAAACTGGAATTGGAGAATTTTTTTTTTCTTTTTTTTTATCCGAGAAATCTTGTATTGTGGAAAACCAGAATCGGAGAATTTTTTTTTTTGTTTTTTTAATCGGAGAATTCTCGTTTTGTGAAAAACCAGAATTGGAGAATTTTTTTTTTTTTTTTTATCCGAGAATTCCCGTATTGTGGAAAACCAGAATCGGAGAATTTTTTTTTTTTTTTTTTTTTTTTACTAATCCGAGATTTCTCGTTTTGTGGAAAACTTGAATTGGAGAATTTTTTTTTTTTTTTTTTTCTTATCCGAGAATTCTCGTATTGTGGAAAACCGGAATCGGAGGATTTTTTTTTTTTTTTTTTTTTTATCCGAGAATTCTCGTATTGTGGAAAACCAGAATTGGAGAATTTTTTTTTTTTTTTTTAGCCGAGAATTCTCCTATTGTGGAAAACCGGAATCCAAAAAAAAATTTTTTTTTTTTTTCTCCGAGAATTCTCGTTTTGTGAAAAGCCAGAATTGGAGAATTTTTTTTTTTTTTTATCCGAGAATTCTCGTATTGGGGAAAACCAGAATCGGAGAATTTTTTTTTTTTTTTTCTTTTTTTAATCCGAGATTTCTCGTTTTGTGGAAAACTGAAATTGGAGAATTTTTTTTTCTTTTTTTTTATCCGAGAAATCTTGTATTGTGGAAAACCAGAATCGGAGAATTTTTTTTTTTTGTTTTTTTTTTTTATCCGAGAATTCTCGTTTTGTGAAAAACCAGAATTGGAGAATTTTTTTTTTTTTTTTTATCCGAGAATTCTCGTATTGTGGAAAACCAGAATCGGAGAATTTTTTTTTTTCTTTTTTTTAATCCGAGATTTCTCGTTTTGTGGAAAACCAGAATTGGAGAATTTTTTTTTTTTTTTATCCGAGAATTCTCGTATTTGGGAAAACCGGAATCGGAGAAATTTTTTTTTTTTTTTTTTTTATCCGAGAATTCTCGTTTTGTGAAAAACCAGAATTGGAGAATTTTTTTTTTTTTTTTATCCGAGAATTCTCGTATTGTGGAAAACCAGAATCGGAGAATTTTTTTTTTTTTTTTTTAATCCGAGATTTCTCGTATTGGGGAAAACCAGAATCGGGGAATTTTTTTTTTTTTTTCTTTTTTTAATCCGAGATTTCTCGTTTTGTGGAAAACTGGAATTGGAGAATTTTTTTTTTCTTTTTTTTTATCCGAGAAATCTTGTATTGTGGAAAACCAGAATCGGAGAATTTTTTTTTTTTGTTTTTTTTTTTATCCGAGAATTCTCGTTTTGTGAAAAACCAGAATTGGAGAATTTTTTTTTTTTTTTTTATCCGAGAATTCTCGTATTGTGGAAAACCAGAATCGGAGAATTTTTTTTTTCTTTTTTTTAATCCGAGATTTCTCGTTTTGTGGAAAACCAGAATTGGAGAATTTTTTTTTTTTTTATCCGAGAATTCTCGTATTTGGGAAAACCGGAATCGGAGAAATTTTTTTTTTTTTTTTTTTTATCCGAGAATTCTCGTTTTGTGAAAAACCAGAATTGGAGAATTTTTTTTTTTTTTTTATCCGAGAATTCTCGTATTGTGGAAAACCAGAATCGGAGAATTTTTTTTTTTTTTTTTAATCCGAGATTTCACGTTTTGTGGAAAACTAGAATTGGAGAATTTTTTTTTTTTTTTTAATCCGAGAATTCTCGTATTGTGGAAAACCAGAATAGGAGAATTTTTTTTTTTTTTTTTTTTAATCCGAGATTTCACGTTTTGTGGAAAACCAGAATTGGAGAATTTTTGTTTTTTTTTTTTTATCCGAGAGTTCTCGTGTCGGGGAAAACCAGAATCGGAGAGTTTTTTTTTTTTTTTTTTTTTTTAATCCGAGATTTCTCGTTTTGTGGAAAACTTGAATTGGAGAATTTTTTTTTTTTTTTTTATCCGAGAATTCTCCTATTGTGGAAAACCGGAATCGGACAATTTTTTTTTTTTTTTTTTATCCGAGAATTCTCGTTTTGCCGAAAACCAGAATTGGAGAATTTTTTTTTTTTTTTTTATCCGAGAATTCTCGTATTGTGGAAAACCAGAATCGGAGAATTTTTTTTTTTTTTTTTAATCCGAGATTTCACGTTTTGTGGAAAACCGGAATTGGAGAATTTTTTTTTTTTTTTTTTTATCCGAGAATTCTCGTATTGGGGCAAACCAGAATCGGAGAAATTTTTTTTTTTTTCTTTTTTTTAATCCGAGATTTCTCGTTTTGTGGAAAACCAGAATTGGAGAATTTTTTTTTTTTTTTTATCCGAGAATTCTCGTATTTGGGAAAACCAGAATCGGAGAATTTTTTTTTTTTTTTCTTTTTTTAATCCGAGATTTCTCGTTTTGTGGAAAACTGGAATTGGAGAATTTTTTTTTTCTTTTTTTTATCCGAGAAATCTCATATTGTGGAAAACCAGAATCGGAGAATTTTCTTTTTTTTTTTCTTTTTTTTAATCCGAGATTTCTCGTTTTGTGGAAAACCAGAATCGGAGAATTTTTTTTTTTGTTTTTTTTTTTTTATCCGAGAATTCTCGTTTCGTGGAAAACCAAAATCGGAGAAATTTTTTTTTTTCTTTTTATCCGAGAATTCTCGTTTTGTGAAAAACCAGAATTGGAGAATTTTTTTTTTTTTTCTTATCCGAGAATTCTCGTATTGTGGAAAACCGGAATCGGAGGATTTTTTTTTTTTTTTTTTTTTTATCCGAGAATTCTCGTATTGTGGAAAACAAGAATTGGAGAATTTTTTTTTTTTTTTTTAGCCGAGAATTCTCTCATTGTGGAAAACCAGAATCCAAAAATTTTTTTTTTTTTTTTCTCCGAGAATTCTCCTTTTGTGAAAAACCAGAATTGGAGAATTTTTTTTTTTTTTTTATCCGAGAATTCTCGTATTGGGGAAAACCAGCATCGGAGAATTTTTTTTTTTTTTTCTTTTATCCGAGAATTCTCGTTTTGTGAAAAACCTGAATTGGAGAATTTTTTTTTTTTTTTATCCGAGAATTCTCGTATCGTGGAAAACCAGAATCGGAGAATTTTTTTTTTTTTTTTTTTTTTAATCCGAGATTTCTCGTTTTCTGGAAAACTTGAATTGGAGAATTTTTTTTTTTTTCTTATCCGAGAATTCTCGTATTGTGGAAAACCGGAATCGGAGGATTTTTTTTTTTTTTTTTTATCCGAGAATTCTCGTATTGTGGAAAACCAGAATTGGAGATTTTTTTTTTTTTTTTTTTTAGCCGAGAATTCTCCTATTGTGGAAAACCAGAATCCAAAAAAAATTTTTTTTTTTTTTTCTCCGAGAATTCTCGTTTTGTGAAAAACCAGAATTGGAGAATTTTTTTCTTTTTTTTTTTTTATCCGAGAAATCTCGTATTGTGGAAAACCAAAATCGGAGATTTTTTTTTTTTTTTTCTTTTTTTATCCGACAATTCTCGTTTTGTGAAAAACCAGAATTGCAGAATTTTTTTTTATTTTTTTTTTTATCCGAGAATTCGCGTATTGTGGCAAACCAGAATCGGAGAATTTTTTTTTTTTTTTTTTTTTAATCCGAGAATTCTCGTTTTGTGAAAAACCAGAATTGGAGAATTTTTTTTTTTTTTTTTTATCCGAGAATTCTCGTATTGTGGAAAACCAGAATCGGAGAATTTTTTTTTTTTTTTTTTTTTTCAATCCGAGATTTCTCGTGTTGTGGAAAACTTGAATTGGAGAATTTTTTTTTTTTTTCTTATCCGAGAATTCTCGTATTGTGGAAAACCGGAATCGGAGGATTTTTTTTTTTTTTTTTTTTTTATCCGAGAATTCTCGTATTGTGGAAAACCAGAATTGGAGAATTTTTTTTTTTTTTTTCTTTTTTTAATCCGAGATTTCTCGTTTTGTGGAAAACTGGAATTGGAGAATTTTTTTTTTCTTTTTTTTTATCCGAGAAATCTCGTATTGTGGAAAACCAGAATCGGAGAAATTTTTTTTTGTTTTTTTTTTTATCCGAGAATTCTCGTTTTGTGAAAAACCAGAATTGGAGAATTTTTTTTTTTTTTTTTATCCGAGACTTCTCGTATTGTGGAAAACCAGAATCGGAGAATTTTTTTTTTTTGTTCTTTTTTTTAATCCGAGATTTCTCGTTTTGTGGAAAACCAGAATTGGAGAATTTTTTTTTTTTTTTTTTTTTATCCGAGAATTCTCGTATTTGGGAAAACCCGAATCGGAGAATTTTCTTTTTCTTTTTTTTTTTTTTTATCCGAGAATTCTCGTTTTGTGAAAAACCAGAATTGGAGAATTTTTTTTTTTTTTTTATCCGAGAATCCTCGTATTGTGGAAAACCGGAATCGGAGAATTTTTTTTTTTTTTTTTAATCCGAGATTTCACGTTTTGTGGAAAACCAGAATTGGAGAATTTTTTTTTTTTTTTATCCGAGGATTCTCGTATTGTGGAAAACCAGAATCGGAGAATATTTTTTTTTTTTTTTTTTTTAATCCGAGATTTCACGTTTTACGGAAAACCAGAATTGGAGAATTTTTTTTTTTTTTTTTATCCGAGAATTCTCGTATGAGGGAAAACCAGAATCGGAGAATTTTTTTTTTTTTTTTTTTTTTTAATCCGAGATTTCTCGTTTTGTGGAAAACTTGAATTGGAGAATTTTTTTTTTTTTTTTTAATCCGAGAATTCTCGTATTGTGGAAAACCGGAATCGGACAATTTTTTTTTTTTTTTTTTTTATCCGAGAATTCTCGTTTTGTGGAAAACCAAAATTTGGGAATTTTTTTTTTTTTTTTTTTATCCGAGAATTCTCGTATTGTGGAAAACCAGAATTGGAGAATTTTTTTTTTCTTTTTTTTTAATCCGAGATTTCACGTTTTGTGGAAAACCAGAATTGGAGAATTTTTTTTTTTTTTTTTTATCCGAGAATTCTCGTATTGGGGAAAACCAGAATCGGAGAATTTTTTTTTTTTTTTTTTTCTAATCCGAGATTTCTCGTTTTGTGGAAAACTTGAATTGGAGAATTTTTTTTTTTTTTTTATCCGAGAATTCTCGAATTGTGGAAAACCGGAATCGGACAATTTTTTTTTTTTTTTTTTTTTTATCCGAGAATTCTCGTTTTGTGGAAAACCAGAATTGGAGAATTTGTTTTTTTTTTTTTTTTTATCCGAGAATTCTCGTTTTGTGATAAACCAGAATCGGAGAATTTTTTTTTTTTTTTTTTTTATCCGAGAATTCTCGTATTGTGGAAAACCAGAATCCAAGAATTTTTTTTTTTTTTTAATCCGAGAATTCTCGTTTTGTGGAACCGAGAATTCTCGTATTGTGGAAAACCAGAATCGGAGAATTTTTTTTTTTTTTTTTTTTCCGAGAATATTCTTTTCGTGGAAAACGGGAACGGGAGAATTCTCGTATTGTGGAAAACCAGAATTGGAGAATTTTTTTTTTTTTTTAGCCGAGAATTCTCTCATTGTGGAAAACGAGAATCCAAAAAAAAATTTTTTTTTTGTCCGAGAATTCTCGTTTTGTGAAAAACCAGAATTGGAGAATTTTTTTTTTTTTTTTATCCGAGAATTCTCGTATTGGGGAAAACGAGAATCGGAGAATTTTTTTTTTTTTTCTTTTTTTAATCTGAGATTTCTCGTTTTGTGGAAAACTGGAATTGGAGAATTTTTTTTTTTTTTTTTTTATCCGAGAAATCTCGTATTGTGGAAAACCAAAATCGGAGATTTTTTTTTTTTTTTTTATCCGACAATTCTCGTTTTGTGAAAAACCAGAATTGGAGAATTTTTTTTTTTTTTTTATCCGAGAATTCTCGTATTGTGGAAAACCGGAATCGGAGAATTTTTTTTTTTTTTTTTTTTTTAATCCGAGATTTCTCGTTTTGTGGAAAACTTGAATTGGAGAATTTTTTTTTTTTTTTTTTTAGCCGAGAATTCTCCCATGGTGGAAAACCAGAATCCAAATTTTTTTTTTTTTTTCTCCGAGAATTCTCGTTTTGTGAAAAGCCAGAATTGGAGAATTTTTTTTTTTTTTTATCCGAGAATTCTCGCTTGGGGAAAACCAGAATCGGAGAATTTTTTTTTTTTTTTCTTTTTTTAATCCGAGATTTCTCGTTTTGTGGAAAACTCGAATTGGAGAATTTTTTTTTTCTCTTTTTTTTTATCCGAGAAATCTCGTATTGTGGAAAACGAGAATCGGAGAATTTTTTTTTTTTTGTTTTTTTTTTTTTATCCGAGAATTCTCGTTTTTTGAAAAACCAGAATTGGAAAATTTTTTTTTTTTTTTATCCGAGAATTCTCGTATTGTGGAAAACCAGAATCGGAGAATTTTTTTTTTTTTTCTTTTTTTTAATCCGAGATTTCTCGTTTTGTGGAAAACCAGAATTGGAGAATTTTTTTTTTTTTTTTATCCGAGAATTCTCGTATTTGGGAAAACCAGAATCGGAGAATTTTTTTTTTTTTTTTTTTTTTTTTATCCGAGCATTCTCGTTTTGTGAAAAACCAGAATTGGAGAATATTTTTTTTTTTTATCCGAGAATTCTCGTATTGTGGAAAACCAGAATCGGAGATTTTTTTTTTTTTTTTTTTTTTAATCCGAGATTTCACGTTTTGTGGAAAACCAGAATTGGAGAATTTTTTTTTTTTTTTTTTATCCGAGAATTCTCGTATTGTGGAAAACCAGAATCGGAAAATTTTTTTTTTTTTTTTTTTTAATCCGAGATTTCACGTTTTGTGGAAAACCAGAATTGGAGAATTTTTTTTTTTTTTTATCCGAGAATTCTCGTATTGGGGAAAACCAGAATTGGAGAATTTTTTTTTTTTTTTTTTTTCTAATCCGAGATTTCTCGTTTTGTGGAAAACTTGAATTGGAGAATTTTTTTTTTTTTTTTTTTTTATCTGAGAATTCTCGTTTTGTGGAAAACCGGAATCGAAAAATTTTTGTTTTTTTTTTTTTTTGTTATCCGAGAATTCTCGTATTGTGGAAAACCAGAATTGGAGAATTTTTTTTTTTTTTTTTATCCGAAAATTCTCGTATTGTGGAAAACCAGAATCGGAGAATTTTTTTTTTTTTTTTTAATCCGAGATTTCACGTTTTGTGGAAAACCAGAATTGGAGAATTTTTTTTTTTTTTTTTATCCGAGAATTCTCGTATTGGGGAAAATCAGAATCGGAGAATTTTTTTTTTTTTTTTTTTTTTAATCCGAGATTTCTCGTTTTGTGGAAAACTTGAATTGGAGAATTTTTTTTTTTTCTTTTTTTTTATCCGAGAAATCTCGTATTGTGGAAAACCAGAATCGGAGAATTTTTTTTTTTTGTTTTTTTTTTTATCCGAGAATTCTCGTTTCGTGGAAAACTGAAATCGGAGCATTTTTTTTTTTTTTTTATTTTATCCGAGAATTCTCGTTTTGTGAAAAACCAGAATTGGAGAATTTTTTTTTTTTTTTTTATCCCAGAATTCTCGTTTTGTGGAAAACCGGAATCGAACAATTTTTTTTTTTTTTTTTTTTTTGTTATCCGAGAATTCTCGTATTGTGGAAAACCAGAATTGGAGAATTTTTTTTTTTTTTTTATCCGAAAATTCTCGTATTGTGGAAAACCAGAATCGGAGAATTTTTTTTTTTTTTTTTTAATCCGAGATTTCACGTTTTGTGGAAAACCAGAATTGGAGAATTTTTTTTTTTTTTTTTATCCGAGAATTCTCGTATTGGGGAAAACCAGAATCGGAGAATTTTTTTTTTTTTTTTTTTTTTTAATCCGAGATTTCTCGTTTTGTGGAAAACTTGAATTGGAGAATTTTTTTTTTCTTTTTTTTTATCCGAGAAATCTCGTATTGTGGAAAACCAGAATCGGAGAATTTTTTTTTTTTGTTTTTTTTTTTATCCGAGAATTCTCGTATTTGGGAAAACCAGAATCGGAAATTTTTTTTTTTTTTTTTCTTTTTTTTATCCGAGAAATCTCGTATTGTGGAAAACAAGAATCGGAGAATTTTTTTTTTTGTTTTTTTTTTTTATCCGAGAATTCTCGTTTTGTGAAAAACCAGAATTGGAGAATTTTTTTTTTTTTTTTTATCCGAGAATTCTCGTATTGTGGAAAACCAGAATCGGAGAATTTTTTTTTTTTTCTTTTTTTTAATCCGAGATTTCTCGTTTTGTGGAAAACCAGAATTGGAGAATTTTTTTTTTGTTTTTTTTTTTTATCCGAGAATTCTCGTATTGTGGAAAACCAGAATCGGAGAATTTTTTTTTTTTTTTTTTTTTTTATCCGAGAATTCTCGTTTCGTGGAAAACCAACATCGGAGAATTTTTTTTTTTTCTTTTTATCCGAGAATTCTCGTTTTGTGAAAAACCAGAATTGGAGAATTTTTTTTTTTTTTTCTTATCCGAGAATTCTCGTATTGTGGACAACCGGAATCGGAGGATTTTTTTTTTTTTTTTTTTTTTATCCGAGAATTCTCGTATTGTGGAAAACCAGAATTGGAGAATTTTTTTTTTTTTTTTTAGCCGAGAATTCTCCCATTGTGGAAAACCAGAATCCAAAAAATTTTTTTTTTTTTTTCTCCGAGAATTCTGGTTTTGTGAAAAACCAGAATTGGAAAATTTTTTTTTTTTTTTTATCCGAGAATTCTCGTATTGTGGAAAACCAGAATCGGAGAATTTTTTTTTTTTTTCTTTTTTTTAATCCGAGATTTCTCGTTTTGTGGAAAACCAGAATTGGAGAATTTTTTTTTTTTTTTTTATCCGAGAATTCTCGTATTTGGGAAAACCGGAATCGGAGAATTTTTTTTTTTTTTTTTTTTTATCCGAGCATTCTCGTTTTGTGAAAAACCAGAATTGGAGAATATTTTTTTTTTTTATCCGAGAATTCTCGTATTGTGGAAAACCAGAATCGGAGATTTTTTTTTTTTTTTTTTTTAATCCGAGATTTCACGTTTTGTGGAAAACCAGAATTGGAGAATTTTTTTTTTTTTTTGTTTATCCGAGAATTCTCGTATTGTGGAAAACCAGAATCGGAAAATTTTTTTTTTTTTTTTTTTAATCCGAGATTTCACGTTTTGTGGAAAACCGGAATTGGAGAATTTTTTTTTTTTTTTTATCCGAGAATTCTCGTATTGGGGAAAACCAGAATTGGAGAATTTTTTTTTTTTTTTTTTTTTAATCCGAGATTTCTCGTTTTGTGGAAAACTTGAATTGGAGAATTTTTTTTTTTTTTTTTTATCTGAGAATTCTCGTTTTGTGGAAAACCGGAATCGAACAATTTTTTTTTTTTTTTTTTTTTTTGTTATCCGAGCATTCTCGTATTGTGGAAAACCAGAATTGGAGAATTTTTTTTTTTTTTTTTTTATCCGAAAATTCCCGTATTGTGGAAAACCAGAATCGGAGAATTTTTTTTTTTTTTTTTTAATCCGAGATTTCACGTTTTGTGGAAAACCAGAATTGGAGAATTTTTTTTTTTTTTTTTATCCGAGAATTCTCGTATATGGGAAAACCAGAATCGGAGAATTTTTTTTTTTTTTTTTTTTTTAATCCGAGATTTCTCGTTTTGTGGAAAACTTGAATTGGAGAATTTTTTTTTTTTCTTTTTTTTTATCCGAGAAATCTCGTATTGTGGAAAACCAGAATCGGAGAATTTTTTTTTTTTGTTTTTTTTTTTATCCGAGAATTCTCGTTTCGTGGAAAACTGAAATCGGAGCATTTTTTTTTTTTTTTTTTTTTTATCCGAGAATTCTCGTTTTGTGAAAAACCAGAATTGGAGAATTTTTTTTTTTTTTTTTTATCCCAGAATTCTCGTTTTGTGGAAAACCGGAATCGAACAATTTTTTTTTTTTTTTTTTTTTGTTATCCGAGAATTCTCGTATTGTGGAAAACCAGAATTGGAGAATTTTTTTTTTTTTTTTTATCCGAAAATTCTCGTATTGTGGAAAACCAGAATCGGAGAATTTTTTTTTTTTTTTTTTTAATCCGAGATTTCACGTTTTGTGGAAAACCAGAATTGGAGAATTTTTTTTTTTTTTTTTTATCCGAGAATTCTCGTATTGGGGAAAACCAGAATCGGAGAATTTTTTTTTTTTTTTTTTTTTTTAATCCGAGATTTCTCGTTTTGTGGAAAACTTGAATTGGAGAATTTTTTTTTTCTTTTTTTTTATCCGAGAAATCTCGTATTGTGGAAAACCAGAATCGGAGAATTTTTTTTTTTTGTTTTTTTTTTTATCCGAGAATTCTCGTATTTGGGAAAACCAGAATCGGAAATTTTTTTTTTTTTTTCTTTTTTTTATCCGAGAAATCTCGTATTGTGGAAAACAAGAATCGGAGAATTTTTTTTTTTGTTTTTTTTTTTTATCCGAGAATTCTCGTTTTGTGAAAAACCAGAATTGGAGAATTTTTTTTTTTTTTTTTTATCCGAGAATTCTCGTATTGTGGAAAACCAGAATCGGAGAATTTTTTTTTTTTTCTTTTTTTTAATCCGAGATTTCTCGTTTTGTGGAAAACCAGAATTGGAGAATTTTTTTTTTGTTTTTTTTTTTTATCCGAGAATTCTCGTATTGTGGAAAACCAGAATCGGAGAATTTTTTTTTTTTTTTTTTTTTTTTATCCGAGAATTCTCGTTTCGTGGAAAACCAACATCGGAGAATTTTTTTTTTTTCTTTTTATCCGAGAATTCTCGTTTTGTGAAAAACCAGAATTGGAGAATTTTTTTTTTTTTTTCTTATCCGAGAATTCTCGTATTGTGGACAACCGGAATCGGAGGATTTTTTTTTTTTTTTTTTTTTATCCGAGAATTCTCGTATTGTGGAAAACCAGAATTGGAGAATTTTTTTTTTTTTTTTTAGCCGAGAATTCTCCCATTGTGGAAAACCAGAATCCAAAAAAATTTTTTTTTTTTTTCTCCGAGAATTCTGGTTTTGTGAAAAACCAGAATTGGAAAATTTTTTTTTTTTTTTTATCCGAGAATTCTCGTATTGTGGAAAACCAGAATCGGAGAATTTTTTTTTTTTTCTTTTTTTTAATCCGAGATTTCTCGTTTTGTGGAAAACCAGAATTGGAGAATTTTTTTTTTTTTTTTATCCGAGAATTCTCGTATTTGGGAAAACCGGAATCGGAGAATTTTTTTTTTTTTTTTTTTTTTATCCGAGCATTCTCGTTTTGTGAAAAACCAGAATTGGAGAATATTTTTTTTTTTTATCCGAGAATTCTCGTATTGTGGAAAACCAGAATCGGAGATTTTTTTTTTTTTTTTTTTAATCCGAGATTTCACGTTTTGTGGAAAACCAGAATTGGAGAATTTTTTTTTTTTTTTGTTTATCCGAGAATTCTCGTATTGTGGAAAACCAGAATCGGAAAATTTTTTTTTTTTTTTTTTTAATCCGAGATTTCACGTTTTGTGGAAAACCGGAATTGGAGAATTTTTTTTTTTTTTTATCCGAGAATTCTCGTATTGGGGAAAACCAGAATTGGAGAATTTTTTTTTTTTTTTTTTTTTAATCCGAGATTTCTCGTTTTGTGGAAAACTTGAATTGGAGAATTTTTTTTTTTTTTTTTTATCTGAGAATTCTCGTTTTGTGGAAAACCGGAATCGAACAATTTTTTTTTTTTTTTTTTTTTGTTATCCGAGCATTCTCGTATTGTGGAAAACCAGAATTGGAGAATTTTTTTTTTTTTTTTTTATCCGAAAATTCCCCTATTGTGGAAAACCAGAATCGGAGAATTTTTTTTTTTTTTTTTTAATCCGAGATTTCACGTTTTGTGGAAAACCAGAATTGGAGAATTTTTTTTTTTTTTTTTTATCCGAGAATTCTCGTATATGGGAAAACCAGAATCGGAGAATTTTTTTTTTTTTTTTTTTTTTTAATCCGAGATTTCTCGTTTTGTGGAAAACTTGAATTGGAGAATTTTTTTTTTTTCTTTTTTTTTATCCGAGAAATCTCGTATTGTGGAAAACGAGAATCGGAGAATTTTTTTTTTTTGTTTTTTTTTTTATCCGAGAATTCTCGTTTCGTGGAAAACTGAAATCGGAGCATTTTTTTTTTTTTTTTATTTTATCCGAGAATTCTCGTTTTGTGAAAAACCAGAATTGGAGAATTTTTTTTTTTTTTTTTTATCCCAGAATTCTCGTATTGTGGAAAACCAGAATCGGAGAATTTTTTTTTTTCTTTTTTTTAATCCGAGATTTCTCGTTTTGTGGAAAACCAGAATTGGAGAATTTTTTTTTTTTTTTTTTATCCGAGAATTCTCGTATTTGGGAAAACCAGAATCGGAAATTTTTTTTTTTTTCCTTTTTTTTAATCCGAGATTTCTCGTTTTGTGGAAAACTGGAATTGGAGAATTTTTTTTTTCTCTTTTTTTATCCGAGAAATCTCGTATTGTGGAAAACAAGAATCGGAGAATTTTTTTTTTGTTTTTTTTTTTATCCGAGAATTCTCGTTTTGTGAAAAACCAGAATTGGAGAATTTTTTTTTTTTTTTTTTTATCCGAGAATTCTCGTATTGTGGAAAACCAGAATCGGAGAATTTTTTTTTTTTTCTTTTTTTTAATCCGAGATTTCTCGTTTTGTGGAAAACCAGAATTGGAGAATTTTTTTTTGTTTTTTTTTTTTATCCGAGAATTCTCGTATTGTGGAAAACCAGAATCGGAGAATTTTTTTTTTTTTTTTTTTTTTTTTATCCGAGAATTCTCGTTTCGTGGAAAACCAAAATCGGAGAATTTTTTTTTTTTTCTTTTTATCCGAGAATTCTTGTTTTGTGAAAAACCAGAATTGGAGAATTTTTTTTTTTTTTTTTCTTATCCGAGAATTCTCGTATTGTGGACAACCGGAATCGGAGGATTTTTTTTTTTTTTTTTTTTTTTTATCCGAGAATTCTCGTATTGTGGAAAACCAGAATCGGAGAATTTTTTTTTTTTTTTTTTTCTTATCCGAGAATTCTCGTATTGTGGACAACCGGAATCGGAGGATTTTTTTTTTTTTTTTTTTTTTTATCCGAGAATTCTCGTATTGTGGAAAACCAGAATTGGAGAATTTTTTTTTTTTTTTTTAGCCGAGAATTCTCCCATTGTGGAAAACCAGAATCCAAAAAAAATTTTTTTTTTTTCTCCGAGAATTCTGGTTTTGTGAAAAACCAGAATTGGAAAATTTTTTTTTTTTTTTATCCGAGAATTCTCGTATTGTGGAAAACCAGAATCGGAGAATTTTTTTTTTTTTCTTTTTTTTGATCCGAGATTTCTCGTTTTGTGGAAAACCAGAATTGGAGAATTTTTTTTTTTTTTTTTATCCGAGAATTCTCGTATTTGGGAAAACCAGAATCGGAGAATTTTTTTTTTTTTTTTTTTTTTATCCGAGCATTCTCGTTTTGTGAAAAACCAGAATTGGAGAATATTTTTTTTTTTTATCCGAGAATTCTCGTATTGTGGAAAACCAGAATCGGAGATTTTTTTTTTTTTTTTTTAATCCGAGATTTCACGTTTTGTGGAAAACCAGAATTGGAGAATTTTTTTTTTTTTTTTTTATCCGAGAATTCTCGTATTGTGGAAAACCAGAATCGGAGATTTTTTTTTTTTTTTTGTTTATCCGAGAATTCTCGTATTTGGGAAAACCAGAATTGGAGAATTTTTTTTTTTTTTTTTTTTTGTTATCCGAGCATTCTCGTATTGTGGAAAACCAGAATTGGAGAATTTTTTTTTTTTTTTTATCCGAAAATTCTCGTATTGTGGAAAACCAGAATCGGAGAATTTTTTTTTTTTTTTTTTAATCCGAGATTTCACGTTTTGTGGAAAACCAGAATTGGAGAATTTTTTTTTTTTTTTTTATCCGAGAATTCTCGTATATGGGAAAACCAGAATCGGAGAATTTTTTTTTTTTTTTTTTTTTTTAATCCGAGATTTCTCGTTTTGTGGAAAACTTGAATTGGAGAATTTTTTTTTTTCTTTTTTTTTATCCGAGAAATCTCGTATTGTGGAAAACCAGAATCGGAGAATTTTTTTTTTTTGTTTTTTTTTTATCCGAGAATTCTCGTTTCGTGGAAAACTGAAATCGGAGCATTTTTTTTTTTTTTTTTTATTTTATCCGAGAATTCTCGTTTTGTGAAAAACCAGAATTGGAGAATTTTTTTTTTTTTTTTATCCCAGAATTCTCGTATTGTGGAAAACCAGAATCGGAGAATTTTTTTTTTTTTCTTTTTTTTAATCCGAGATTTCTCGTTTTGTGGAAAACCAGAATTGGAGAATTTTTTTTTTTTTTTTTTTATCCGAGAATTCTCGTATTTGGGAAAACCAGAATCGGAAATTTTTTTTTTTTTTTTCTTTTTTTAATCCGAGATTTCTCGTTTTGTGGAAAACTGGAATTGGAGAATTTTTTTTTTCTCTTTTTTTATCCGAGAAATCTCGTATTGTGGAAAACAAGAATCGGAGAATTTTTTTTTTTGTTTTTTTTTTTATCCGAGAATTCTCGTTTTGTGAAAAACCAGAATTGGAGAATTTTTTTTTTTTTTTTATCCGAGAATTCTCGTATTGTGGAAAACCAGAATCGGAGAATTTTTTTTTTTTTCTTTTTTTTAATCCGAGATTTCTCGTTTTGTGGAAAACCAGAATTGGAGAATTTTTTTTTGTTTTTTTTTTTTATCCCAGAATTCTCGTATTGTGGAAAACCAGAATCGGAGAATTTTTTTTTTTTTTTTTTTTTTTATCCGAGAATTCTCGTTTCGTGGAAAACCAAAATCGGAGAATTTTTTTTTTTTCTTTTTATCCGAGAATTCTTGTTTTGTGAAAAACCAGAATTGGAGAATTTTTTTTTTTTTTTTCTTATCCGAGAATTCTCGTATTGTGGACAACCGGAATCGGAGGATTTTTTTTTTTTTTTTTTTTTTATCCGAGAATTCTCGTATTGTGGAAAACCAGAATTGGAGAATTTTTTTTTTTTTTTTTAGCCGAGAATTCTCCTATTGTGGAAAACCAGAATCCAAAAAATTTTTTTTTTTTTTTCTCCGAGAATTCTGGTTTTGTGAAAAACCAGAATTGGAGAATTTTTTTTTTTTCTTTTTTTAATCCGAGATTTCTCGTTTTGTGGAAAACTGGAATTGGAGAATTTTTTTTTTTTTTTTTTAATCCGAGAAATCGCGTATTGTGGAAAACCAAAATCGGAGATTTTTTTTTTTTTTCTTTTTTTATCCGACAATTCTCGTTTTGTGAAAAACCAGAATTGGAGAATTTTTTTTTTTTTTTTTAGCCGAGAATTCTCTCATTGTGGAAAACCAGAATCCAAAAAAAATTTTTTTTTTTTCTCCGAGAATTCTCGTTTTGTGAAAAACCAGAATTGGAGAATTTTTTTTTTTCTTATCCGAGAATTCTCGTATTGTGGAAAACCGGAATCGGAGGATTTTTTTTTTTTTTTTTTTTATCCGAGAATTCTCGTTTTATGGAAAACCAGAATTGGAGAATTTTTTTTTTTTTTTTAGCCGAGAATTCTCCTATTGTGGAAAACCAGAATCCAAAATTTTTTTTTTTTTTTCTCCGAGAATTCTGGTTTTGTGAAACACCAGAATTGGAGAATTTTTTTTTTTTTTCTTTTTTTAATCCGAGATTTCTCGTTTTGTGGAAAACTGGAATTGGAGAATTTTTTTTTTTTTTTTTTAATCCGAGAAATCTCGTATTGTCGAAAACCAAAATCGGAGATTTTTTTTTTTTCTTTTTTTATCCGACAATTCTCGTTTTGTGGAAAACCAGAATCAAAGAATTTTTTTTTTTTTTTTTTTAATCCGAGAATTCTCGTTTTGTGAAAAACCAGAATTGGAGAATTTTTTTTTTTTTTTTTATCCGAGAATTCGCGTATTGTGGAAAACCAGAATCAAAGAATTTTTTTTTTTTTTTTTTTTAATCCGAGAATTCTCGTTTTGTGAAAAACCAGAATTGGAGAATTTTTTTTTTTTTTTATCCGAGAATTCTCGTATTGTGGAAAACCAGAATCGGAGAATTTTTTTTTTTTTTTTTTTTTTCAATCCGAGATTTCTCGTTTTGTGGAAAACTTGAATTGGAGAATTTTTTTTTTTTTTTCTTATCCGAGAATTCTCGTATTGTGGAAAACCGGAATCGGAGGATTTTTTTTTTTTCTTTTTTTTTATCCGAGAATTCTCGTATTGTGGAAAACCAGAATTGGAGAATTTTTTTTTTTTTTAGCCGAGAATTCTCCTATTGTGGAAAACCAGAATCCAAATTTTATTTTTTTTTTGTTTTTCTCCGAGAATTCTCGTTTTGTGAAAAGCCAGAATTGGAGAATTTTTTTTTTTTTTTATCCGAGAATTCTCGTATTGGGGAAAACCAGAATCGGAGAATTTTTTTTTTTTTCTTTTTTTAATCCGAGATTTCTCGTTTTGTGGAAAACTGGAATTGGAGAATTTTTTTTTCTTTTTTTTTATCCGAGAAATCTCGTATTGTGGAAAACCAGAATCGGAGAATTTTTTTTTTGTTTTTTTTTTTTATCCGAGAATTCTCGTTTTGTGAAAAACTTGAATTGGAGAATTTTTTTTTTCTTTTATCCAAGAATTCTCGTATTGTGGAAAACCGGAATCGGACAATTTTTTTTTTTTTTTTATCCGAGAATTCTTGTTTTGTGGAAATTCAGAATTGGAGATTTTTTTTTTTTTTTTTTTTTATCCGAGAATTCTCGTTTTGTGGAAAACAAGAATCGGAGAATTTTTTTTTTTTTTCTTTTATCCGAGAATTCTCGTACTGTGGAAAACCAGAATCGGAGAATTTTTATATATATTTTTTTTAATCCGAGAATTCTCGTTTTGTGGAAAACCAGAATTGGAGAATTTTTTCTTTTTTGTTTTTTTTATCCGAGAGGTCTCGTATTGTGGGAAACCAGAATCGGAGAATTTTTTTTTTTTTTTATCGGAGAATTCTCGTTTAGTGGAAAACGGGAACGGGAGAATTCTCGTATTGTGGAAAACCAGAATCGGAGAATTTTTTTTTGTTTTTTTTTTTATCCGAGAATTCTCGTTTTGTGGAAAACCAGAATCGGAGAATTTTTTTTTTTATCCGAGAATTCTCGTATTGGGGAAAACTAGAATCGGAGAGTTTTTTTTTTTTTTTTTTATCCGAGAATTCTCGTTTTGTGGAAAACGGGAAACAGAGAATTCTCGTTTTGCGAAAAACCAGAATTGGAGAATTTTTTTTTTTTATCTGAGAATTCTCGTATTGTGGAAAACCAGAATCGGACAATTTTTTTTTTTTTTTTATCCGAGAATCCTCGTATTGTGGAAAACCAGAATTGGAGAATTTTTTTTTTTTATCCGAGAATCCTCGTATTGTGGAAAACCAGAATCGGAGAATTTTTTTTTTTTTCCGAGAATTCTCGTGTTGTGGAAAACGGGAACTGGAGAATTCTCGTTGTGTGAAAAACCGGAATTGGAGAATTTTTTTTTTTATCCCAAAATTCTCGTATTCTGGAAAACCAGAATTGGAGAATTTTTTTTTTTTTTTATCCGAGAATTCTCGTTTTGTGGAAGACCAGAATTGGAGAATTTTTTTTTTTTTGTTTTTTTTATCCGAGAGGTCTCGTTTTGTTCAAAACCAGAATCGGAGAAATTTTTTTTTTTTTTATCGGAGAATTCTCGTTTCGTGGAAAACGGGAACGGGAGAATTCTCGTATTGTGGAAAACCAGAATCGGAGAATTTTTTTTTTCTTTTTATCCGAGAATTCTCGTTTTGTGGAAAACCAGAATTGGAGATTTTTTTTTTTTTTTATCCGAGAATTCTCGTTTTGTGGAAAACGGGAAGTGGAGATATCTCGTTTTGTGAAAAACCAGAATTGGAGAATTTTTTTTTTTTTTTATCCGAGAATTCTCGTTTTGTGGAAAACGGGAAACAGAGAATTCTCGTTTTGTGAAAAACCAGAATTGGAGAATTTTTTTTTTTTTTATCTGAGAATTCTCGTATTGTGGAAAACCAGAATCGGAGAATTTTTTTTTTTTTTTCCGAGAATTCTCGTGTTGTGGAAAACGGGAACTGGAGAATTTTTTTTTTTTTTTGTTTTTTTTATCCGAGAGGTCTCGTTTTGTTCAAAACCAGAAGCGGAGAAATTTTTTTTTTTTTTTATCGGAGAATTCTCGTTTCGTGTAAAACGGGAACGGGGAATTCTCGTATTGTGGAAAACCAGAATCGGAGAATTTTTTTTTTTTTTTTTTTAATCCGAGAATTCTCGTATTGTGGAAAACCAGAATCGGAGAATTTTTTTTTTTTTTTAATCCGAGAATTCGCGTTTTGTGGAAACCCAGAATCGGAGAATTTTTTTTTTTTTTTAGCCGAGAATTCTTGTATTGTTGAAAACCGGAATCCAAGATTTTTTTTTTTTTTTTTTTATCCGAGAATTCTCGTTTTGTGGAAAACCAGAATTGGAGATTTTTTTTTTTTTTCATCCGAGAATTCTCGTATTGTGGAAAACCGGAATCGGAGAATTTTTTTTTTTTTTTTATCCGGGTTTCTCGTTTTGTGGAAAACGGGAAGTGGAGAATTCTCGTTTTGTGAAAAACGAGAATTGGAGAATTTTTTTTTTTTTATCCGAGAATTCTCTTATTGTGGAAAACCAGAATCGGAGAATTTTTTTTTTTTCCGAGAATTCTCGTGTTGTGGAAAACGGGAACTGGAGAATTTTTTTTTTTTTTATCCCCGAATTCTCGTATTGTGGAAAACCAGAATCGGAGAATTTTTTTTTTTTTTTTATCCGAGAATTCTCGTTTTTTGGAAAACCAGAATTGGAGAAATTTTTTTTTTCTTTTTTTTTTTTATCGGAGAATTCTCGTTTCGTGGAAAACGGGAACGGGAGAATTCTCGTATTGTGGAAAACCAGAATCGGAGGATTTTTTTTTTTTTTTTTAATCCGAGAATTCTCGTTTTGTGGAAAACCAGAATTGGAGAATTTTTTTTTTTTTTTAGCCGAGAATTCTCCTATTGTGGAAAACCAGAATCCAAGAATTTTTTTTTTTTTTTTTATCCAAGAATTCTCGTTTTGTAAAAAAACCAGAATTGGAGAATTTTTTTTTTTTTTATCCGAGAATTCTCGTATTGTAGAAAACCAGAATCGGGGAATTTTTTTTTTTTTTATCCGAGAATCCTCGTATTGTGGAAAACCAGAATTGGAGAATTTTTTTTTTTTTTTATCCGAGAATCCTCGTATTGTGGAAAACCAGAATCGGAGAATTTTTTTTTTTCCGAGAATTCTCGTGTTGTGGAAAACGGGAACTGGAGAATTCTCGTTGTGTGAAAAACCAGAATTGGAGAATTTTTTTTTTTATCCCAAAATTCTCGTATTCTGGAAAACCAGAATCGGAGAATTTTTTTTTTTTCCGAGAATTCTCGTGTTGTGGAAAACGGGAACTGGAGAATTCTCGTTGTGTGAAAAACCGGAATTGGAGAATTTTTTTTTTTATCCCAAAATTCTCGTATTCTGGAAAACCAGAATTGGAGAATTTTTTTTTTTTTTTTATCCGAGAATTCTCGTTTTGTGGAAGACCAGAATTGGAGAATTTTTTTTTTTTTTGTTTTTTTTATCCGAGAGGTCTCGTTTTGTTCAAAACCAGAATCGGAGAAATTTTTTTTTTTTTTATCGGAGAATTCTCGTTTCGTGGAAAATGGGAACGGGAGAATTCTCGTATTGTGGAAAACCAGAATCGGAGAATTTTTTTTTTCTTTTTATCCGAGAATTCTCGTTTTGTGGAAAACCAGAATTGGAGATTTTTTTTTTTTTATCCGAGAATTCTCGTTTTGTGGAAAACGGGAAGTGGAGATATCTCGTTTTGTGAAAAACCAGAATTGGAGAATTTTTTTTTTTTTTTATCCGAGAATTCTCGTTTTGTGGAAAACGGGAAACAGAGAATTCTCGTTTTGTGAAAAACCAGAATTGGAGAATTTTTTTTTTTTTTATCTGAGAATTCTCGTATTGTGGAAAACCAGAATCGGAGAATTTTTTTTTTTTTTTCCGAGAATTCTCGTGTTGTGGAAAACGGGAACTGGAGAATTTTTTTTTTTTTGTTTTTTTTATCCGAGAGGTCTCGTTTTGTTCAAAACCAGAAGCGGAGAAATTTTTTTTTTTTTTTTATCGGAGAATTCTCGTTTCGTGTAAAACGGGAACGGGGAATTCTCGTATTGTGGAAAACCAGAATCGGAGAATTTTTTTTTTTTTTTTTTTTAATCCGAGAATTCTCGTATTGTGGAAAACCAGAATCGGAGATTTTTTTTTTTTTTTTAATCCGAGAATTCGCGTTTTGTGGAAACCCAGAATCGGAGATTTTTTTTTTTTTTTTTAGCCGAGAATTCTTGTATTGTTGAAAACCGGAATCCAAGATTTTTTTTTTTTTTTTTTTATCCGAGAATTCTCGTTTTGTGGAAAACCAGAATTGGAGATTTTTTTTTTTTTTTCATCCGAGAATTCTCGTATTGTGGAAAACCGGAATCGGAGAATTTTTTTTTTTTTTTTATCCGGGTTTCTCGTTTTGTGGAAAACGGGAAGTGGAGAATTCTCGTTTTGTGAAAAACGAGAATTGGAGAATTTTTTTTTTTTTATCCGAGAATTCTCTTATTGTGGAAAACCAGAATCGGAGAATTTTTTTTTTTTTTCCGAGAATTCTCGTGTTGTGGAAAACGGGAACTGGAGAATTTTTTTTTTTTTTTATCCCCGAATTCTCGTATTGTGGAAAACCAGAATCGGAGAATTTTTTTTTTTTTTTTATCCGAGAATTCTCGTTTTTTGGAAAACCAGAATTGGAGAAATTTTTTTTTTCTTTTTTTTTTTTATCGGAGAATTCTCGTTTCGTGGAAAACGGGAACGGGAGAATTCTCGTATTGTGGAAAACCAGAATCGGAGGATTTTTTTTTTTTTTTTTTAATCCGAGAATTCTCGTTTTGTGGAAAACCAGAATTGGAGAATTTTTTTTTTTTTTAGCCGAGAATTCTCCTATTGTGGAAAACCAGAATCCAAGAATTTTTTTTTTTTTTTTTATCCGAGAATTCTCGTTTTGTAAAAAAACCAGAATTGGAGAATTTTTTTTATTTTTATCCGAGAATTCTCGTATTGTAGAAAACCAGAATCGGGGAATTTTTTTTTTTTTTTATCCGAGAATCCTCGTATTGTGGAAAACCAGAATTGGAGAATTTTTTTTTTTTTTTATCCGAGAATCCTCGTATTGTGGAAAACCAGAATCGGAGAATTTTTTTTTTTTTCCGAGAATTCTCGTGTTGTGGAAAACGGGAACTGGAGAATTCTCGTTGTGTGAAAAACCAGAATTGGAGAATTTTTTTTTTTTATCCCAAAATTCTCGTATTCTGGAAAACCAGAATTGGAGAATTTTTTTTTTTATCCGAGAATTCTCGTTTTGTGGAAAACCAGAATTGGAGAATTTTTTTTTTTGTTTTTTTTATCCGAGAGGTCTCGTTTTGTTCAAAACCAGAAGCGGAGAAATTTTTTTTTTTTTTTATCGGAGAATTCTCGTTTCGTGTAAAACGGGTACGGGAGAATTCTCGTATTGTGGAAAACAAGAATCGGAGAATTTTTTTTTTTTTTTTTTAATCCGAGGATTCTCGTATTGTGGAAAACCAGAATCGGAGAATTTTTTTTTTTTTTTTTTTAATCCGAGAATTCGCGTTTTGTGGAAACCCAGAATCGGAGAATTTTTTTTTTTTTTTTTTAGCCGAGAATTCTTGTATTGTTGAAAACCGGAATCCAAGATTTTTTTTTTTTTTTATCCGGAAATTCTCGTTTTGTGGAAAACCAGAATTGGAGATTTTTTTTTTTTTTTCATCCGAGAATTCTCGTATTGTGGAAAACCGGAATCGGAGAATTTTTTTTTTTTTTTTATCCGAGAATTCTCGTTTTGTGGAAAACGGGAAGTGGAGAATTCTCGTTTTGTGAAAAACCAGAATTGGAGAATTTTTTTTTCTTTTTATCCGAGAATTCTCTTATTGTGGAAAACCAGAATCGGAGAATTTTTTTTTTTTCCGAGAATTCTCGTGTTGTGGAAAACGGGAACTGGAGAATTTTTTTTTTTTTTATCCCACAATTCTCGTATTGTGGAAAACCAGAATCGGAGAATTTTTTTTTTTTTTTTTATCCGAGAATTCTCGTTTTTTGGAAAACCAGAATTGGAGAATTTTTTTTTTGTTTTTTTTATCCGAGAGGTCTCGTATTGTGGAAAACCAGAATCGGAGAAATTTTTTTTTTCTTTTTTTTTTTTATCGGAGAATTCTCGTTTCGTGGAAAACGGGAACGGGAGAATTCTCGTATTGTGGAAAACCAGAATCGGAGGATTTTTTTTTTTTTTTTAATCCGAGAATTCTCGTTTTGTGGAAAACCAGAATTGGAGAATTTTTTTTTTTTTTAGCCGAGAATTCTCCTATTGTGGAAAACCGGAATCCAAGAATTTTTTTTTTTTTTTTATCCGAGAATTCTCGTTTTGTAAAAAAACCGGAATTGGAGAATTTTTTTTTTTTATCCGAGAATTCTCGTATTGTGGAAAACCAGAATTGGAGAATTTTTTTTTTTTTATCCGAGAATTCTCGTTTTGGGGAAAACCAGAATCGGAGAATTTTTTTTTTTTTTTTTTCTTTTTTTAATCCGAGATTTCATGTTTTGTGGAAAACTGGAATTGGAGAATTTTTTTTTTCTTTTTTTTCATCCGAGAAATCTCGTATTGTGGAAAACCAGAATCGGAGAATTTTTTTTTTTTTGTTTTTTTTTTTTATCCGAGAATTCTCGTTTCGTGGAAAGCTGAAATCGGAGAATTTTTTTTTTTTTTTTTTCTTTTATCCGAGAATTCTCGTTTTGTGAAAAACCAGAATTGGAGAATTTTTTTTTTTTTTTTATCCGAGAATTCTCGTATTGTGGAAAACCAGAATCGCAGAATTTTTTTTTTTTTTCTTTTTTTTAATCCGAGATTTCTCGTTTTGTGGAAAACCAGAATTGGAGAATTTTTTTTTTTTTTTTTTTATCCGAGAATTCTCGTATTGTGGAAACCCAGAATCGGAGAATTTTTTTTTTTTTGTTTTTTTTTATCCGAGATTTCTCGTTTTGTGGAAAACTTGAATTGGAGGATTTTTTTTTTTTTTTTTTATCCGAGAATTCTCGTATTGTGGAAAACCGGAATCGGACAATTTTTTTTTTTTTTTATCCGAGAATTCTCGTTTTGTGGAAAACCAGAATCGGAGAATTTTTTTTTTTTTTTTTTTTTATCCGAGAATTCTCGTATTGTGGAAAACCGGAATCCAAGAATTTTTTTTTTTTTTTATCCGAGAATTCTCGTTTTGTGGAAAACCGGAATTGGAGAATTTTTTTTTTTTTTTATCCGAGAATTCTCGTTTTGTGAAAAACCGGAATTGGAGATTTTTTTTTTTTTTTTATTTTTTATCCGAGAATTCTCGTATTGTGGAACCGAGAATTCTCGTATTGTGGAAAACCAGAATCGGAGAATTTTTTTTTTTTTTTTTCCGAGAATTCTCGTTTTGTGGAAAACGGGAACGGGAGAATTCTCGTATTGTGGAAAACCAGAATCGGAGAATTTTTTTTTTTTTTTTTTTTATCCGAGAATTCTCGTTTCGTGGAAAACCAGAATCGGAGGTTTTTTTTTTTTTTTTTTTTTTTTTCCGAGAATTCTCGTTTCGTGGAAAACGGGAACGGGAGAATTCTCGTATTGTGGAAAACCAGAATTGGAGAATTTTTTTTTTTTTTTTAGCCGAGAATTCTCCTATTGTGGAAAACTGGAATCCAAAAAAAAATTTTTTTTTTTTTTTTCTCCGAGAATTCTCGTTTTGTGAAAGACCGGAATTGGAGAATTTTTTTTTTTTTTTATCCGAGAATTCTCGTATTGGGGAAAACCAGAATCGGAGAATTTTTTTTTTTTTTTTCTTTTTTCAATCCGAGAGTTCTCGTTTTGTGGAAAACTGGAATTGGAGAATTTTTTTTTTTTTTTTTTTTTTTATCCGAGGATTCTCGTTTCGTGGAAAACCAAAATCGGAGAATTTTTTTTTTTTTTTTTTATCCGAGAATTCTCGTTTTGTGAAAAACCAGAATTGGAGGATTTTTTTTTTTTTTTTTTTTCTTTTTATCCGAGAATTCTCGTATTGTGGAAAACCAGAATTGGAGAATTTTTTTTTTTTTTTATCCGAGAATTCTCGTATTGGGGAAAACCAGCATCGGAGAATTTTTTTTTTTTTTTTCTTTTTTTAATCCGAGATTTCTCGTTTTGTGGAAAACTGGAATTGGAGAATTGTTTTTTTTTTTTTTTTTATCCGGGAAATCTCGTATTGTGGAAAACCAGAATCGGATAATTCTTTTTTTTTTTTTTTTTTATCCGAGAATTCTCGTTTCGTGGAAAACCAAAATCGGAGAATTTTTTTTTTTTTTTTTTATCCGAGAATTCTCGTTTTGTGAAAAACCAGAATTGGAGAATTTTTTTTTTGTTTTTATCCGAGAATTCTCGTATCGTGGAAAACCAGAATCGGAGAATTTTTTTTTTTTTTTTTTTTTTTAATCCGAGATTTCTCTTTTTGTGGAAAACTTGAATTGGAGAATTTTTTTTTTTTTTTTCTTATCCGAGAATTCTCGTATTGTGGAAAACCGGAATCGGAGGATTTTTTTTTTTTTTTTTTTTATCCGAGAATTCTCGTATTGTGGAAAACCAGAATTGGAGATTTTTTTTTTTTTTTTTTTTTAGCCGAGAATTCTCCTATTGTGGAAAACCAGAATCCAAAAAAAATTTTTTTTTTTTTTCTCCGAGAATTCTCGTTTTGTGAAAAACCAGAATTGGAGAATTTTTTTTTTTTCTTTTTTTAACCCGAGATTTCTCGTTTTGTGGAAAACTAGAATTGGAGAATTTTTTTCTTTTTTTTTTTTTATCCGAGAAATCTCGTATTGTGGAAAACCAAAATCGGAGATTTTTTTTTTTTTCTTTTTTTATCCGACAATTCTCGTTTTGTGAAAAACCAGAATTGCGGAATTTTTTTTTATTTTTTTTTTTATCCGAGAATTCGCGTATTGTGGCAAACCAGAATCGGAGAATTTTTTTTTTTTTTTTTAATCCGAGAATTCTCGTTTTGTGAAAAACCAGAATTGGAGAATTTTTTTTTTTTTTTTTTTTATCCGAGAATTCTCGTATTGTGGAAAACCAGAATCGGAGAATTTTTTTTTTTTTTTTTTTTTTTTCAATCCGAGATTTCTCGTGTTGTGGAAAACTTGAATTGGAGAATTTTTTTTTTTTTTTCTTATCCGAGAATTCTCGTATTGTGGAAAACCGGAATCGGAGGATTTTTTTATTTTTTTTTTTTTTTTATCCGAGAATTCTCGTATTGTGGAAAACCAGAATTGGAGAATTTTTTTTTTTTTTTTTAGCCGAGAATTCTCCTATTGTGGAAAACCAGAATCCAAAATTTTTTTTTTTGTTTTTCTCCGAGAATTCTCGTTTTGTGAAAAGCCAGAATTGGAGAATTTTTTTTTTTTTTATCCGAGAATTCTCTTATTGGGGAAAACCAGAATCGGAGAATTTTTTTTTTTTTTCTTTTTTTAATCCGAGATTTCTCGTTTTGTGGAAAACTGGAATTGGAGAATTTTTTTTCTTTCTTTTTTTTTATCCGAGAAATCTCGTATTGTGGAAAACCAGAATCGGAGAAATTTTTTTTTGTTTTTTTTTTTTATCCGAGAATACTCGTTTTGTGAAAAACCAGAATTGGAGAATTTTTTTTTTTTTTTTTATCCGAGACTTCTCGTATTGTGGAAAACCCGAATCGGAGAATTTTTTTTTTTTGTTCTTTTTTTTAATCCGAGATTTCTCGTTTTGTGGAAAACCAGAATTGGAGAATTTTTTTTTTTTTTTTTTTTATCCGAGAATTCTCGTATTTGGGAAAACCAGAATCGGAGAATTTTCTTTTTCTTTTTTTTTTTTTTATCCGAGAATTCTCGTTTTGTGAAAAACCAGAATTGGAGAATTTTTTTTTTTTTTTTATCCGAGAATCCTCGTATTGTGGAAAACCAGAATCGGAGAATTTTTTTTTTTTTTTTTTAATCCGAGATTTCACGTTTTGTGGAAAACCAGAATTGGAGAATTTTTTTTTTTTTTTTATCCGAGGATTCTTGTATTGTGGAAAACCAGAATCGGAGAATTTTTTTTTTTTTTTTTTTTTTAATCCGAGATTTCACGTTTTGTGGAAAACCAGAATTGGAGAATTTTTTTTTTTTTTTTTATCCGAGAATTCTCGTATGAGGGAAAACCAGAATCGGAGAATTTTTTTTTTTTTTTTTTTTTTAATCCGAGATTTCTCGTTTTGTCGAAAACTTGAATTGGAGAATTTTTTTTTTTTTTTTTTTAATCCGAGAATTCTCGTATTGTGGAAAACCGGAATCGGACAATTTTTTTTTTTTTTTTTTTATCCGAGAATTCTCGTTTTGTGGAAAACCAGAATTGGAGAATTTTTTTTTTTTTTTTTTTAATCCGAGATTTCACGTTTTGTGGAAAACCAGAATTGGAGAATTTTTTTTTTTTTTTTTTTTGTCCGAGAATTCTCGTATTGGGGAAAACCAGAATCGGAGAATTTTTTTTTTTTTTTTTTCTAATCCGAGATTTCTCGTTTTGTGGAAAACTTGAATTGGAGAATTTTTTTTTTTTTTTTTATCCGAGAATTCTCGAATTGTGGAAAACCGGAATCGGACAATTTTTTTTTTTTTTTTTTTTTTATCCGAGAATTCTCGTTTTTTGGAAAACCAGAATTGGGGAATTTGTTTTTTTTTTTTTTTTTATCCGAGAATTCTCGTTTTGTGATAAACCAGAATCGGAGAATTTTTTTTTTTTTTTTTTTTTATCCGAGAATTCTCGTATTGTGGAAAACCAGAATCCAAGAATTTTTTTTTTTTTTTTTATCCGAGAATTCTCGTTTTGTGGAACCGAGAATTCTCGTATTGTGGAAAACCAGAATCGGAGAATTTTTTTTTTTTTTTTTTCCGAGAATATTCGTTTCGTGGAAAACGGGAACGGGAGAATTCTCGTATTGTGGAAAACCAGAATTGGAGATTTTTTTTTTTTTTTTAGCCGAGATTTCTCTCATTGTGGAAAACCAGAATCCAAAAAAAATTTTTTTTTTTTTTCTCCGAGAATTCTCGTTTTGTGAAAAACCGGAATTGGAGAATTTTTTTTTTTTTTTTTATCCGAGAATTCTCGTATTGGGGAAAACGAGAATCGGAGAATTTTTTTTTTTTTTTTCTTTTTTTAATCTGAGATTTCTCGTTTTGTGGAAAACTGGAATTGGAGAATTTTTTTTTTTTTTTTTATCCGAGAAATCTCGTATTGTGGAAAACCAAAATCGGAGATTTTTTTTTTTTTTTTTTTATCCGACAATTCTCGTTTTGTGAAAAACCAGAATTGGAGAATTTTTTTTTTTTTTTATCCGAGAATTCTCGTATTTTCGAAAACCAGAATCGGGGAATTTTTTTTTTTTTTTTTTTTTTAATCCGAGATTTCTCGTTTTGTGGAAAACTTGAATTGGAGAATTTTTTTTTTTTTTTTTAGCCGAGAATTCTCCCATGGTGGAAAACCAGAATCCAAAATTTTTTTTTTTTTTTCTCCGAGAATTCTCGTTTTGTGAAAAGCCAGAATTGGAGAATTTTTTTTTTTTTTTTATCCGAGAATTCTCGCTTGGGGAAAACCAGAATCGGAGAATTTTTTTTTTTTTTTTTCTTTTTTTAATCCGAGATTTCTCGTTTTGTGGAAAACTCGAATTGGAGAATTTTTTTTTTCTTTTTTTTTATCCGAGAAATCTCGTATTGTGGAAAACGAGAATCGGAGAATTTTTTTTTTTTGTTTTTTTTTTTATCCGCGAATTCTCGCTTTTTGAAAAACCAGAATTGGAAAATTTTTTTTTTTTTTTTATCCGAGAATTCTCGTATTGTGGAAAAACAGAATCGGAGAATTTTTTTTTTTTTTCTTTTTTTTAATCCGAGATTTCTCGTTTTGTGGAAAACCAGAATTGGAGAATTTTTTTTTTTTTTTCATCCGAGAATTCTCGTATTTGGGAAAACCAGAATCGGAGAATTTTTTTTTTTTTTTTTTTTTTTTATCCGAGCATTCTCGTTTTGTGAAAAACCAGAATTGGAGAATATTTTTTTTTTTTATCCGAGAATTCTCGTATTGTGGAAAACCAGAATCGGAGATTTTTTTTTTTTTTTTTTTTAATCCGAGATTTCACGTTTTGTGGAAAACCAGAATTGGAGAATTTTTTTTTTTTTTTTTTTTATCCGAGAATTCTCGTATTGTGGAAAACCAGAATCGGAAAATTTTTTTTTTTTTTTTTTAATCCGAGATTTCACGTTTTGTGGAAAACCAGAATTGGAGAATTTTTTTTTTTTTTTTTATCCGAGAATTCTCCTATTGGGGAAAACCAGAATTGGAGAATTTTTTTTTTTTTTTTTTTTAATCCGAGATTTCTCGTTTTGTGGAAAACTTGAATTGGAGAATTTTTTTTTTTTTTTTTTATCTGAGAATTCTCGTTTTGTGGAAAACCGGAATCGAACAATTTTTTTTTTTTTTTTTTTTGTTATCCGAGAATTCTCGTATTGTTGAAAACCAGAATTGGAGAATTTTTTTTTTTTTTTTTATCCGAAAATTCTCGTATTGTGGAAAACCAGAATCGGAGAATTTTTTTTTTTTTTTTTTTAATCCGAGATTTCACGTTTTGTGGAAAACCAGAATTGGAGAATTTTTTTTTTTTTTTTTTATCCGAGAATTCTCGTATTGGGGAAAACCAGAATCGGAGAATTTTTTTTTTTTTTTTTTTTTAATCCGAGATTTCTCGTTTTGTGGAAAACTTGAATTGGAGAATTTTTTTTTTCTTTTTTTTTATCCGAGAAATCTCGTATTGTGGAAAACCAGAATCGGAGAATTTTTTTTTTTGTTTTTTTTTTTATCCGAGAATTCTCGTTTCGTGGAAAACTGAAATCGGAGCATTTTTTTTTTTTTTTTTATTTTATCCGAGAATTCTCGTTTTGTGAAAAACCAGAATTGGAGAATTTTTTTTTTTTTTTTTTATCCCAGAATTCTCGTATTGTGGAAAACCAGAATCGGAGAATTTTTTTTTTTTTCTTTTTTTTAATCCGAGATTTCTCGTTTTGTGGAAGACCAGAATTGGAGAATTTTTTTTTTTTTTTTTTATCCGAGAATTCTCGTATTTGGGAAAACCAGAATCGGAAATTTTTTTTTTTTTTTCTTTTTTTAATCCGAGATTTCTCGTTTTGTGGAAAACTGGAATTGGAGAATTTTTTTTTTCTTTTTTTTTTATCCGAGAAATCTCGTATTGTGGAAAACAAGAATCGGAGAATTTTTTTTTTGTTTTTTTTTTTATCCGAGAATTCTCGTTTTGTGAAAAACCAGAATTGGAGAATTTTTTTTTTTTTTTTTTATCCGAGAATTCTCGTATTGTGGAAAACCAGAATCGGAGAATTTTTTTTTTCTTTTTTTTAATCCGAGATTTCTCGTTTTGTGGAAAACCAGAATTGGAGAATTTTTTTTTTTTTTTTTTTTTATCCGAGAATTCTCGTTTCGTGGAAAACCAAAATCGGAGAATTTTTTTTTTTTCTTTTTATCCGAGAATTCTCGTTTTGTGAAAAACCAGAATTGGAGAATTTTTTTTTTTTTTCTTATCCGAGAATTCTCGTATTGTGGACAACCGGAATCGGAGGATTTTTTTTTTTTTTTTTTTTTTTATCCGAGAATTCTCGTATTGTGGAAAACCAGAATTGGAGAATTTTTTTTCTTTTTTTTTAGCCGAGAATTCTCCTATTGTGGAAAACCAGAATCCAAAAAAAAATTTTTTTTTTTTCTCCGAGAATTCTGGTTTGTGAAAAACCAGAATTGGAAAAATTTATTTTTTTTTATCCGAGAATTCTCGTATTGTGGAAAACCAGAATCGGAGAATTTTTTTTTTTTTTTCTTTTTTTTAATCCGAGATTTCTCGTTTTGTGGAAAACCAGAATTGGAGAATTTTTTTTTTTTTTTATCCGAGAATTCTCGTATTTGGGAAAACCAGAATCGGAGAATTTTTTTTTTTTTTTTTTTTTTATCCGAGCATTCTCGTTTTGTGAAAAACCAGAATTGGAGAATATTTTTTTTTTTTATCCGAGAATTCTCGTATTGTGGAAAACCAGAATCGGAGATTTTTTTTTTTTTTTTTTAATCCGAGATTTCACGTTTTGTGGAAAACCAGAATTGGAGAATTTTTTTTTTTTTTTATCCGAGAATTCTCGTATTGTGGAAAACCAGAATCGGAAAAATTTTTTTTTTTTTTTTTTTAATCCGAGAGTTCACGTTTTGTGGAAAACCGGAATTGGAGAATTTTTTTTTTTTTTTTTTTATCCGAGAATTCTCGTATTGGGGAAAACCAGAATTGGAGAATTTTTTTTTTTTTTTTTTTAATCCGAGATTTCTCGTTTTGTGGAAAACTTGAATTGGAGAATTTTTTTTTTTTTTTTTATCTGAGAATTCTCGTTTTGTGGAAAACCAGAATTGGAGAATTTTTTTTTTTTTTTTTTTTATCCGAGAATTCTCGTATTTGGGAAAACCAGAATCGGAAATTTTTTTTTTTTTTTTCTTTTTTTAATCCGAGATTTCTCGTTTTGTGGAAAACTGGAATTGGAGAATTTTTTTTTTCTTTTTTTTTTATCCGAGAAATCTCGTATTGTGGAAAACAAGAATCGGAGAATTTTTTTTTTGTTTTTTTTTTTATCCGAGAATTCTCGTTTTGTGAAAAACCAGAATTGGAGAATTTTTTTTTTTTTTTTTTTATCCGAGAATTCTCGTATTGTGGAAAACCAGAATCGGAGAATTTTTTTTTCTTTTTTTTAATCCGAGATTTCTCGTTTTGTGGAAAACCAGAATTGGAGAATTTTTTTTTTGTTTTTTTTTTTATCCGAGAATTCTCGTATTGTGGAAAACCAGAATCGGAGAATTTTTTTTTTTTTTTTTTTTTTTTATCCGAGAATTCTCGTTTCGTGGAAAACCAAAATCGGAGAATTTTTTTTTTTCTTTTTATCCGAGAATTCTCGTTTTGTGAAAAACCAGAATTGGAGAATTTTTTTTTTTTTTCTTATCCGAGAATTCTCGTATTGTGGACAACCGGAATCGGAGGATTTTTTTTTTTTTTTTTTTTTTATCCGAGAATTCTCGTATTGTGGAAAACCAGAATTGGAGAATTTTTTTTTTTTTTTTTTAGCCGAGAATTCTCCTATTGTGGAAAACCAGAATCCAAAAAAAATTTTTTTTTTTTCTCCGAGAATTCTGGTTTTGTGAAAAACCAGAATTGGAAAAAAATTTTTTTTTTTATCCGAGAATTCTCGTATTGTGGAAAACCAGAATCGGAGAATTTTTTTTTTTTTTTCTTTTTTTTAATCCGAGATTTCTCGTTTTGTGGAAAACCAGAATTGGAGAATTTTTTTTTTTTTTTATCCGAGAATTCTCGTATTTGGGAAAACCAGAATCGGAGAATTTTTTTTTTTTTTTTTTTTTTTATCCGAGCATTCTCGTTTTGTGAAAAACCAGAATTGGAGAATATTTTTTTTTTATCCGAGAATTCTCGTATTGTGGAAAACCAGAATCGGAGATTTTTTTTTTTTTTTTTTTAATCCGAGATTTCACGTTTTGTGGAAAACCAGAATTGGAGAATTTTTTTTTTTTTTTTATCCGAGAATTCTCGTATTGTGGAAAACCAGAATCGGAAAATTTTTTTTTTTTTTTTTTTTTAATCCGAGATTTCACGTTTTGTGGAAAACCGGAATTGGAGAATTTTTTTTTTTTTTTTTATCCGAGAATTCTCGTATTGGGGAAAACCAGAATTGGAGAATTTTTTTTTTTTTTTTTTTAATCCGAGATTTCTCGTTTTGTGGAAAACTTGAATTGGAGAATTTTTTTTTTTTTTTTTATCTGAGAATTCTCGTTTTGTGGAAAACCGGAATCGAACAATTTTTTTTTTTTTTTTTTTTTTTGTTATCCGAGCATTCTCGTATTGTGGAAAACCAGAATTGGAGAATTTTTTTTTTTTTTTTTTATCCGAAAATTCTCGTATTGTGGAAAACCAGAATCGGAGAATTTTTTTTTTTTTTAATCCGAGATTTCACGTTTTGTGGAAAACCGGAATTGGAGAATTTTTTTTTTTTTTTATCCGAGAATTCTCGTATTGGGGAAAACCAGAATCGGAGAATTTTTTTTTTTTTTTTTTTTTTTTAATCCGAGATTTCTCGTTTTGTGGAAAACTTGAATTGGAGAATTTTTTTTTTTTCTTTTTTTTTATCCGAGAAATCTCGTATTGTGGAAAACCAGAATCGGAGAATTTTTTTTTTTTGTTTTTTTTTTTATCCGAGAATTCTCGTTTCGTGGAAAACTGAAATCGGAGCATTTTTTTTTTTTTTTTTTTATTTTATCCGAGAATTCTCGTTTTGTGAAAAACCAGAATTGGAGAATTTTTTTTTTTTTTTTTATCCCAGAATTCTCGTATTGTGGAAAACCAGAATCGGAGAATTTTTTTTTTTTTCTTTTTTTTAATCCGAGATTTCTCGTTTTGTGGAAAACCAGAATTGGAGAATTTTTTTTTTTTTTTTTTATCCGAGAATTCTCGTATTTGGGAAAACCAGAATCGGAAATTTTTTTTTTTTTCTTTTTTTATTCCGAGATTTCTCGTTTTGTGGAAAACTGGAATTGGAGAATTTTTTTTCTTTTTTTTTATCCGAGAAATCTCGTATTGTGGAAAACAAGAATCGGAGAATTTTTTTTTTGTTTTTTTTTTTTATCCGAGAATTCTCGTTTTGTGAAAAACCAGAATTGGAGAATTTTTTTTTTTTTTTTATCCGAGAATTCTCGTATTGTGGAAAACCAGAATCGGAGAATTTTTTTTTTTTCTTTTTTTTAATCCGAGATTTCTCGTTTTGTGGAAAACCAGAATTGGAGAATTTTCTTTTTGTTTTTTTTTTTTATCCGAGAATTCTCGTATTGTGGAGAACCAGAATCGGAGAATTTTTTTTTTTTTTTTTTTTTTTATCCGAGAATTCTCGTTTCGTGGAAAACCAAAATCGGAGAATTTTTTTTTTTTTCTTTTTATCCGAGAATTCTCGTTTTGTGAAAAACCAGAATTGGAGAATTTTTTTTTTTTTTTCTTATCCGAGAATTCTCGTATTGTGGACAACCGGAATCGGAGGATTTTTTTTTTTTTTTTTTTTATCCGAGAATTCTCGTATTGTGGAAAACCAGAATTGGAGAATTTTTTTTTTTTTTTTAGCCGAGAATTCTCCTATTGTGGAAAACCAGAATCCAAAAAAATTTTTTTTTTTTCTCCGAGAATTCTGGTTTTGTGAAAAACCAGAATTGGAGAATTTTTTTTTTTTTCTTTTTTTAATCCGAGATTTCTCGTTTTGTGGAAAACTGGAATTGGAGAATTTTTTTTTTTTTTTTTTTAATCCGAGAAATCTCGTATTGTGGAAAACCAAAATCGGAGATTTTTTTTTTTTTCTTTTTTTATCCGACAATTCTCGTTTTGTGAAAAACCAGAGTTGGAGAATTTTTTTTTTTTTTTTTAGCCGAGAATTCTCTCATTGTGGAAAACCAGAATCCAAAAAAAAATTTTTTTTTTTTCTCCGAGAATTCTCGTTTTGTGAAAAACCAGAATTGGAGAAATTTTTTTTTTTATCCGAGAATGCTCGTATTGGGGAAAACCAGAATCGGAGAATTTTTTTTTTTTTCTTTTTTTAATCCGAGATTTCTCGTTTTGTGGAAAACTGGAATTGGAGAATTGTTTTTTTTTTTTTATCCGAGAATTCTCGTTTTGTGAAAAACCAGAATTGGAGATTTTTTTTTTTTTTTTTATCCGAGAATTCTCGTATCGTGGAAAACCGGAATCGGAGAATTTTTTTTTTTTTTTTTTTTTTTTAATAAGAGATTTCTCGTTTTGTGGAAAACTTGAATTGGAAAAAAAAAATTTTTTTCTTATCCGAGAATTCTCGTATTGTGGAAAACCGGAATCGGAGGATTTTTTTTTTTTTTTTTTTTTATCCGAGAATTCTGGTTTTATGGAAAACCAGAATTGGAGAATTTTTTTTTTTTTTTAGCCGAGAATTCTCCTATTGTGGAAAACCAGAATCCAAAATTTTTTTTTTTTTTTCTCCGAGAATTCTGGTTTTGTGAAAAACCAGAATTGGAGAATTTTTTTTTTTTTCTTTTTTTTATCCGAGATTTCTCGTTTTGTGGAAAACTGGAATTGGAGAATTTTTTTTTTTTTTTTAATCCGAGAAATCTCGTATTGTCGAAAACCAAAATCGGAGATTTTTTTTTTTTTCTTTTTTTATCCGACAATTCTCGTTTTGTGAAAAACCAGAATTGGAGAATTTTTTTTTTTTTTTTATCCGAGAATTCGCGTATTGTGGAAAACAAGAATCAAAGAATTTTTTTTTTTTTTTTTTTTTAATCCGAGAATTCTCGTTTTGTGAAAAACCAGAATTGGAGAATTTTTTTTTTTTTTATCCGAGAATTCTCGTATTGTGGAAAACCAGAATCGGAGAATTTTTTTTTTTTTTTTTTTTTCAATCCGAGATTTCTCGTTTTGTGGAAAACTTGAATTGGAGAATTTTTTTTTTTTTTTCTTATCCGAGAATTCTCGTATTGTGGAAAACCGGAATCGGAGGATTTTTTTTTTTTTTTAGCCGAGAATTCTCCTATTGTGGAAAACCGGAATCCAAATTTTTTTTTTTTTTGTTTTTCTCGGAGAAATCTCGTTTTGTGAAAAGCCAGAATTGGAGAATTTTTTTTTTTTTTTATCCGAGAATTCTCGTATTGGGGCAAACCAGCATCGGAGAATTTTTTTTTTTTCTTTTTTTAATCCGAGATTTCTCGTTTTGTGGAAAACTGGAATTGGAGAATTTTTTTTTCTTTTTTTTTATCCGAGAAATCTCGTATTGTGGAAAACCAGAATCGGAGAATTTTTTTTTTGTTTTTTTTTTTTATCCGAGAATTCTCGTTTTGTGAAAAACTTGAATTGGAGAATTTTTTTTTTTTTTATCCAAGAATTCTCGTATTGTGGAAAACCGGAATCGGACAATTTTTTTTTTTTTTTATCCGAGAATTCTTGTTTTGTGGAAATTCAGAATTGGAGATTTTTTTTTTTTTTTTTTTTATCCGAGAATTCTCGTTTTGTGGAAAACAAGAATCGGAGAATTTTTTTTTTTTTTCTTTTATCCGAGAATTCTCGTACTGTGGAAAACCAGAATCGGAGAATTTTTATATATATTTTTTTTAATCCGAGAATTCTCGTTTTGTGGAAAACCAGAATTGGTGAATTTTTTTTTTTTGTTTTTTTTATCCGAGAGGTCTCGTATTGTGGGAAACCAGAATCGGAGAATTTTTTTTTTTTTTTATCGGAGAATTCTCGTTTAGTGGAAAACGGGAACGGGAGAATTCTCGTATTGTGGAAAACCAGAATCGGAGAATTTTTTTTTGTTTTTTTTTTTATCCGAGAATTCTCGTTTTGTGGAAAACCAGAATCGGAGAATTTTTTTTTTTTATCCGAGAATTCTCGTATTGGGGAAAACTAGAATCGGAGAGTTTTTTTTTTTTTTTTTTTTATCCGAGAATTCTCGTTTTGTGGAAAACGGGAAACAGAGAATTCTCGTTTTGCGAAAAACCAGAATTGGAGAATTTTTTTTTTTTTATCTGAGAATTCTCGTATTGTGGAAAACCAGAATCGGACAATTTTTTTTTTTTTTTATCCGAGAATCCTCGTATTGTGGAAAACCAGAATTGGAGAATTTTTTTTTTTTATCCGAGAATCCTCGTATTGTGGAAAACCAGAATCGGAGAATTTTTTTTTTTTCCGAGAATTCTCGTGTTGTGGAAAACGGGAACTGGAGAATTCTCGTTGTGTGAAAAACCGGAATTGGAGAAATTTTTTTTTTATCCCAAAATTCTCGTATTCTGGAAAACCAGAATTGGAGAATTTTTTTTTTTTTTTATCCGAGAATTCTCGTTTTGTGGAAGACCAGAATTGGAGAATTTTTTTTTTTTTTGTTTTTTTTTATCCGAGAGGTCTCGTTTTGTTCAAAACCAGAATCGGAGAAATTTTTTTTTTTTTTATCGGAGAATTCTCGTTTCGTGGAAAACGGGAACGGGAGAATTCTCGTATTGTGGAAAACCAGAATCGGAGAATTTTTTTTTTTTTTTTTTAATCCGAGAATTCTCGTATTGTGGAAAACCAGAATCGGAGAATTTTTTTTTTTTTTTTTAATCCGAGAATTCGCGTTTTGTGGAAACCCAGAATCGGAGAATTTTTTTTTTTTTTTAGCCGAGAATTCTTCTATTGTTGAAAACCGGAATCCAAGAATTTTTTTTTTTTTTTTATCCGAGAATTCTCGTTTTGTGGAAAACCAGAATTGGAGATTTTTTTTTTTTTTATCCGAGAATTCTCGTTTTGTGGAAAACGGGAAGTGGAGATATCTCGTTTTGTGAAAAACCAGAATTGGAGAATTTTTTTTTTTTTTATCCGAGAATTCTCCTTTTGTGGAAAACGGGAAACAGAGAATTCTCGTTTTGTGAAAAACCAGAATTGGAGAATTTTTTTTTTTTATCTGAGAATTCTCGTATTGTGGAAAACTAGAATCGGACAATTTTTTTTTTTTATCCGACAATCCTCGTATTGTGGAAAACCAGAATTGGGAAATTTTTTTTTTTTATCCGAGAATCCTCGTATTGTGGAAAACCAGAATCGGAGAATTTTTTTTTTTTTTTCCGAGGTTTCTCGTGTTGTGGAAAACGGGAACTGGAGAATTTTTTTTTTTTTTGTTTTTTTTATCCGAGAGGTCTCGTTTTGTTCAAAACCAGAAGCGGAGAAATTTTTTTTTTTTTTATCGGAGAATTCTCGTTTCGTGTAAAACGGGAACGGGAGAATTCTCGTATTGTGGAAAACCAGAATCGGAGAATTTTTTTTTTTTTTTTTTTTAATCCGAGAATTCTCGTATTGTGGAAAACCAGAATCGGAGAATTTTTTTTTTTTTTTTAATCCGAGAATTCGCGTTTTGTGGAAACCCGGAATCGGAGAATTTTTTTTTTTTTTTAGCCGAGAATTCTTGTATTGTTGAAAACCGGAATCCAAGATTTTTTTTTTTTTTTTTTTTTATCCGAGAATTCTCGTTTTGTGGAAAACCAGAATTGGAGATTTTTTTTTTTTTTTCATCCGAGAATTCTCGTATTGTGGAAAACCGGAATCGGAGAATTTTTTTTTTTTTTTATCCGGGTTTCTCGTTTTGTGGAAAACGGGAAGTGGAGAATTCTCGTTTTGTGAAAAACGAGAATTGGAGAATTTTTTTTTTTTTTATCCGAGAATTCTCTTATTGTGGAAAACCAGAATCGGAGAATTTTTTTTTTTTTTTTCCCGAGAATTCTCGTGTTGTGGAAAACGGGAACTGGAGAATTTTTTTTTTTTTTTATCCCCGAATTCTCGTATTGTGGAAAACCAGAATCGGGTTATTTTTTTTTTTTTTTATCCGAGAATTCTCGTTTTTTGGAAAACCAGAATTGGAGAATTTTTTTTTGTTTTTTTTATCCGAGAGGTCTCGTATTGTGGAAAACCAGAATCGGAGAAATTTTTTTTTCTTTTTTTTTTTTATCGGAGAATTCTCGTTTCGTGGAAAACGGGAACGGGAGAATTCCCGTATTGTGGAAAACCAGAATCGGAGGATTTTTTTTTTTTTTTTTAATCCGAGAATTCTCGTTTTGTGGCAAACCAGAATTGGAGAATTTTTTTTTTTTTTTAGCCGAGAATTCTCCTATTGTGGAAAACCAGAATCCAAGAATTTTTTTTTTTTTTTTTATCCGAGAATTCTCGTTTTGTAAAAAAACCAGAATTGGAGAATTTTTTTTTTTTATCCGAGAATTCTCGTATTGTGGAAAACCAGAATCGGGGAATTTTTTTTTTTTTTATCCGAGAATCCTCGTATTGTGGAAAACCAGAATTGGAGAATTTTTTTTTTTTTTTTATCCGAGAATCCTCGTATTGTGGAAAACCAGAATCGGAGAATTTTTTTTTTTCCGAGAATTCTCGTGTTGTGGAAAACGGGAACTGGAGAATTCTCGTTGTGTGAAAAACCAGAATTGGAGAATTTTTTTTTTTTATCCCAAAATTCTCGTATTCTGGAAAACCAGAATTGGAGAATTTTTTTTTTTTATCCGAGAATTCTCGTTTTGTGGAAAACCAGAATTGGAGAATTTTTTTTTTTTGTTTTTTTTATCCGAGAGGTCTCGTTTTGTTCAAAACCAGAAGCGGAGAAATTTTTTTTTTTTTTTTATCGGAGAATTCTCGTTTCGTGTAAAACGGGAACGGGAGAATTCTCGTATTGTGGAAAACAAGAATCGGAGAATTTTTTTTTTTTTTTTTAATCCGAGAATTCTCGTATTGTGGAAAACCAGAATCGGAGAATTTTTTTTTTTTTTTTAATCCGAGAATTCGCGTTTTGTGGAAACCCAGAATCGGGGAATTTTTTTTTTTTTTTTTTTAGCCGAGAATTCTTGTATTGTTGAAAACCGGAATCCAAGATTTTTTTTTTTTTTATCCGGAAATTCTCGTTTTGTGGAAAACCAGAATTGGAGATTTTTTTTTTTTTTTTCATCCGAGAATTCTCGTATTGTGGAAAACCGGAATCGGAGAATTTTTTTTTTTTTTATCCGAGAATTCTCGTTTTGTGGAAAACGGGAAGTGGAGAATTCTCGTTTTGTGAAAAACCAGAATTGGAGAATTTTTTTTTCTTTTTATCCGAGAATTCTCTTATTGTGGAAAACCAGAATCGGAGAATTTTTTTTTTTTCCGAGAATTCTCGTGTTGTGGAAAACGGGAACTGGAGAATTTTTTTTTTTTTTATCCCAGAATTCTCGTACTGTGGAAAACCAGAATCGGAGAATTTTTTTTTTTTTTTATCCGAGAATTCTCGTTTTTTGGAAAACCAGAATTGGAGAAATTTTTTTTTGTTTTTTTTATCCGAGAGGTCTCGTATTGTGGAAAACCAGAATCGGAGAAATTTTTTTTTTCTTTTTTTTTTTTATCGGAGAATTCTCGTTTCGTTGAAAACGGGAACGGGAGAATTCTCGTATTGTGGAAAACCAGAATCGGAGGATTTTTTTTTTTTTTTTTAATCCGAGAATTCTCGTTTTGTGGAAAACCAGAATTGGAGAATTTTTTTTTCTTTTTAGCCGAGAATTCTCCTATTGTGGAAAACCAGAATCCAAGAATTTTTTTTTTTTTTTTTATCCGAGAATTCTCGTTTTGTAAAAAAACCGGAATTGGAGAATTTTTTTTTTTTATCCGAGAATTCTCGTATCGTGGAAAACCAGAATTGGAGAATTTTTTTTTTTTTTATCCGAGAATTCTCGTTTTGGGGAAAACCAGAATCGGAGAATTTTTTTTTTTTTTTTCTTTTTTTAATCCGAGATTTCATGTTTTGTGGAAAACTGGAATTGGAGAATTTTTTTTTTTTCTTTTTTTTCATCCGAGAAATCTCGTATTGTGGAAAACCAGAATCGGAGAATTTTTTTTTTTTTGTTTTTTTTTTTATCCGAGCATTCTCGTTTCGTGGAAAGCTGAAATCGGAGAATTTTTTTTTTTTTTTCTTTTATCCGAGAATTCTCGTTTTGTGAAAAACCAGAATTGGAGAATTTTTTTTTTTTTTTTATCCGAGAATTCTCGTATTGTGGAAAACCAGAATCGGAGAATTTTTTTTTTTTTTCTTTTTTTTAATCCGAGATTTCTCGTTTTGTGGAAAACCAGAATTGGAGAATTTTTTTTTTTTTTTTATCCGAGAATTCTCGTATTTGGGAAAACCAGAATCGGAGAATTCTTTTTTTTTTTTTTTTTTTTTATCCGAGAATTCTCGTTTTGTGAAAAACCAGAATTGGAGAATTTTTTTTTTTTTTTTATCCGAGAATTCTCGTATTGTGGAAAACCTGAATCGGAGAATTTTTTTTTTTTTTTTTTTAATCCGAGATTTCACGTTTTGTGGAAAACCAGAATTGGAGAATTTTTTTTTTTTTTTTTATCCGAGAATTCTCGTATTGTGGAAACCCAGAATCGGAGAATTTTTTTTTTTTTGTTTTTTTTTATCCGAGATTTCACGTTTTGTGGAAAACCAGAATTGGAGAATTTTTTTTTTTTTTTTTTTTTATCCGAGAATTCTTGTATTGGGGAAAACCAGAATCGGAGAATTTTTTTTTTTTTTTTTTTTTTTAATCCGAGATTTCTCGTTTTGTGGAAAACTTGAATTGGAGAATTTTTTTTTTTTTTTTTTTTATCCGAGAATCCTCGTACTGTGGAAAACCAGAATCGGAGAATTTTTTTTTTTTTTTATCCGAGAATTCTCGTTTTTTGGAAAACCAGAATTGGAGAATTTTTTTTTTGTTTTTTTTATCCGAGAGGTCTCGTATTGTGGAAAACCAGAATCGGAGAAATTTTTTTTTTCTTTTTTTTTTATCGGAGAATTCTCGTTTCGTGGAAAACGGGAACGGGAGAATTCTCGTATTGTGGAAAACCAGAATCGGAGGATTTTTTTTTTTTTTTTTAATCCGAGAATTCTCGTTTTGTGGAAAACCAGAATTGGAGAATTTTTTTTTCTTTTTAGCCGAGAATTCTCCTATTGTGGAAAACCAGAATCCAAGAATTTTTTTTTTTTTTTTTATCCGAGAATTCTCGTTTTGTAAAAAAACCGGAATTGGAGAATTTTTTTTTTTATCCGAGAATTCTCGTATTGTGGAAAACCAGAATTGGAGAATTTTTTTTTTTTTTATCCGAGAATTCTCGTTTTGGGGAAAACCAGAATCGGAGAATTTTTTTTTTTTTTTCTTTTTTTAATCCGAGATTTCATGTTTTGTGGAAAACTGGAATTGGAGAATTTTTTTTTTTCTTTTTTTTCATCCGAGAAATCTCGTATTGTGGAAAACCAGAATCGGAGAATTTTTTTTTTTTTGTTTTTTTTTTTATCCGAGCATTCTCGTTTCGTGGAAAGCTGAAATCGGAGAATTTTTTTTTTTTTTTTTTCTTTTATCCGAGAATTCTCGTTTCGTGGAAAGCTGAAATCGGAGAATTTTTTTTTTTATCCGAGAATTCTCGTATTGTGGAAAACCAGAATTGGAGAATTTTTTTTTTTTTTTTTATCCGAGAATTCTCGTATTGTGGAAAACCAGAATCGGAGAATTTTTTTTTTTTTTCTTTTTTTTAATCCGAGATTTCTCGTTTTGTGGAAAACCAGAATTGGAGAATTTTTTTTTTTTTTTATCCGAGAATTCTCGTATTTGGGAAAACCGGAATCGGAGAATTCTTTTTTTTTTATTTTTTTTTTATCCGAGAATTCTCGTTTTGTGAAAAACCAGAATTGGAGAATTTTTTTTTTTTTTTTATCCGAGAATTCTCGTATTGTGGAAAACCTGAATCGGAGAATTTTTTTTTTTTTTTTTTTTTAATCCGAGATTTCACGTTTTGTGGAAAACCAGAATTGGAGAATTTTTTTTTTTTTTTTTATCCGAGAATTCTCGTATTGTGGAAACCCAGAATCGGAGAATTTTTTTTTTTTTTGTTTTTTTTTATCCGAGATTTCACGTTTTGTGGAAAACCAGAATTGGAGAATTTTTTTTTTTTTTTTTTTTTATCCGAGAATTCTTGTATTGGGGAAAACCAGAATCGGAGAATTTTTTTTTTTTTTTTTTTTAATCCGAGATTTCTCGTTTTGTGGAAAACTTGAATTGGAGAATTTTTTTTTTTTTTTTTTATCCGAGAATCCTCGTATTGTGGAAAACCGGAATCAGACAATTTTTTTTTTTTTTTTTTATCCGAGAATTCTCGTTTTGTGGAAAACCAGAATCGGAGAATTTTTTTTTTTTTTTTTTTTATCCGAGAATTCTCGTATTGTGGAAAACCAGAATCCAAGAATTTTTTTTTTTTTTTTTTATCCGAGAATTCTCGTTTTGTGGAAAACCGGAATTGGAGAATTTTTTTTTTTTTTTATCCGAGAATTCTCGTTTTGTGAAAAACCGGAATTGGAGATTTTTTTTTTTTTTTTATTTTTTATCCGAGAATTCTCGTATTGTGGAACCGAGAATTCTCGTATTGTGGAAAACCAGAATCGGAGAATTTTTTTTTTTTTTTTTCCGAGAATTCTCGTTTTGTGGAAAACGGGAACGGGAGAATTCTCGTATTGTGGAAAACCAGAATCGGAGGTTTTTTTTTTTTTTTTTTTTTTTTCCGAGAATTCTCGTTTCGTGGAAAACGGGAACGGGAGAATTCTCGTATTGTGGAAAACCAGAATTGGAGAATTTTTTTTTTTTTTTTTAGCCGAGAATTCTCCTATTGTGGAAAACTGGAATCCAAAAAAAAATTTTTTTTTTTTTTCTCCGAGAATTCTCGTTTTGTGAAAGACCGGAATTGGAGAATTTTTTTTTTTTTTTATCCGAGAATTCTCGTATTGGGGAAAACCAGAATCGGAGAATTTTTTTTTTTTTTTCTTTTTTCAATCCGAGATTTCTCGTTTTGTGGAAAACTGGAATTGGAGAATTTTTTTTTTTTTTTTTTTTTATCCGAGGATTCTCGTTTCGTGGAAAACCAAAATCGGAGAATTTTTTTTTTTTTTTTTTTGATATCCGAGAATTCTCGTTTTGTGAAAAACCAGAATTGGAGAATTTTTTTTTTTTTTTATCCGAGAATTCTCGTATTGTGGAAAACCGGAATCGGAGGATTTTTTTTTTTTTTTTTCTTTTTATCCGAGAATTCTCGTATTGTGGAAAACCAGAATTGGAGAATTTTTTTTTTTTTTTTTTTAGCCGAGAATTCTCTCATTGTGGAAAACCAGAATCCAAAAATTTTTTTTTTTTTTTTCTCCGAGAATTCTCGTTTTGTGAAAAACCAGATTTGGAGAATTTTTTTTTTTTTTTATCCGAGAATTCTCGTATTGGGCAAAACCAGAATCGGAGAAATTTTTTTTTCCCTTTTTTTAATCCGAGATTTCTCGTTTTGTGGAAAACTGGAATTGGAGAATTGTTTTTTTTTTTTTTTTTTATCCGAGAAATCTCGTGTTGTGGAAAACCAGAATCGGAGAATTTTTTTTTTTTTTTTTTTTTTATCCGAGAATTCTCGTTTCGTGGAAAACCAAAATCGGAGAATTTTTTTTTTTTTTTTTTATCCGAGAATTCTCGTTTTGTGAAAAACCAGAATTGGAGAATTTTTTTTTTTTTTATCCGAGAATTCTCGTATCGTGGAAAACCAGAATCGGAGAATTTTTTTTTTTTTTTTTTTTTTAATCTGAGATTTCTCGTTTTGTGGAAAACCGGAATCGGAGAATTTTTTTTTTTTTTCTTATCCGAGAAATCTCGTATTGTGGAAAACCGGAATCGGAGGATTTTTTTTTTTTTTTTATCCCAGAATTCTCGTATTGTGGAAAACCAGAATTGGAGAATTTTTTTTTTTTTTTAGCCGAGAATTCTCCTATTTTGGAAAACCAGAATCCAAAAATTTTTTTTTTTTCTCCGAGAATTCTCGTTTTGTGAAAAACCAGAATTGGAGAATTTTTTTTTTTTTTTTTTATCCGAGAATTCTCGTATTGGGGAAAACCAGAATCGGAGAATTTTTTTTTTTTTTTCTTTTTTTAATCCGAGATTTCTCGTTTTGTGGAAAACTGGAATTGGAGAATTTTTTTTTTTTTTATCCGAGAAATCACGTATTGTGGAAAACCAAAATCGGAGATTTTTTTTTTTTTTTTATCCGACAATTCTCGTTTTGTGAAAAACCAGAATTGGAGAATTTTTTTTTTTTTTTATCCGAGAATTCTCGTATTGTGGAAAACCAGAATCGGAGAATTTTTTTTTTTTTTTTTTAATCCGAGAATTCTCGTTTTGTGAAAAACCAGAATTGGAGAATTTTTTTTTTTTTTTTTATCCGAGAATTCTCGTATTGTGGAAAACCAGAATCGGAGAATTTTTTTTTTTTTTTTTTTTTTTTAATCCGAGATTTCTCGTTTTGTGGAAAACTTGAATTGGAGAATTTTTTTTTTTTTTTTCTTATCCGAGAATTCTCGTATTGTGGAAAACCGGAATCGGAGGATTTTTTTTTTTTTTTTTTTTTATCCGAGAATTCTTGTATTGTGGAAAACCAGAATTGGAGAATTTTTTTTTTTTTTTAGCCGAGAATTCTCCTATTGTGGAAAACCAGAATCCAAAAAAAATTTTTTTTTTTCTCCGAGAATTCTCGTTTTGTGAAAAGCCCGAATTGGAGAATTTTTTTTTTTTTTTATCCGAGAATTCTCGTATTGGGGAAAACCAGAATCGGAGAATTTTTTTTTTTTTTCTTTTTTTAATCCGAGATTTCTCGTTTTGTGGAAAACTGGAATTGGAGAATTTTTTTTTCTTTTTTTTTATCCGAGAAATCTCGTATTGTGGAAAACCAGAATCGGAGAATTTTTTTTTTTTTGTTTTTTTTTTTTATCCGAGAATTCTCGTTTTGTGAAAAACCAGAATTGGAGAATTTTTTTTTTTTTTTATCCGAGAATTCTCGTATTGTGGAAAACCAGAATCGGAGAATTTTTTTTTTTTTTTTTTTAATCCGAGAATTCTCGTTTTGTGAAAAACCAGAATTGGAGAATTTTTTTTTTTTTTTTATCCGAGAATTCTCGTATTGTGGAAAACCAGAATCGGAGAATTTTTTTTTTTTTTTTAATCCGAGAATTCGCGTTTTGTGGAAACCCAGAATCGGAGAATTTTTTTTTTTTTTTTTTTTAGCCGAGAATTCTTGTATTGTTGAAAACCGGAATCCAAGATTTTTTTTTTTTTTTATCCGGAAATTCTCGTTTTGTGGAAAACCAGAATTGGAGATTTTTTTTTTTTTTTCATCCGAGAATTCTCGTATTGTGGAAAACCGGAATCGGAGAATTTTTTTTTTTTTTATCCGAGAATTCTCGTTTTGTGGAAAACGGGAAGTGGAGAATTCTCGTTTTGTGAAAAACCAGAATTGGAGAATTTTTTTTTCTTTTTATCCGAGAATTCTCTTATTGTGGAAAACCAGAATCGGAGAATTTTTTTTTTTTTCCGAGAATTCTCGTGTTGTGGAAAACGGGAACTGGAGAATTTTTTTTTTTTTTATCCCAGAATTCTCGTACTGTGGAAAACCAGAATCGGAGAATTTTTTTTTTTTTTTTATCCGAGAATTCTCGTTTTTTGGAAAACCAGAATTGGAGAATTTTTTTTTTGTTTTTTTTATCCGAGAGGTCTCGTATTGTGGAAAACCAGAATCGGAGAAATTTTTTTTTTCTTTTTTTTTTTTATCGGAGAATTCTCGTTTCGTGGAAAACGGGAACGGGAGAATTCTCGTATTGTGGAAAACCAGAATCGGAGGATTTTTTTTTTTTTTTTTAATCCGAGAATTCTCGTTTTGTGGAAAACCAGAATTGGAGAATTTTTTTTTCTTTTTAGCCGAGAATTCTCCTATTGTGGAAAACCAGAATCCAAGAATTTTTTTTTTTTTTTATCCGAGAATTCTCGTTTTGTAAAAAAACCGGAATTGGAGAATTTTTTTTTTTTATCCGAGAATTCTCGTATTGTGGAAAACCAGAATTGGAGAATTTTTTTTTTTTTTATCCGAGAATTCTCGTTTTGGGGAAAACCAGAATCGGAGAATTTTTTTTTTTTTTTTCTTTTTTTAATCCGAGATTTCATGTTTTGTGGAAAACTGGAATTGGAGAATTTTTTTTTTTCTTTTTTTTCATCCGAGAAATCTCGTATTGTGGAAAACCAGAATCGGAGAATTTTTTTTTTTTTGTTTTTTTTTTTATCCGAGCATTCTCGTTTCGTGGAAAGCTGAAATCGGAGAATTTTTTTTTTTTTTTCTTTTATCCGAGAATTCTCGTTTTGTGAAAAACCAGAATTGGAGAATTTTTTTTTTTTTTTTTATCCGACAATTCTCGTATTGTGGAAAACCAGAATCGGAGAATTTTTTTTTTTTTTCTTTTTTTTAATCCGAGATTTCTCGTTTTGTGGAAAACCAGAATTGGAGAATTTTTTTTTTTTTTTTATCCGAGAATTCTCGTATTTGGGAAAACCAGAATCGGAGAATTCTTTTTTTTTTTTTTTTTTTTTTTATCCGAGAATTCTCGTTTTGTGAAAAACCAGAATTGGAGAATTTTTTTTTTTTTTTTATCCGAGAATTCTCGTATTGTGGAAAACCTGAATCGGAGAATTTTTTTTTTTTTTTTTTTTTAATCCGAGATTTCACGTTTTGTGGAAAACCAGAATTGGAGAATTTTTTTTTTTTTTTTTTTATCCGAGAATTCTCGTATTGTGGAAACCCAGAATCGGAGAATTTTTTTTTTTTTTGTTTTTTTTTATCCGAGATTTCACGTTTTGTGGAAAACCAGAATTGGAGAATTTTTTTTTTTTTTTTTTTTTTATCCGAGAATTCTTGTATTGGGGAAAACCAGAATCGGAGAATTTTTTTTTTTTTTTTTTTTTTAATCCGAGATTTCTCGTTTTGTGGAAAACTTGAATTGGAGAATTTTTTTTTTTTTTTTTTATCCGAGAATCCTCGTACTGTGGAAAACCAGAATCGGAGAATTTTTTTTTTTTTTTTATCCGAGAATTCTCGTTTTTTGGAAAACCAGAATTGGAGAATTTTTTTTTTGTTTTTTTTATCCGAGAGGTCTCGTATTGTGGAAAACCAGAATCGGAGAAATTTTTTTTTTCTTTTTTTTTTTTATCGGAGAATTCTCGTTTCGTGGAAAACGGGAACGGGAGAATTCTCGTATTGTGGAAAACCAGAATCGGAGGATTTTTTTTTTTTTTTTAATCCGAGAATTCTCGTTTTGTGGAAAACCAGAATTGGAGAATTTTTTTTTCTTTTTAGCCGAGAATTCTCCTATTGTGGAAAACCAGAATCCAAGAATTTTTTTTTTTTTTTTATCCGAGAATTCTCGTTTTGTAAAAAAACCGGAATTGGAGAATTTTTTTTTTTTATCCGAGAATTCTCGTATTGTGGAAAACCAGAATTGGAGAATTTTTTTTTTTTTTTCTTTTTTTAATCCGAGATTTCATGTTTTGTGGAAAACTGGAATTGGAGAATTTTTTTTTTTTCTTTTTTTTCATCCGAGAAATCTCGTATTGTGGAAAACCAGAATCGGAGAATTTTTTTTTTTTTGTTTTTTTTTTTATCCGAGCATTCTCGTTTCGTGGAAAGCTGAAATCGGAGAATTTTTTTTTTTTTTTTTTCTTTTATCCGAGAATTCTCGTTTTGTGAAAAACCAGAATTGGAGAATTTTTTTTTTTTTTTTTATCCGAGAATTCTCGTATTGTGGAAAACCAGAATCGGAGAATTTTTTTTTTTTCTTTTTTTTAATCCGAGATTTCTCGTTTTGTGGAAAACCAGAATTGGAGAATTTTTTTTTTTTTTTATCCGAGAATTCTCGTATTTGGGAAAACCGGAATCGGAGAATTCTTTTTTTTTTTTTTTTTTTTATCCGAGAATTCTCGTTTTGTGAAAAACCAGAATTGGAGAATTTTTTTTTTTTTTTTATCCGAGAATTCTCGTATTGTGGAAAACCTGAATCGGAGAATTTTTTTTTTTTTTTTTTTTAATCCGAGATTTCACGTTTTGTGGAAAACCAGAATTGGAGAATTTTTTTTTTTTTTTTATCCGAGAATTCTCGTATTGTGGAAACCCAGAATCGGAGAATTTTTTTTTTTTTTGTTTTTTTTTATCCGAGATTTCACGTTTTGTGGAAAACCAGAATTGGAGAATTTTTTTTTTTTTTTTTTTTTTATCCGAGAATTCTTGTATTGGGGAAAACCAGAATCGGAGAATTTTTTTTTTTTTTTTTTTAATCCGAGATTTCTCGTTTTGTGGAAAACTTGAATTGGAGAATTTTTTTTTTTTTTTTTATCCGAGAATCCTCGTATTGTGGAAAACCGGAATCGGACAATTTTTTTTTTTTTTTTTTATCCGAGAATTCTCGTTTTGTGGAAAACCAGAATCGGAGAATTTTTTTTTTTTTTTTTTTATCCGAGAATTCTCGTATTGTGGAAAACCAGAATCCAAGAATTTTTTTTTTTTTTTTTTATCCGAGAATTCTCGTTTTGTGGAAAACCGGAATTGGAGAATTTTTTTTTTTTTATCCGAGAATTCTCGTTTTGTGAAAAACCGGAATTGGAGATTTTTTTTTTTTTTTTATTTTTTATCCGAGAATTCTCGTATTGTGGAACCGAGAATTCTCGTATTGTGGAAAACCAGAATCGGAGAATTTTTTTTTTTTTTTTTCCGAGAATTCTCGTTTTGTGGAAAACGGGAACGGGAGAATTCTCGTATTGTGGAAAACCAGAATCGGAGAATTTTTTTTTTTTTTTTTTTATCCGAGAATTCTCGTTTCGTGGAAAAACAGAATCGGAGGTTTTTTTTTTTTTTTTTTTTTTTTCCGAGAATTCTCGTTTCGTGGAAAACGGGAACGGGAGAATTCTCGTATTGTGGAAAACCAGAATTGGAGAATTTTTTTTTTTTTTTTTAGCCGAGAATTCTCCTATTGTGGAAAACTGGAATCCAAAAAAAAATTTTTTTTTTTTTTCTCCGAGAATTCTCGTTTTGTGAAAGACCGGAATTGGAGAATTTTTTTTTTTTTTATCCGAGAATTCTCGTATTGGGGAAAACCAGAATCGGAGAATTTTTTTTTTTTTTTTCTTTTTTTTAATCCGAGATTTCTCGTTTTGTGGAAAACCAGAATTGGAGAATTTTTTTTTTTTTTTATCCGAGAATTCTCGTATTTGGGAAAACCGGAATCGGAGAATTCTTTTTTTTTTTTTTTTTTTTTTATCCGAGAATTCTCGTTTTGTGAAAAACCAGAATTGGAGAATTTTTTTTTTTTTTTATCCGAGAATTCTCGTATTGTGGAAAACCTGAATCGGAGAATTTTTTTTTTTTTTTTTTTTAATCCGAGATTTCACGTTTTGTGGAAAACCAGAATTGGAGAATTTTTTTTTTTTTTTTTATCCGAGAATTCTCGTATTGTGGAAACCCAGAATCGGAGAATTTTTTTTTTTTTTGTTTTTTTTTATCCGAGATTTCACGTTTTGTGGAAAACCAGAATTGGAGAATTTTTTTTTTTTTTTTTTATCCGAGAATTCTTGTATTGGGGAAAACCAGAATCGGAGAATTTTTTTTTTTTTTTTTTTTAATCCGAGATTTCTCGTTTTGTGGAAAACTTGAATTGGAGAATTTTTTTTTTTTTTTTTATCCGAGAATCCTCGTATTGTGGAAAACCGGAATCGGACAATTTTTTTTTTTTTTTTTTATCCGAGAATTCTCGTTTTGTGGAAAACCAGAATCGGAGAATTTTTTTTTTTTTTTTTTTTATCCGAGAATTCTCGTATTGTGGAAAACCAGAATCCAAGAATTTTTTTTTTTTTTTTTATCCGAGAATTCTCGTTTTGTGGAAAACCGGAATTGGAGAATTTTTTTTTTTTTTTATCCGAGAATTCTCGTTTTGTGAAAAACCGGAATTGGAGATTTTTTTTTTTTTTTTATTTTTTATCCGAGAATTCTCGTATTGTGGAACCGAGAATTCTCGTATTGTGGAAAACCAGAATCGGAGAATTTTTTTTTTTTTTTTTTCCGAGAATTCTCGTTTTGTGGAAAACGGGAACGGGAGAATTCTCGTATTGTGGAAAACCAGAATCGGAGAATTTTTTTTTTTTTTTTTTATCCGAGAATTCTCGTTTCGTGGAAAAACAGAATCGGAGGTTTTTTTTTTTTTTTTTTTTTTCCGAGAATTCTCGTTTCGTGGAAAACGGGAACGGGAGAATTCTCGTATTGTGGAAAACCAGAATTGGAGAATTTTTTTTTTTTTTTTTTAGCCGAGAATTCTCCTATTGTGGAAAACTGGAATCCAAAAAAAAAATTTTTTTTTTTTTTCTCCGAGAATTCTCGTTTTGTGAAAGACCGGAATTGGAGAATTTTTTTTTTTTTATCCGAGAATTCTCGTATTGGGGAAAACCAGAATCGGAGAATTTTTTTTTTTTTTTTCTTTTTTCAATCCGAGATTTCTCGTTTTGTGGAAAACTGGAATTGGAGAATTTTTTTTTTTTTTTTTTTTTTATCCGAGGATTCTCGTTTCGTGGAAAACCAAAATCGGAGAATTTTTTTTTTTTTTTTTTTGATATCCGAGAATTCTCGTTTTGTGAAAAACCAGAATTGGAGAATTTTTTTTTTTTTTTTATCCGAGAATTCTCGTATTGTGGAAAACCGGAATCGGAGGATTTTTTTTTTTTTTTTTTCTTTTTATCCGAGAATTCTCGTATTGTGGAAAACCAGAATTGGAGAATTTTTTTTTTTTTTTTTTTAGCCGAGAATTCTCTCATTGTGGAAAACCAGAATCCAAAAATTTTTTTTTTTTTTTTTCTCCGAGAATTCTCGTTTTGTGAAAAACCAGATTTGGAGAATTTTTTTTTTTTTTTTTATCCGAGAATTCTCGTATTGGGCAAAACCAGAATCGGAGAAATTTTTTTTTCCCTTTTTTTAATCCGAGATTTCTCGTTTTGTGGAAAACTGGAATTGGAGAATTGTTTTTTTTTTTTTTTTTATCCGAGAAATCTCGTGTTGTGGAAAACCAGAATCGGAGAATTTTTTTTTTTTTTTTTTTTTTATCCGAGAATTCTCGTTTCGTGGAAAACCAAAATCGGAGAATTTTTTTTTTTTTTTTTTTTATCCGAGAATTCTCGTTTTGTGAAAAACCAGAATTGGAGAATTTTTTTTTTTTTTTTATCCGAGAATTCTCGTATCGTGGAAAACCAGAATCGGAGAATTTTTTTTTTTTTTTTTTTTTTTAATCTGAGATTTCTCGTTTTGTGGAAAACCGGAATCGGAGAATTTTTTTTTTTTTTTCTTATCCGAGAAATCTCGTATTGTGGAAAACCGGAATCGGAGGATTTTTTTTTTTTTTTTATCCCAGAATTCTCGTATTGTGGAAAACCAGAATTGGAGAATTTTTTTTTTTTTTTTAGCCGAGAATTCTCCTATTTTGGAAAACCAGAATCCAAAAAAATTTTTTTTTTCTCCGAGAATTCTCGTTTTGTGAAAAACCAGAATTGGAGAATTTTTTTTTTTTTTTTTATCCGAGAATTCTCGTATTGGGGAAAACCAGAATCGGAGAATTTTTTTTTTTTTTTCTTTTTTTAATCCGAGATTTCTCGTTTTGTGGAAAACTGGAATTGGAGAATTTTTTTTTTTTTTTATCCGAGAAATCACGTATTGTGGAAAACCAAAATCGGAGATTTTTTTTTTTTTTTTATCCGACAATTCTCGTTTTGTGAAAAACCAGAATTGGAGAATTTTTTTTTTTTTTTTATCCGAGAATTCTCGTATTGTGGAAAACCAGAATCGGAGAATTTTTTTTTTTTTTTTTTAATCCGAGAATTCTCGTTTTGTGAAAAACCAGAATTGGAGAATTTTTTTTTTTTTTTTATCCGAGAATTCTCGTATTGTGGAAAACCAGAATCGGAGAATTTTTTTTTTTTTTTTTTTTTTTTAATCCGAGATTTCTCGTTTTGTGGAAAACTTGAATTGGAGAATTTTTTTTTTTTTTTCTTATCCGAGAATTCTCGTATTGTGGAAAACCGGAATCGGAGGATTTTTTTTTTTTTTTTTTTTATCCGAGAATTCTTGTATTGTGGAAAACCAGAATTGGAGAATTTTTTTTTTTTTTTTTAGCCGAGAATTCTCCTATTGTGGAAAACCAGAATCCAAAAAAAAATTTTTTTTTTTCTCCGAGAATTCTCGTTTTGTGAAAAGCCCGAATTGGAGAATTTTTTTTTTTTTATCCGAGAATTCTCGTATTGGGGAAAACCAGAATCGGAGAATTTTTTTTTTTTTTCTTTTTTTAATCCGAGATTTCTCGTTTTGTGGAAAACTGGAATTGGAGAATTTTTTTTTCTTTTTTTTTATCCGAGAAATCTCGTATTGTGGAAAACCAGAATCGGAGAATTTTTTTTTTTTTGTTTTTTTTTTTTATCCGAGAATTCTCGTTTTGTGAAAAACCAGAATTGGAGAATTTTTTTTTTTTTTTATCCGAGAATTCTCGTATTGTGGAAAACCAGAATCGGAGAATTTTTTTTTTTTTCTTTTTTTTAATCCGAGATTTCTCGTTTTGTGGAAAACCAGAATTGGAGAATTTTTTTTTTTTTTTATCCGAGAATTCTCGTATTTGGGAAAACCGGAATCGGAGAAATTTTTTTTTTTTTTTTTTTTATCCGAGAATTCTCGTTTTGTGAAAAACCAGAATTGGAGAATTTTTTTTTTTTTTTTATCCGAGAATTCTCGTATTGTGGAAAACCAGAATCGGAGAATTTTTTTTTTTTTTTAATCCGAGATTTCACGTTTTGTGGAAAACCAGAATTGGAGAATTTTTTTTTTTTTTTTTATCCGAGAATTCTCGTATTGTGGAAAACCAGAATAGGAGAATTTTTTTTTTTTTTTTTTTTTAATCCGAGATTTCACGTTTTGTGGAAAACCAGAATTGGAGAATTTTTTTTTTTTTTTTTATCCGAGAGTTCTCGTGTCGGGGAAAACCAGAATCGGAGAGTTTTTTTTTTTTTTTTTTTTTTTTTAATCCGAGATTTCTCGTTTTGTGGAAAACTTGAATTGGAGAATTTTTTTTTTTTTTTTTATCCGAGAATTCTCCTATTGTGGAAAACCGGAATCGGACAATTTTTTTTTTTTTTTTTTATCCGAGAATTCTCGTTTTGTGGAAAACCAGAATTGGAGAATTTTTTTTTTTTTTATCCGAGAATTCTCGTATTGGGGCAAACCAGAATCGGAGAATTTTTTTTTTTTTTTTTTTAATCCGAGATTTCTCGTTTTGTGGAAAACTTGAATTGGAGAATTTTTTTTTTCTTTTTTTTTATCCGAGAAATCTCGTATTGTGGAAAACCAGAATCGGAGAATTTTTTTTTTGTTTTTTTTTTTATCCGAGAATTCTCGTTTCGCTGAAAACTGAAATCGGAGAATTTTTTTTTTTTTTTTTTATTTTATCCGAGAATTCTCGTTTTGTGAAAAACCAGAATTGGAGAATTTTTTTTTTTTTTTTATCCGAGAATTCTCGTATTGTGGAAAACCGGAATCGGAGAAATTTTTTTTTTTCTTTTTTTTAATCCGAGATTTCTCGTTTTGTGGAAAACCAGAATTGGAGAATTTTTTTTTTTTTTTTTTTATCCGAGAATTCCCGTATTTGGGAAAACCAGAATCGGAGAATTTTTTTTTTTTTTTTTCTTTTTTTAATCCGAGATTTCTCGTTTTGTGGAAAACTGGAATTGGAGAATTTTTTTTTCTTTTTTTTACCCGAGAAATCTCATATTGTGGAAAACCACAATCGGAGAATTTTTTTTTTTTGTTTTTTTTTTTTATCCGAGAATTCTCGTTTTGTGAAAAACCAGAATTGGAGAATTTTTTTTTTTTTTTTTTTTATCCGAGAATTCTCGTATTGTGGAAAACCAGAATCGGAGAATTTTCTTTTTTTTTCTTTTTTTTAATCCGAGATTTCTCGTTTTGTGGAAAACCAGAATCGGAGAATTTTTTTTTTGTTTTTTTTTTTATCCGAGAATTCTCGTTTCGTGGAAAACCAAAATCGGAGAATTTTTTTTTTTTTCTTTTTATCCGAGAATTCTCGTTTTGTGAAAAACCAGAATTGGAGAATTTTTTTTTTTTTTCTTATCCAAGAATTCTCGTACTGTGGAAAACCGGAATCGGAGGATTTTTTTTTTTTTTTTTTTTTTATCCGAGAATTCTCGTATTGTGGAAAACAAGAATTGGAGAATTTTTTTTTTTTTTTTTAGCCGAGAATTCTCTCATTGTGGAAAACCAGAATCCAAAAATTTTTTTTTTTTATCCGAGAATTCTCGTTTTGTGAAAAACTCGAATTGGAGAATTTTTTTTTTTTCTTATCCGAGAATTCTCGTATTGTGGAAAACCGGAATCGGAGGATTTTTTTTTTTTTTTTTTTATCCGAGAATTCTCGTATTGTGGAAAACAAGAATTGGAGAATTTTTTTTTTTTTTTTTAGCCGAGAATTCTCTCATTGTGGAAAACCAGAATCCAAAATTTTTTTTTTTCTCCGAGAATTCTCGTTTTGTGAAAAACCAGAATTGGAGAATTTTTTTTTTTTTTTATCCGAGAATTCTCGTATTGGGGAAAACCAGCATCGGAGAATTTTTTTTTTTTTTTTCTTTTTTTAATCCGAGATTTCTCGTTTTGTGGAAAACTGGAATTGGAGAATTGTTTTTTTTTTTTTTCTTATCCGAGAATTCTCGTATTGTGGAAAACCGGAATCGGAGGATTTTTTTTTTTTTTTTTATCCGAGAATTCTCGTTTCGTGGAAAACCAAAATCGGAGAATTTTTTTTTTTTTTTTTTATCCGAGAATTCTCGTTTTGTGAAAAACCAGAATTGGAGAATTTTTTTTTTTTTTTTATCCGAGCATTCTCGTATCGTGGAAAACCAGAATCGGAGAATTTTTTTTTTTTTTTTTTTTTTTTAATCCGAGATTTCTCGTTTTGTGGAAAACTTGAATTGGAGAATTTTTTTTTTTTTTTTTCTTATCCGAGAATTCTCGTATTGTGGAAAACCGGAATCGGAGGATTTTTTTTTTTTTTTTTTTTTATCCGAGAATTCTCGTATTGTGGAAAACCAGAATTGGAGATTTTTTTTTTTTTTTTTTTAGCCGAGAATTCTCCTATTGTGGAAAACCAGAATCCAAAAAAAAATTTTTTTTTTTTCTCCGAGAATTCTCGTTTTGTGAAAAACCAGAATTGGAGAATTTTTTTTTTTTTCTTTTTTTAATCCGAGATTTCTCGTTTTGTGGAAAACTAGAATTGGAGAATTTTTTTCTTTTTTTTTTTTTATCCGAGAAATCTCGTATTGTGGAAAACCAAAATCGGAGATTTTTTTTTTTTCTTTTTTTATCCGACAATTCTCGTTTTGTGAAAAACCAGAATTGCAGAATTTTTTTTTTTTTTTTTTTATCCGAGAATTCGCGTATTGTGGCAAACCAGAATCGGAGAATTTTTTTTTTTTTTTTTTTTAATCCGAGAATTCTCGTTTTGTGAAAAACCAGAATTGGAGAATTTTTTTTTTTTTTTTTTTTATCCGAGAATTCTCGTATTGTGGAAAACCAGAATCGGAGAATTTTTTTTTTTTTTTTTTTTTTCAATCCGAGATTTCTCGTGTTGTGGAAAACTTGAATTGGAGAATTTTTTTTTTTTTCTTATCCGAGAATTCTCGTATTGTGGAAAACCGGAATCGGAGGATTTTTTTTTTTTTTTTTTTTATCCGAGAATTCTCGTATTGTGGAAAACCAGAATTGGAGAATTTTTTTTTTTTTTTTTAGCCGAGAATTCTCCTATTGTGGAAAACCAGAATCCAAAATTTTTTTTTTTTGTTTTTCTCCGAGAATTCTCGTTTTGTGAAAAGCCAGAATTGGAGAATTTTTTTTTTTTTTTATCCGAGAATTCTCTTATTGGGGAAAACCAGAAACGGAGAATTTTTTTTTTTTTTTTCTTTTTTTAATCCGAGATTTCTCGTTTTGTGGAAAACTGGAATTGGAGAATTTTTTTTTCTTCTTTTTTTTTATCCGAGAAATCTCGTATTGTGGAAAACCAGAATCGGAGAATTTTTTTTTTGTTTTTTTTTTTTATCCGAGAATTCTCGTTTTGTGAAAAACCAGAATTGGAGAATTTTTTTTTTTTTTTTATCCGAGACTTCTCGTATTGTGGAAAACCAGAATCGGAGAATTTTTTTTTTTGTTCTTTTTTTTAATCCGAGATTTCTCGTTTTGTGGAAAACCAGAATTGGAGAATTTTTTTTTTTTTTTTTTTATCCGAGAATTCTCGTATTTGGGAAAACCAGAATCGGAGAATTTTCTTTTTCTTTTTTTTTTTTTATCCGAGAAATCTCGTTTTGTGAAAAACCAGAATTGGAGAATTTTTTTTTTTTTTTTATCCGAGAATCCTCGTATTGTGGAAAACCAGAATCGGAGAATTTTTTTTTTTTTTTTAATCCGAGATTTCACGTTTTGTGGAAAACCAGAATTGGAGAATTTTTTTTTTTTTTTTTATCCGAGAATTCTCGTATTGTGGAAAACCAGAATTGGAGAATTTTTTTTTTTTTTTATCCGAGAATTCTCGTTTTGGGGAAAACCAGAATCGGAGAATTTTTTTTTTTTCTTTTTTTAATCCGAGATTTCATGTTTTGTGGAAAACTGGAATTGGAGAATTTTTTTTTTTCTTTTTTTTCATCCGAGAAATCTCGTATTGTGGAAAACCAGAATCGGAGAATTTTTTTTTTTTTGTTTTTTTTTTTATCCGAGCATTCTCGTTTCGTGGAAAGCTGAAATCGGAGAATTTTTTTTTTTTTTTTTTCTTTTATCCGAGAATTCTCGTTTTGTGAAAAACCAGAATTGGAGAATTTTTTTTTTTTTTTATCCGAGAATTCTCGTATTGTGGAAAACCAGAATCGGAGAATTTTTTTTTTTTTTCTTTTTTTTAATCCGAGATTTCTCGTTTTGTGGAAAACCAGAATTGGAGAATTTTTTTTTTTTTTTTATCCGAGAATTCTCGTATTTGGGATAACTAGAATCGGAGAATTCTTTTTTTTTTTTTTTTTTTTTTATCCGAGAATTCTCGTTTTGTGAAAAACCAGAATTGGAGAATTTTTTTTTTTTTTTTATCCGAGAATTCTCGTATTGTGGAAAACCTGAATCGGAGAATTTTTTTTTTTTTTTTTTTTAATCCGAGATTTCACGTTTTGTGGAAAACCAGAATTGGAGAATTTTTTTTTTTTTTTTTTATCCGAGAATTCTCGTATTGTGGAAACCCAGAATCGGAGAATTTTTTTTTTTTTTGTTTTTTTTTATCCGAGATTTCACGTTTTGTGGAAAACCAGAATTGGAGAATTTTTTTTTTTTTTTTTTTTATCCGAGAATTCTTGTATTGGGGAAAACCAGAATCGGAGAATTTTTTTTTTTTTTTTTTTTTTAATCCGAGATTTCTCGTTTTGTGGAAAACTTGAATTGGAGAATTTTTTTTTTTTTTTTTATCCGAGAATTCTCGTATTGTGGAAAACCGGAATCGGACAATTTTTTATTTTTTTTTTTTATCCGAGAATTCTCGTTTTGTGGAAAACCAGAATCGGAGAATTTTTTTTTTTTTTTTTTTTTATCCGAGAATTCTCGTATTGTGGAAAACCAGAATCCAAGAATTTTTTTTTTTTTTTTTATCCGAGAATTCTCGTTTTGTGGAAAACCGGAATTGGAGAATTTTTTTTTTTTTTTTATCCAAGAATTCTCGTTTTGTGAAAAACCGGAATTGGAGATTTTTTTTTTTTTTTTATTTTTTATCCGAGAATTCTCGTATTGTGGAACCGAGAATTCTCGTATTGTGGAAAACCAGAATCGGAGAATTTTTTTTTTTTTTTTTTCCGAGAATTCTCGTTTTGTGGAAAACGGGAACGGGAGAATTCTCGTATTGTGGAAAACCAGAATCGGAGAATTTTTTTTTTTTTTTATCCGAGAATTCTCGTTTCGTGGAAAACCAGAATCGGAGGTTTTTTTTTTTTTTTTTTTTTTTTTCCGAGAATTCTCGTTTCGTGGAAAACGGGAACGGGAGAATTCTCGTATTGTGGAAAACCAGAATTGGAGAATTTTTTTTTTTTTTTTTAGCCGAGAATTCTCCTATTGTGGAAAACTGGAATCCAAAAAAAAATTTTTTTTTTTTCTCCGAGAATTCTCGTTTTGTGAAAGACCGGAATTGGAGAATTTTTTTTTTTTTTTTATCCGAGAATTCTCGTATTGGGGAAAACCAGAATCGGAGAATTTTTTTTTTTTTTTTCTTTTTTCAATCCGAGATTTCTCGTTTTGTGGAAAACCGGAATTGGAGAATTTTTTTTTTTTTTTTTTTTGTAATCCGAGGATTCTCGTTTCGTGGAAAACCAAAATCGGAGAATTTTTTTTTTTTTTTTTTTGATATCCGAGAATTCTCGTTTTGTGAAAAACCAGAATTGGAGAATTTTTTTTTTTTTTTTTATCCGAGAATTCTCGTATTGTGGAAAACCGGAATCGGAGGATTTTTTTTTTTTTTTTCTTTTTATCCGAGAATTCTCGTATTGTGGAAAACCAGAATTGGAGAATTTTTTTTTTTTTTTTTTTTAGCCGAGAATTCTCTCATTGTGGAAAACCAGGATTCCAAAAATTTTTTTTTTTTTTTTCTCCGAGAATTCTCGTTTTGTGAAAAACCAGATTTGGAGAATTTTTTTTTTTTTTTTTTATCCGAGAATTCTCGTATTGGGGAAAACCAGAATCGGAGAAATTTTTTTTTTCCCTTTTTTTAATCCGAGATTTCTCGTTTTGTGGAAAACTGGAATTGGAGAATTGTTTTTTTTTTTTTTTTTATCCGAGAAATCTCGTGTTGTGGAAAACCAGAATCGGAGAATTTTTTTTTTTTTTTTTTTTTATCCGAGAATTCTCGTTTCGTGGAAAACCAAAATCGGAGAATTTTTTCTTTTTTTTTTTATCCGAGAATTCTCGTTTTGTGAAAAACCAGAATTGGAGAATTTTTTTTTTTTTTTTATCCGAGAATTCTCGTGTTGTGGAAAACCGGAATCGGAGAATTTTTTTTTTTTTTTTTTTTTTTAATCCGAGATTTCTCGTTTTGTGGAAAACCGGAATCGGAGAATTTTTTTTTTTTTTCTTATCCGAGAAATCTCGTATTGTGGAAAACCGGAATCGGAGGATTTTTTTTTTTTTTTTATCCCAGAATTCTCGTATTGTGGAAAACCAGAATTGGAGAATTTTTTTTTTTTTTTTAGCCGAGAATTCTCCTATTTTGGAAAACCAGAATCCAAAATTTTTTTTTTTTTTCTCCGAGAATTCTCGTTTTGTGAAAAACCAGAATTGGAGAATTTTTTTTTTTTTTTTTATCCGAGAATTCTCGTATTGGGGAAAACCAGAATCGGAGAATTTTTTTTTTTTTTTTTCTTTTTTTAATCCGAGATTTCTCGTTTTGTGGAAAACTGGAATTGGAGAAATTTTTTTTTTTTTTTATCCGAGAAATCACGTATTGTGGAAAACCAAAATCGGAGATTTTTTTTTTTTTTTTTATCCGACAATTCTCGTTTTGTGAAAAACCAGAATTGGAGAATTTTTTTTTTTTTTATCCGAGAATTCTCGTATTGTGGAAAACCAGAATCGGAGAATTTTTTTTTTTTTTTTTTAATCCGAGAATTCTCGTTTTGTAAAAAAATTCGAATTGGAGAATTTTTTTTTTTTTTTTATCCGAGAATTCTCGTATTGTGGAAAACCAGAATCGGAGAATTTTTTTTTTTTTTTTTTTTTTTAATCCGAGATTTCTCGTTTTGTGGAAAACTTGAATTGGAGAATTTTTTTTTTTTTTTCTTATCCGAGAATTCTCGTATTGTGGAAAACCGGAATCGGAGGATTTTTTTTTTTTTTTTTTTTTTATCCGAGAATTCTTGTATTGTGGAAAACCAGAATTGGAGAATTTTTTTTTTTTTTAGCCGAGAATTCTCCTATTGTGGAAAACCAGAATTTAAAAAAAATTTTTTTTTTTTCTCCGAGAATTCTCGTTTTGTGAAAAGCCAGAATTGGAGAATTTTTTTTTTTTTTTATCCGAGAATTCTCGTATTGGGGAAAACCAGAATCGGAGAATTTTTTTTTTTTTTCTTTTTTTAATCCGAGATTTCTCGTTTTGTGGAAAACTGGAATTGGAGAATTTTTTTTCTTTTTTTTTATCCGAGAAATCTCGTATTGTGGAAAACCAGAATCGGAGAATTTTTTTTTTTTGTTTTTTTTTTTTATCCGAGAATTCTCGTTTTGTGAAAAACCAGAATTGGAGAATTTTTTTTTTTTTTATCCGAGAATTCTCGTATTGTGGAAAACCAGAATCGGAGAATTTTTTTTTTTTTTCTTTTTTTTAATCCGAGATTTCTCGTTTTGTGGAAAACCAGAATTGGAGAATTTTTTTTTTTTTTTTATCCGAGAATTCTCGTATTTGGGAAAACCGGAATCGGAGAAATTTTTTTTTTTTTTTTTTATCCGAGAATTCTCGTTTTGTGAAAAACCAGAATTGGAGAATTTTTTTTTTTTTTTTTTATCCGAGAATTCTCGTATTGTGGAAAACCAGAATCGGAGAATTTTTTTTTTTTTTTTTTTAATCCGAGATTTCACGTTTTGTGGAAAACCAGAATTGGAGAATTTTTTTTTTTTTTTTATCCGAGAATTCTCGTATTGTGGAAAACCAGAATAGGAGAATTTTTTTTTTTTTTTTTTTTAATCCGAGATTTCACGTTTTGTGGAAAACCAGAATTGGAGAATTTTTTTTTTTTTTTTTATCCGAGAGTTCTCGTGTCGGGGAAAACCAGAATCGGAGAGTTTTTTTTTTTTTTTTTTTTTTTTTAATCCGAGATTTCTCGTTTTGTGGAAAACTTGAATTGGAGAATTTTTTTTTTTTTTTTATCCGAGAATTCTCCTATTGTGGAAAACCGGAATCGGACAATTTTTTTTTTTTTTATCCGAGAATTCTCGTTTTGTGGAAAACCAGAATTGGAGAATTTTTTTTTTTTTTTTTATCCGAGAATTCTCGTATTGTGGAAAACCAGAATCGGAGAATTTTTTTTTTTTTTTTAATCCGAGATTTCACGTTTTGTGGAAAACCGGAATTGGAGAATTTTTTTTTTTTTTTTATCCGAGAATTCTCGTATTGGGGCAAACCAGAATTGGAGAATTTTTTTTTTTTTTTTAATCCGAGATTTCACGTTTTGTGGAAAACCAGAATTGGAGAATTTTTTTTTTTTTTTTTATCCGAGAATTCTCGTATTGTGGAAAACCAGAATTGGAGAATTTTTTTTTTTTTTTATCCGAGAATTCTCGTTTTGGGGAAAACCAGAATCGGAGAATTTTTTTTTTTCTTTTTTTAATCCGAGATTTCATGTTTTGTGGAAAACTGGAATTGGAGAATTTTTTTTTTTCTTTTTTTTCATCCGAGAAATCTCGTATTGTGGAAAACCAGAATCGGAGAATTTTTTTTTTTTTGTTTTTTTTTTTATCCGAGCATTCTCGTTTCGTGGAAAGCTGAAATCGGAGAATTTTTTTTTTTTTTTTTTCTTTTATCCGAGAATTCTCGTTTTGTGAAAAACCAGAATTGGAGAATTTTTTTTTTTTTTTATCCGAGAATTCTCGTATTGTGGAAAACCAGAATCGGAGAATTTTTTTTTTTTTTCTTTTTTTTAATCCGAGATTTCTCGTTTTGTGGAAAACCAGAATTGGAGAATTTTTTTTTTTTTTTTATCCGAGAATTCTCGTATTTGGGATAACTAGAATCGGAGAATTCTTTTTTTTTTTTTTTTTTTTTTATCCGAGAATTCTCGTTTTGTGAAAAACCAGAATTGGAGAATTTTTTTTTTTTTTTATCCGAGAATTCTCGTATTGTGGAAAACCTGAATCGGAGAATTTTTTTTTTTTTTTTTTTAATCCGAGATTTCACGTTTTGTGGAAAACCAGAATTGGAGAATTTTTTTTTTTTTTTTTTATCCGAGAATTCTCGTATTGTGGAAACCCAGAATCGGAGAATTTTTTTTTTTTTGTTTTTTTTTATCCGAGATTTCACGTTTTGTGGAAAACCAGAATTGGAGAATTTTTTTTTTTTTTTTTTTTATCCGAGAATTCTTGTATTGGGGAAAACCAGAATCGGAGAATTTTTTTTTTTTTTTTTTTTTTTAATCCGAGATTTCTCGTTTTGTGGAAAACTTGAATTGGAGAATTTTTTTTTTTTTTTTATCCGAGAATTCTCGTATTGTGGAAAACCGGAATCGGACAATTTTTTATTTTTTTTTTTTATCCGAGAATTCTCGTTTTGTGGAAAACCAGAATCGGAGAATTTTTTTTTTTTTTTTTTTTTATCCGAGAATTCTCGTATTGTGGAAAACCAGAATCCAAGAATTTTTTTTTTTTTTTTTATCCGAGAATTCTCGTTTTGTGGAAAACCGGAATTGGAGAATTTTTTTTTTTTTTTATCCAAGAATTCTCGTTTTGTGAAAAACCGGAATTGGAGATTTTTTTTTTTTTTTTATTTTTTATCCGAGAATTCTCGTATTGTGGAACCGAGAATTCTCGTATTGTGGAAAACCAGAATCGGAGAATTTTTTTTTTTTTTTTTTCCGAGAATTCTCGTTTTGTGGAAAACGGGAACGGGAGAATTCTCGTATTGTGGAAAACCAGAATCGGAGAATTTTTTTTTTTTTTTATCCGAGAATTCTCGTTTCGTGGAAAACCAGAATCGGAGGTTTTTTTTTTTTTTTTTTTTTTTTTCCGAGAATTCTCGTTTCGTGGAAAACGGGAACGGGAGAATTCTCGTATTGTGGAAAACCAGAATTGGAGAATTTTTTTTTTTTTTTTTAGCCGAGAATTCTCCTATTGTGGAAAACTGGAATCCAAAAAAAATTTTTTTTTTTTTCTCCGAGAATTCTCGTTTTGTGAAAGACCGGAATTGGAGAATTTTTTTTTTTTTTTTATCCGAGAATTCTCGTATTGGGGAAAACCAGAATCGGAGAATTTTTTTTTTTTTTTTCTTTTTTCAATCCGAGATTTCTCGTTTTGTGGAAAACCGGAATTGGAGAATTTTTTTTTTTTTTTTTTTTGTAATCCGAGGATTCTCGTTTCGTGGAAAACCAAAATCGGAGAATTTTTTTTTTTTTTTTTTTGATATCCGAGAATTCTCGTTTTGTGAAAAACCAGAATTGGAGAATTTTTTTTTTTTTTTTTATCCGAGAATTCTCGTATTGTGGAAAACCGGAATCGGAGGATTTTTTTTTTTTTTTTCTTTTTATCCGAGAATTCTCGTATTGTGGAAAACCAGAATTGGAGAATTTTTTTTTTTTTTTTTTTTAGCCGAGAATTCTCTCATTGTGGAAAACCAGGATTCCAAAAATTTTTTTTTTTTTTTCTCCGAGAATTCTCGTTTTGTGAAAAACCAGATTTGGAGAATTTTTTTTTTTTTTTTTTATCCGAGAATTCTCGTATTGGGGAAAACCAGAATCGGAGAAATTTTTTTTTTCCCTTTTTTTAATCCGAGATTTCTCGTTTTGTGGAAAACTGGAATTGGAGAATTGTTTTTTTTTTTTTTTTTTATCCGAGAAATCTCGTGTTGTGGAAAACCAGAATCGGAGAATTTTTTTTTTTTTTTTTTTTTATCCGAGAATTCTCGTTTCGTGGAAAACCAAAATCGGAGAATTTTTTCTTTTTTTTTTTATCCGAGAATTCTCGTTTTGTGAAAAACCAGAATTGGAGAATTTTTTTTTTTTTTTTATCCGAGAATTCTCGTGTTGTGGAAAACCGGAATCGGAGAATTTTTTTTTTTTTTTTTTTTTTAATCCGAGATTTCTCGTTTTGTGGAAAACCGGAATCGGAGAATTTTTTTTTTTTTTTCTTATCCGAGAAATCTCGTATTGTGGAAAACCGGAATCGGAGGATTTTTTTTTTTTTTTTATCCCAGAATTCTCGTATTGTGGAAAACCAGAATTGGAGAATTTTTTTTTTTTTTTTAGCCGAGAATTCTCCTATTTTGGAAAACCAGAATCCAAAATTTTTTTTTTTTTTCTCCGAGAATTCTCGTTTTGTGAAAAACCAGAATTGGAGAATTTTTTTTTTTTTTTTTATCCGAGAATTCTCGTATTGGGGAAAACCAGAATCGGAGAATTTTTTTTTTTTTTTTTCTTTTTTTAATCCGAGATTTCTCGTTTTGTGGAAAACTGGAATTGGAGAAATTTTTTTTTTTTTTTATCCGAGAAATCACGTATTGTGGAAAACCAAAATCGGAGATTTTTTTTTTTTTTTTATCCGACAATTCTCGTTTTGTGAAAAACCAGAATTGGAGAATTTTTTTTTTTTTTATCCGAGAATTCTCGTATTGTGGAAAACCAGAATCGGAGAATTTTTTTTTTTTTTTTTTAATCCGAGAATTCTCGTTTTGTAAAAAAATTCGAATTGGAGAATTTTTTTTTTTTTTTATCCGAGAATTCTCGTATTGTGGAAAACCAGAATCGGAGAATTTTTTTTTTTTTTTTTTTTTTTAATCCGAGATTTCTCGTTTTGTGGAAAACTTGAATTGGAGAATTTTTTTTTTTTTTCTTATCCGAGAATTCTCGTATTGTGGAAAACCGGAATCGGAGGATTTTTTTTTTTTTTTTTTTTTATCCGAGAATTCTTGTATTGTGGAAAACCAGAATTGGAGAATTTTTTTTTTTTTTAGCCGAGAATTCTCCTATTGTGGAAAACCAGAATTTAAAAAAAATTTTTTTTTTTCTCCGAGAATTCTCGTTTTGTGAAAAGCCAGAATTGGAGAATTTTTTTTTTTTTTTATCCGAGAATTCTCGTATTGGGGAAAACCAGAATCGGAGAATTTTTTTTTTTTTTCTTTTTTTAATCCGAGATTTCTCGTTTTGTGGAAAACTGGAATTGGAGAATTTTTTTTTCTTTTTTTTTATCCGAGAAATCTCGTATTGTGGAAAACCAGAATCGGAGAATTTTTTTTTTTTGTTTTTTTTTTTTATCCGAGAATTCTCGTTTTGTGAAAAACCAGAATTGAAGAATTTTTTTTTTTTTTATCCGAGAATTCTCGTATTGTGGAAAACCAGAATCGGAGAATTTTTTTTTTTTTTCTTTTTTTTAATCCGAGATTTCTCGTTTTGTGGAAAACCAGAATTGGAGAATTTTTTTTTTTTTATCCGAGAATTCTCGTATTTGGGAAAACCGGAATCGGAGAAATTTTTTTTTTTTTTTTTTATCCGAGAATTCTCGTTTTGTGAAAAACCAGAATTGGAGAATTTTTTTTTTTTTTTTTATCCGAGAATTCTCGTATTGTGGAAAACCAGAATCGGAGAATTTTTTTTTTTTTTTTTTTTAATCCGAGATTTCACGTTTTGTGGAAAACCAGAATTGGAGAATTTTTTTTTTTTTTTTATCCGAGAATTCTCGTATTGTGGAAAACCAGAATAGGAGAATTTTTTTTTTTTTTTTTTTTTTAATCCGAGATTTCACGTTTTGTGGAAAACCAGAATTGGAGAATTTTTTTTTTTTTTTTTATCCGAGAGTTCTCGTGTCGGGGAAAACCAGAATCGGAGAGTTTTTTTTTTTTTTTTTTTTTTTTAATCCGAGATTTCTCGTTTTGTGGAAAACTTGAATTGGAGAATTTTTTTTTTTTTTTATCCGAGAATTCTCCTATTGTGGAAAACCGGAATCGGACAATTTTTTTTTTTTTTATCCGAGAATTCTCGTTTTGTGGAAAACCAGAATTGGAGAATTTTTTTTTTTTTTTATCCGAGAATTCTCGTATTGTGGAAAACCAGAATCGGAGAATTTTTTTTTTTTTTTTAATCCGAGATTTCACGTTTTGTGGAAAACCGGAATTGGAGAATTTTTTTTTTTTTTTTATCCGAGAATTCTCGTATTGGGGCAAACCAGAATCGGAGAATTTTTTTTTTTTTTTTTTTTAATCCGAGATTTCTCGTTTTGTGGAAAACTTGAATTGGAGAATTTTTTTTTTCTTTTTTTTTATCCGAGAAATCTCGTATTGTGGAAAACCAGAATCGGAGAATTTTTTTTTTTGTTTTTTTTTTTTATCCGAGAATTCTCGTTTCGCTGAAAACTGAAATCGGAGAATTTTTTTTTTTTTTTTTTATTTTATCCGAGAATTCTCGTTTTGTGAAAAACCAGAATTGGAGAATTTTTTTTTTTTTTTATCCGAGAATTCTCGTATTGTGGAAAACCGGAATCGGAGAAATTTTTTTTTTTTTCTTTTTTTTAATCCGAGATTTCTCGTTTTGTGGAAAACCAGAATTGGAGAATTTTTTTTTTTTTTTTATCCGAGAATTCTCGTATTTGGGAAAACCAGAATCGGAGAATTTTTTTTTTTTTTTCTTTTTTTAATCCGAGATTTCTCGTTTTGTGGAAAACTGGAATTGGAGAATTTTTTTTTCTTTTTTTTACCCGAGAAATCTCATATTGTGGAAAACCACAATCGGAGAATTTTTTTTTTTTGTTTTTTTTTTTTATCCGAGAATTCTCGTTTTGTGAAAAACCAGAATCGGAGAATTTTTTTTTTTTTTTTTTTTTATCCGAGAATTCTCGTATTGTGGAAAACCAGAATCGGAGAATTTTCTTTTTTTTTTCTTTTTTTTAATCCGAGATTTCTCGTTTTGTGGAAAACCAGAATCGGAGAATTTTTTTTTTTTTTTTTTTTTTATCCGAGAATTCTCGTTTCGTGGAAAACCAAAATCGGAGAATTTTTTTTTTTTTCTTTTTATCCGAGAATTCTCGTTTTGTGAAAAACCAGAATTGGAGAATTTTTTTTTTTTCTTATCCGAGAATTCTCGTATTGTGGAAAACCGGAATCGGAGGATTTTTTTTTTTTTTTTTTTTTTTTAGCCGAGAATTCTCTCATTGTGGAAAACCAGAATCCCAAATTTTTTTTTTTTTTATCCGAGAATTCTCGTTTTGTGAAAAACTCGAATTGGAGAATTTTTTTTTTTTTCTTATCCGAGAATTCTCGTATTGTGGAAAACCGGAATCGGAGGATTTTTTTTTTTTTTTTTTTTTTATCCGAGAATTCTCGTATTGTGGAAAACAAGAATTGGAGAATTTTTTTTTTTTTTTTAGCCGAGAATTCTCTCATTGTGGAAAACCAGAATCCAAAATTTTTTTTTTTTTTTTCTCCGAGAATTCTCGTTTTGTGAAAAACCAGAATTGGAGAATTTTTTTTTTTTTTATCCGAGAATTCTCGTATTGGGGAAAACCAGCATCGGAGAATTTTTTTTTTTTTTCTTTTTTTAAGCCGAGATTTCTCGTTTTGTGGAAAACTGGAATTGGAGAATTGTTTTTTTTTTTTTTTATCCGGGAAATCTCGTATTGTGGAAAACCAGAATCGGAGAATTTTTTTTTTTTTTTTTTTTTATCCGAGAATTCTCGTTTCGTGGAAAACCAAAATCGGAGAATTTTTTTTTTTTTTTTTTATCCGAGAATTCTCGTTTTGTGAAAAACCAGAATTGGAGAATTTTTTTTTTTTTATCCGAGAATTCTCGTATCGTGGAAAACCAGAATCGGAGAATTTTTTTTTTTTTTTTTTTTTTTTTTAATCCGAGATTTCTCGTTTTGTGGAAAACTTGAATTGGAGAATTTTTTTTTTTTTTCTTATCCGAGAATTCTCGTATTGTGGAAAACCGGAATCGGAGGATTTTTTTTTTTTTTTTTTTTATCCGAGAATTCTCGTATTGTGGAAAACCAGAATTGGAGATTTTTTTTTTTTTTTTTTTTAGCCGAGAATTCTCCTATTGTGGAAAACCAGAATCCAAAAAAAATTTTTTTTTTGTTTCTCCGAGAATTCTCGTTTTGTGAAAAACCAGAATTGGAGAATTTTTTTTTTTTTCTTTTTTTAATCCGAGATTTCTCGTTTTGTGGAAAACTAGAATTGGAGAATTTTTTTCTTTTTTTTTTTCAATCCGAGAAATCTCGTATTGTGGAAAACCAAAATCGGAGATTTTTTTTTTTTTTCTTTTTTTATCCGACAATTCTCGTTTTGTGAAAAACCAGAATTGCAGAATTTTTTTTTATTTTTTTTTTTATCCGAGAATTCGCGTATTGTGGCAAACCAGAATCGGAGAATTTTTTTTTTTTTTTTTTTTTAATCCGAGAATTCTCGTTTTGTGAAAAACCAGAATTGGAGAATTTTTTTTTTTTTTTTTTTTATCCGAGAATTCTCGTATTGTGGAAAACCAGAATCGGAGAATTTTTTTTTTTTTTTTTTTTTCAATCCGAGATTTCTCGTGTTGTGGAAAACTTGAATTGGAGAATTTTTTTTTTTTTTCTTATCCGAGAATTCTCGTATTGTGGAAAACCGGAATCGGAGGAATTTTTTTTTTTTTTTTTTTTATCCGAGAATTCTCGTATTGTGGAAAACCAGAATTGGAGAATTTTTTTTTTTTTTTTTAGCCGAGAATTCTCCTATTGTGGAAAACCAGAATCCAAAATTTTTTTTTTTTGTTTTTCTCCGAGAATTCTCGTTTTGTGAAAAGCCAGAATTGGAGAATTTTTTTTTTTTTATCCGAGAATTCTCTTATTGGGGAAAACCAGAATCGGAGAATTTTTTTTTTTTCTTTTTTTAATCCGAGATGTCTCGTTTTGTGGAAAACTGGAATTGGAGAATTTTTTTTTTCTTTTTTTTTATCGGAGAAATCTCGTATTGTGGAAAACCAGAATCGGAGAATTTTTTTTTTGTTTTTTTTTTTTATCCGAGAATTCTCGTTTTGTGAAAAACCAGAATTGGAGAATTTTTTTTTTTTTTTTATCCGAGACTTCTCGTATTGTGGAAAACCAGAATCGGAGAATTTTTTTTTTTTGTTCTTTTTTTTAATCCGAGATTTCTCGTTTTGTGGAAAACCAGAATTGGAGAATTTTTTTTTTTTTTTTTTTTATCCGAGAATTCTCGTATTTGGGAAAACCAGAATCGGAGAATTTTCTTTTTCTTTTTTTTTTTTTATCCGAGAATTCTCGTTTTGTGAAAAACCAGAATTGGAGAATTTTTTTTTTTTTTTTTATCCGAAAATCCTCGTATTGTGGAAAACCAGAATCGGAGAATTTTTTTTTTTTTTTTAATCCGAGATTTCACGTTTTGTGGAAAACCAGAATTGGAGAATTTTTTTTTTTTTTTTATCCGAGGATTCTCGTATTGTGGAAAACCAGAATCGGAGAATTTTTTTTTTTTTTTTTTTTTAATCCGAGATTTCACGTTTTGTGGAAAACCAGAATTGGAGAATTTTTTTTTTTTTTTTTATCCGAGAATTCTCGTATGAGGGAAAACCAGAATCGGAGAATTTTTTTTTTTTTTTTTTTTTTAATCCGAGATTTCTCGTTTTGTGGAAAACTTGAATTGGAGAATTTTTTTTTTTTTTTTTTAATCCGAGAATTCTCGTATTGTGGAAAACCGGAATCGGACAATTTTTTTTTTTTTTTTTTTTTATCCGAGAATTCTCGTTTTGTGGAAAACCAAAATTTGGGAAATTTATTTTTTTTTTTTATCCGAGAATTCTCGTATTGTGGAAAACCAGAATTGGAGAATTTTTTTTTTTTTTTTTTTTAATCCGAGATTTCACGTTTTGTGGAAAACCAGAATTGGAGAATTTTTTTTTTTTTTTTATCCGAGAATTCTCGTATTGGGGAAAACCAGAATCGGAGAATTTTTTTTTTTTTTTTTTTCTAATCCGAGATTTCTCGTGTTGTGGAAAACTTGAATTGGAGAATTTTTTTTTTTTTTTATCCGAGAATTCTCGAATTGTGGAAAACCAGAATTGGAGAATTTGTTTTTTTTTTTTTTTATCCGAGAATTCTCGTTTTGTGATAAACCAGAATCGGAGAATTTTTTTTTTTTTTTTTTTTTATCCGAGAATTCTCGTATTGTGGAAAACCAGAATCCAAGAATTTTTTTTTTTTTTTATCCGAGAATTCTCGTTTTGTGGAACCGAGAATTCTCGTATTGTGGAAAACCAGAATCGGAGAATTTTTTTTTTTTTTTTTTCCGAGAATATTCGTTTCGTGGAAAACGGGAACAGGAGAATTCTCGTATTGTGGAAAACCAGAATTGGAGAATTTTTTTTTTTTTTTAGCTGAGAATTCTCTCATTGTGGAAAACCAGAATCCAAAAAAAAAAATTTTTTTTTCTCCGAGAATTCTCGTTTTGTGAAAAACCAGAATTGGAGAATTTTTTTTTTTTTTTTATCCGAGAATTCTCGTATTGGGGAAAACGAGAATCGGAGAATTTTTTTTTTTTTTTCTTTTTTTAATCTGAGATTTCTCGTTTTGTGGAAAACTGGAATTGGAGAATTTTTTTTTTTTTTTTTATCCGAGAAATCTCGTATTGTGGAAAACCAAAATCGGAGATTTTTTTTTTTTTTTTTTATCCGACAATTCTCGTTTTGTGAAAAACCAGAATTGGAGAATTTTTTTTTTTTTTTTATCCGAGAATTCTCGTATTGTGGAAAACCAGAATCGGAGAATTTTTTTTTTTTTTTTTTTTTTTTAATCCGAGATTTCTCGTTTTGTGGAAAACTTGAATTGGAGAATTTTTTTTTTTTTTTTTTTTAGCCGAGAATTCTCCCATGGTGGAAAACCAGAATCCAAAAATTTTTTTTTTTTTTCTCCGAGAATTCTCGTTTTGTGAAAAGCCAGAATTGGAGAATTTTTTTTTTTTTTTATCCGAGAATTCTCGCTTGGGGAAAACCAGAATCGGAGAATTATTTTTTTTTTTCTTTTTTTAATCCGAGAATTCTCGCTTGTGGAAAACTCGAATTGGAGAATTTTTTTTTCTTTTTTTTTATCCGAGAAATCTCGTATTGTGGAAAACGAGAATCGGAGAATTTTTTTTTTTTGTTTTTTTTTTTTATCCGAGAATTCGCGTTTTTTGAAAAACCAGAATTGGAAAATTTTTTTTTTTTTTTATCCGAGAATTCTCGTATTGTGGAAAACTAGAATCGGAGAATTTTTTTTTTTTTCTTTTTTTTAATCCGAGATTTCTCGTTTTGTGGAAAACCAGAATTGGAGAATTTTTTTTTTTTTTTTATCCGAGAATTCTCGTATTTGGGAAAACCAGAATCGGAGAATTTTTTTTTTTTTTTTTTTTTTTTATCCGAGCATTCTCGTTTTGTGAAAAACCAGAATTGGAGAATATTTTTTTTTTATCCGAGAATTCTCGTATTGTGGAAAACCAGAATCGGAGATTTTTTTTTTTTTTTTTTTATCCGAGAATTCTCGTATTGTGGAAAACCAGAATCGGAAAAAAATTTTTTTTTTTTTTAATCCGAGATTTCACGTTTTGTGGAAAACCAGAATTGGAGAATTTTTTTTTTTTTTTTATCCGAGAATTCTCGTATTGGGGAAAACCAGAATTGGAGAATTTTTTTTTTTTTTTTTTTTAATCCGAGATTTCTCGTTTTGTGGAAAACTTGAATTGGAGAATTTTTTTTTTTTTATTTTATCTGAGAATTCTCGTTTTGTGGAAAACCGGAATCGAACAATTTTTTTTTTTTTTTTTTGTTATCCGAGAATTCTCGTATTGTTAAAAACCCGAATTGGAGAATTTTTTTTTTTTTTATCCGAAAATTCTCGTATTGTGGAAAACCAGAATCGGAGAATTTTTTTTTTTTTTTTAATCCGAGATTTCACGTTTTGTGGAAAACCAGAATTGGAGAATTTTTTTTTTTTTTTTATCCCAGAATCTTCGTATTGGGGAAAACCAGAATCGGAGAATTTTTTTTTTCTTTTTTATCCGAGAATTCTCGTTTTGTGGAAAACGGGAACTGGAGAATTCTCGTTTTGTGAAAAACCAGAATTGGAGAATTTTTTTTTTTTATCCGAAAATTCTCGTATTGTGGAAAACCAGAATCGGAGAATTTTTTTTTTTTTTTAATCCGAGATTTCACGTTTTGTGGAAAACCAGAATTGGAGAATTTTTTTTTTTTTTTTATCCCAGAATCTTCGTATTGGGGAAAACCAGAATCGGAGAATTTTTTTTTTCTTTTTTATCCGAGAATTCTCGTTTTGTGGAAAACGGGAACTGGAGAATTCTCCTATTGTGGAAAACCAGAATCAAAGAATTTTTTTTTTTAATCCGAGATTTCTCGTTTTGTGGAAAACTTGAATTGGAGAATTTTTTTTTTCTTTTTTTTTATCCGAGAAATCTCGTATTGTGGAAAACCAGAATCGGAGAATTTTTTTTTTTGTTTTTTTTTTTATCCGAGAATTCTCGTTTCGTGGAAAACTGAAATCGGAGCATTTTTTTTTTTTTTATTTCATCCGAGAATTCTCGTTTTGTGAAAAACCAGAATTGGAGAATTTTTTTTTTTTTTTTTTTTATCCCAGAATTCTCGTATTGTGGAAAACCAGAATCGGAGAATTTTTTTTTTTTTTTTTATCCGAGAATTCTCGTATTTGGGAAAACCAGAATCGGAAATTTTTTTTTTTTTTCTTTTTTTAATCCGAGATTTCTCGTTTTGTGGAAAACTGGAATTGGAGAATTTTTTTTTTCTTTTTTTTTATCCGAGAAATCTCGTATTGTGGAAAACAAGAATCGGAGAATTTTTTTTTTTGTTTTTTTTTTTATCCGAGAATTCTCGTATTGTGGAAAACCAGAATCGGAGAATTTTTTTTTTTTTTTTTTATCCGAGAATTCTCGTTACGTGGAAAACGAAAATCGGAGAATTTTTCTTTTTTTTTTTCTTATCCGAGAATTCTCGTATTGTGGACAACCGGAATCGGAGGATTTTTTTTTTTTTTTTTTTTTATCCGAGAATTCTCGTATTGTGGAAAACCAGAATTGGAGAATTTTTTTTTTTTTTTTAGCCGAGAATTCTCCTATTGTGGAAAACCAGAATCCAAAAATTTTTTTTTTTTTTTTCTCCGAGAACTCTGGTTTTGTGAAAAACCAGAATTGGAGAATTTTTTTTTTTTCTTTTTTTAATCCGAGATTTCTCGTTTTGTGGAAAACTGGAATTGGAGAATTTTTTTTTTTTTTTTTAATCCGAGAAATCTCGTATTGTGGAAAACCAAAATCGGAGATTTTTTTTTTTTCTTTTTTTATCCGACAATTATCGTTTTGTGAAAAACCAGAATTGGAGATTTTTTTTTTTTTTTTTAGCCGAGAATTCTCTCATTGTGGAAAACCAGAATCCAAAAAAAAATTTTTTTTTTTCTCCGAGAATTCTCGTTTTGTGAAAAACCAGAATTGGAGAATTTTTTTTTTTTATCCGAGAATGCTCGTATTGGGGAAAACCGGAATCGGAGAATTTTTTTTTTTTTTCTTTTTTTAATCCGAGATTTCTCGTTTTGTGGAAAACTGGAATTGGAGAATTGTTTTTTTTTTTTTTTTATCCGAGAATTCTCGTTTTGTGAAAAACCAGAATTGGAGATTTTTTTTTTTTTTTTTATCCGAGAATTCTCGTATCGTGGAAAACCGGAATCGGAGAATTTTTTTTTTTTTTTTTTTTTTTAATAAGAGATTTCTCGTTTTGTGGAAAACTTGAATTGGAAAAAAAAATTTTTTTTCTTATCCGAGAATTCTCGTATTGTGGAAAACCGAAATCGGAGGATTTTTTTTTTTTTTTTTTATCCGAGAATTCTCGTTTTATGGAAAACCAGAATTGGAGAATTTTTTTTTTTTTTTTAGCCGAGAATTCTCTTGTTGTGGAAAACCAGAATCCAAAAAATTTTCTTTTTTTTTTCTCCGAGAATTCTGGTTTTGTGAAAAACCAGAATTGGAGAATTTTTTTTTTTTCTTTTTTTAATCCGAGATTTCTCGTTTTGTGGAAAACTGGAATTGGAGAATTTTTTTTTTTTTTTAATCCGAGAAATCTCGTATTGTCGAAAACCAAAATCGGAGATTTTTTTTTTTCTTCTTTTTTTATCCGACAATTCTCGTTTTGTGAAAAACCAGAATTGAAGAATTTTTTTTTTTTTTTATCCGAGAATTCGCGTATTGTGGAAAACCAGAATCAAAGAATTTTTTTTTTTTTTTTTTTTTAATCCGAGAATTCTCGTTTTGTGAAAAACCAGAATTGGAGAATTTTTTTTTTTTATCCGAGAATTCTCGTATTGTGGAAAACCAGAATCGGAGAATTTTTTTTTTTTTTTTTTTCAATCCGAGATTTCTCGTTTTGTGGAAAACTTGAATTGGAGAATTTTTTTTTTTTCTTATCCGAGAATTCTCGTATTGTGGAAAACCGGAATCGGAGGATTTTTTTTTTTTTTTTTTTATCCGAGAATTCTCGTATTGTGGAAAACCAGAATTGGAGAATTTTTTTTTTTTTTTAGCCGAGAATTCTCCTATTGTGGAAAACCGGAATCCAAATTTTTTTTTTTTTTTGTTTTTCTCGAGAATTCTCGTTTTGTGAAAAGCCAGAATTGGAGAATTTTTTTTTTTTTATCCGAGAATTCTCGTATTGGGGAAAACCAGAATCGGAGAATTTTTTTTTTTCTTTTTTTAATCCGAGATTTCTCGTTTTGTGGAAAACTGGAATTGGAGAATTTTTTTTCTTTTTTTTTATCCGAGAAATCTCGTATTGTGGAAAACCAGAATCGGAGAATTTTTTTTTTTGTTTTTTTTTTTTATCCGAGAATTCTCGTTTTGTGAAAAACTTGAATTGGAGAATTTTTTTTTTTTATCCAAGAATTCTCGTATTGTGGAAAACCGGAATCGGACAATTTTTTTTTTTTTTTATCCGAGAACTCTTGTTTTGTGGAAATTCAGAATTGGAGATTTTTTTTTTTTTTTTTTTTTATCCGAGAATTCTCGTTTTGTGGAAAACAAGAATCGGAGAATTTTTTTTTTTTCTTTTATCCGAGAATTCTCGTACTGTGGAAAACCAGAATCGGAGAATTTTTATATATATTTTTTTTAATCCGAGAATTCTCGTTTTGTGGAAAACCAGAATTGGAGAATTTTTTTTTTGTTTTTTTTATCCGAGAGGTCTCGTATTGTGGGAAACCAGAATCGGAGAATTTTTTTTTTTTTTTTATCGGAGAATTTTCGTTTAGTGGAAAACGGGAACGGGAGAATTCTCGTATTGTGGAAAACCAGAATCGGAGAATTTTTTTTTTTTATCCGAGAATTCTCGTATTGGGGAAAACCAGAATCGGAGAGTTTTTTTTTTTTTTTTTTATCCGAGAATTCTCGTATTGTGGAAAACCAGAATAGGACAATTTTTTTTTTTTTTATCCGAGAATCCTCGTATTGTGGAAAACCAGAATTGGAGAATTTTTTTTTTTTTATCCGAGAATCCTCGTATTGTGGAAAACCAGAATCGGAGAATTTTTTTTTTTTCCGAGAATTCTCGTGTTGTGGAAAACGGGAACTGGAGAATTCTCGTTGTGTGAAAAACCGGAATTGGAGAATTTTTTTTTTTATCCCAAAATTCTCGTATTCTGGAAAACCAGAATTGGAGAATTTTTATTTTTTTTTATCCGAGAACTCTCGTTTTGTGGAAGACCAGAATTGGAGAATTTTTTTTTTTTTGTTTTTTTTATCCGAGAGGTCTCGTTTTGTTCAAAACCAGAATCGGAGAAATTTTTTTTTTTTTTTATCGGAGAATTCTCGTTTCGTGGAAAACGGGAACGGGAGAATTCTCGTATTGTGGAAAACCAGAATCGGAGAATTTTTTTTTTTTTTTTTAATCCGAGAATTCTCGTATTGTGAAAAACCAGAATCGGAGAATTTTTTTTTTTTTTTTAATCCGAGAATTCGCGTTTTGTGGAAACCCAGAATCGGAGAATTTTTTTTTTTTTTTAGCCGAGAATTCTTCTATTGTTGAAAACTGGAATCCAAGAATTTTTTTTTTTTTTTATCCGAGAATTCTCGTTTTGTGGAAAACCAGAATTGGAGATTTTTTTTTTTTTTATCCGAGAATTCTCGTTTTGTGGAAAACGGGAAGTGGAGATATCTCGTTTTGTGAAAAACCAGAATTGGAGAATTTTTTTTTTTTTTTATCGGAGAATTCTCGTTTTGTGGAAAACGGGAAACAGAGAATTCTCGTTTTGTGAAAAACCAGAATTGGAGAATTTTTTTTTTTTTATCTGAGAATTCTCGTATTGTGGAAAACCAGAATCGGACAATTTTTTTTTTTTTTATCCGAGAATCCTCGTATTGTGGAAAACCAGAATTGGGAAATTTTTTTTTTTATCCGAGAATCCTCGTATTGTGGAAAACCAGAATTGGAGAATTTTTTTTTTTTTTCCGAGAATTCTCGTTTTGTGGAAAACGGGAAGTGGAGAATTCTCGTTTTGTGAAAAACGAGAATTGGAGAATTTTTTTTTTTTTTATCCGAGAATTCTCTTATTGTGGAAAACCAGAATCCAAAAAATTTTCTTTTTTTTTTCTCCGAGAATTCTGGTTTTGTGAAAAACCAGAATTGGAGAATTTTTTTTTTTTCTTTTTTTAATCCGAGATTTCTCGTTTTGTGGAAAACTGGAATTGGAGAATTTTTTTTTTTTTTTTAATCCGAGAAATCTCGTATTGTCGAAAACCAAAATCGGAGATTTTTTTTTTTCTTCTTTTTTTATCCGACAATTCTCGTTTTGTGAAAAACCAGAATTGAAGAATTTTTTTTTTTTTTTATCCGAGAATTCGCGTATTGTGGAAAACCAGAATCAAAGAATTTTTTTTTTTTTTTTTTTTTAATCCGAGAATTCTCGTTTTGTGAAAAACCAGAATTGGAGAATTTTTTTTTTTATCCGAGAATTCTCGTATTGTGGAAAACCAGAATCGGAGAATTTTTTTTTTTTTTTTTCAATCCGAGATTTCTTGTTTTGTGGAAAACTTGAATTGGAGAATTTTTTTTTTTTCTTATCCGAGAATTCTCGTATTGTGGAAAACCGGAATCGGAGGATTTTTTTTTTTTTTTTTTTTATCCGAGAATTCTCGTATTGTGGAAAACCAGAATTGGAGAATTTTTTTTTTTTTTTAGCCGAGAATTCTCCTATTGTGGAAAACCGGAATCCAAATTTTTTTTTTTTTTTGTTTTTCTCGAGAATTCTCGTTTTGTGAAAAGCCAGAATTGGAGAATTTTTTTTTTTTTATCCGAGAATTCTCGTATTGGGGAAAACCAGAATCGGAGAATTTTTTTTTTTCTTTTTTTAATCCGAGATTTCTCGTTTTGTGGAAAACTGGAATTGGAGAATTTTTTTTCTTTTTTTTTATCCGAGAAATCTCGTATTGTGGAAAACCAGAATCGGAGAATTTTTTTTTTTGTTTTTTTTTTTTATCCGAGAATTCTCGTTTTGTGAAAAACTTGAATTGGAGAATTTTTTTTTTTTATCCAAGAATTCTCGTATTGTGGAAAACCGGAATCGGACAATTTTTTTTTTTTTTTATCCGAGAACTCTTGTTTTGTGGAAATTCAGAATTGGAGATTTTTTTTTTTTTTTTTTTTTTATCCGAGAATTCTCGTTTTGTGGAAAACAAGAATCGGAGAATTTTTTTTTTTTCTTTTATCCGAGAATTCTCGTACTGTGGAAAACCAGAATCGGAGAATTTTTATATATATATTTTTTTAATCCGAGAATTCTCGTTTTGTGGAAAACCAGAATTGGAGAATTTTTTTTTGTTTTTTTTATCCGAGAGGTCTCGTATTGTGGGAAACCAGAATCGGAGAATTTTTTTTTTTTTTTTATCGGAGAATTTTCGTTTAGTGGAAAACGGGAACGGGAGAATTCTCGTATTGTGGAAAACCAGAATCGGAGAATTTTTTTTTTTTATCCGAGAATTCTCGTATTGGGGAAAACCAGAATCGGAGAGTTTTTTTTTTTTTTTTTATCCGAGAATTCTCGTATTGTGGAAAACCAGAATAGGACAATTTTTTTTTTTTTTTATCCGAGAATCCTCGTATTGTGGAAAACCAGAATTGGAGAATTTTTTTTTTTTTATCCGAGAATCCTCGTATTGTGGAAAACCAGAATCGGAGAATTTTTTTTTTTTCCGAGAATTCTCGTGTTGTGGAAAACGGGGACTGGAGAATTCTCGTTGTGTGAAAAACCGGAATTGGAGAATTTTTTTTTTTATCCCAAAATTCTCGTATTCTGGAAAACCAGAATTGGAGAATTTTTATTTTTTTTTATCCGAGAACTCTCGTTTTGTGGAAGACCAGAATTGGAGAATTTTTTTTTTTTGTTTTTTTTATCCGAGAGGTCTCGTTTTGTTCAAAACCAGAATCGGAGAAATTTTTTTTTTTTTTTTATCGGAGAATTCTCGTTTCGTGGAAAACGGGAACGGGAGAATTCTCGTATTGTGGAAAACCAGAATCGGAGAATTTTTTTTTTTTTTTTTAATCCGAGAATTCTCGTATTGTGAAAAACCAGAATCGGAGAATTTTTTTTTTTTTTTTAATCCGAGAATTCGCGTTTTGTGGAAACCCAGAATCGGAGAATTTTTTTTTTTTTTAGCCGAGAATTCTTCTATTGTTGAAAACTGGAATCCAAGAATTTTTTTTTTTTTTTATCCGAGAATTCTCGTTTTGTGGAAAACCAGAATTGGAGATTTTTTTTTTTTTTATCCGAGAATTCTCGTTTTGTGGAAAACGGGAAGTGGAGATATCTCGTTTTGTGAAAAACCAGAATTGGAGAATTTTTTTTTTTTTATCTGAGAATTCTCGTATTGTGGAAAACCAGAATCGGACAATTTTTTTTTTTTTTATCCGAGAATCCTCGTATTGTGGAAAACCAGAATTGGGAAATTTTTTTTTTATCCGAGAATCCTCGTATTGTGGAAAACCAGAATTGGAGAATTTTTTTTTTTTTTTCCGAGAATTCTCGTTTTGTGGAAAACGGGAAGTGGAGAATTCTCGTTTTGTGAAAAACGAGAATTGGAGAATTTTTTTTTTTTTTATCCGAGAATTCTCTTATTGTGGAAAACCAGAATCGGAGAATTTTTTTTTTTTTTTCCGAGAATTCTCGTGTTGTGGAAAACGGGAACTGGAGAATTTTTTTTTTTTTTTTATCCCCGAATTCTCGTATTGTGGAAAACCAGAATCGGAGAATTTTTTTTTTTTTTTTATCCGAGAATTCTCGTTTTTTGGAAAACCAGAATTGGAGAATTTTTTTTTTGTTTTTTTTATCCGAGAGGTCTCGTATTGTGGAAAACCAGAATCGGAGAAATTTTTTTTTTCTTTTTTTTTTTATCGGAGAATTCTCGTTTCGTGGAAAACGGGAACGGGAGAATTCTCGTATTGTGGAAAACCAGAATCGGAGGATTTTTTTTTTTTTTTAATCTGAGAATTCTCGTTTTGTGGAAAACCAGAATTGGAGAATTTTTTTTTTTTTTAGCCGAGAATTCTCCTATTGTGGAAAACCAGAATCCAAGAATTTTTTTTTTTTTTTTTATCCGAGAATTCTCGTTTTGTAAAAAAACCAGAATTGGAGAATTTTTTTTTTTTATCCGAGAATTCTCGTATTGTGGAAAACCAGAATCGGGAATTTTTTTTTTTTTTTATCCGAGAATCCTCGTATTGTGGAAAACCAGAATTGGAGAATTTTTTTTTTTTTATCCGAGAATCCTCGTATTGTGGAAAACCAGAATCGGAGAATTTTTTTTTTTCCGAGAATTCTCGTGTTGTGGAAAACGGGAACTGGAGAATTCTCGTTGTGTGAAAAACCAGAATTGGAGAATTTTTTTTTTTTTGTTTTTTTTATCGGAGAATTCTCGTTTCGTGTAAAACGGGAACGGGAGAATTCTCGTATTGTGGGAAACAAGAATCGGAGAATTTTTTTTTTTTTTTTAATCCGAGAATTCTCGTATTGTGGAAAACCAGAATCGGAGGATTTTTTTTTCTTTTTTAATCCGAGAATTCGCGTTTTGTGGAAACCCAGAATCGGAGAATTTTATTTTTTTTTTAGCCGAGAATTCTTGTATTGTTGAAAACCGGAATCCAAGATTTTTTTTTTTTTTTTATCCGAGAATTCTCGTTTTGTGGAAAACCAGAATTGGAGATTTTTTTTTTTTTTCATCCGAGAATTCTCGTATTGTGGAAAACCGGAATCGGAGAATTTTTTTTTTTTTTTTATCCGAGAATTCTCGTTTTGTGGAAAACGGGAAGTGGAGAATTCTCGTTTTGTGAAAAACCAGAATTGGAGAATTTTTTTTTTCTTTTTATCCGAGAATTCTCTTATTGTGGAAAACCAGAATCGGAGAATTTTTTTTTTTTTTCCGAGAATTCTCGTGTTGTGGAAAACGGGAACTGGAGAATTTTTTTTTTTTTATCCCAGAATTCTCGTATTGTGGAAAACCAGAATCGGAGAATTTTTTTTTTTTTTTTATCCGAGAATTCTCGTTTTTTGGAAAACCAGAATTGGAGAATTTTTTTTTTGTTTTTTTTATCCGAGAGGTCTCGTATTGTGAAAAACCAGAATCGGAGAATTTTTTTTTTTTTTTTAATCCGAGAATTCGCGTTTTGTGGAAACCCAGAATCGGAGAATTTTTTTTTTTTTTTAGCCGAGAATTCTTCTATTGTTGAAAACTGGAATCCAAGAATTTTTTTTTTTTTTTTTATCCGAGAATTCTCGTTTTGTGGAAAACCAGAATTGGAGATTTTTTTTTTTTTATCCGAGAATTCTCGTTTTGTGGAAAACGGGAAGTGGAGATATCTCGTTTTGTGAAAAACCAGAATTGGAGAATTTTTTTTTTTTTTTTATCGGAGAATTCTCGTTTTGTGGAAAACGGGAAACAGAGAATTCTCGTTTCGTGAAAAACCAGAATTGGAGAATTTTTTTTTTTTTATCTGAGAATTCTCGTATTGTGGAAAACCAGAATCGGACAATTTTTTTTTTTATCCGAGAATCCTCGTATTGTGGAAAACCAGAATTGGGAAATTTTTTTTTTTTTATCCGAGAATCCTCGTATTGTGGAACACCAGAATTGGAGAATTTTTTTTTTTTCCGAGAATTCTCGTGTTGTGGAAAACGGGAACTGGAGAATTTTTTTTTTTTTGTTTTTTTTATCCGAGAGGTCTCGTTTTGTTCAAAACCAGAAGCGGAGAAATTTTTTTTTTTTTATCGGAGAATTCTCGTTTCGTGTAAAACGGGAACGGGAGAATTCTCGTATTGTGGAAAACCAGAATCGGAGAATTTTTTTTTTTTTTTTTTTTTAATCCGAGAATTCTCGTATTGTGGAAAACCAGAATCGGAGAATTTTTTTTTTTTTTTTAAATCCGAGAATTCGCGTTTTGTGGAAACCCAGAATCGGAGAATTTTTTTTTTTTTTTTTAGCCGAGAATTCTTGTATTGTTGAAAACCGGAATCCAAGATTTTTTTTTTTTTTTTATCCGAGAATTCTCGTTTTGTGGAAAACCAGAATTGGAGATTTTTTTTTTTTTTTCATCCGAGAATTCTCGTATTGTGGAAAACCGGAATCGGAGAATTTTTTTTTTTTTTTTATCCGAGAATTCTCGTTTTGTGGAAAACGGGAAGTGGAGAATTCTCGTTTTGTGAAAAACGAGAATTGGAGAATTTTTTTTTTTATCCGAGAATTCTCTTATTGTGGAAAACCAGAATCGGAGAATTTTTTTTTTTTTTTCCGAGAATTCTCGTGTTGTGGAAAACGGGAACTGGAGAATTTTTTTTTTTTTTTATCCCCGAATTCTCGTATTGTGGAAAACCAGAATCGGAGAATTTTTTTTTTTTTTTTATCCGAGAATTCTCGTTTTTCGGAAAACCAGAATTGGAGAATTTTTTTTTTGTTTTTTTTATCCGAGAGGTCTCGTATTGTGGAAAACCAGAATCGGAGAAATTTTTTTTTTCTTTTTTTTTTTTATCGGAGAATTCTCGTTTCGTGGAAAACGGGAACGGGAGAATTCTCGTATTGTGGAAAACCAGAATCGGAGGATTTTTTTTTTTTTTTTAATCCGAGAATTCTCGTTTTGTGGAAAACCAGAATTGGAGAATTTTTTTTTTTTTTTAGCCGAGAATTCTCCTATTGTGGAAAACCAGAATCCAAGAATTTTTTTTTTTTTTTTATCCGAGAATTCTCGTTTTGTAAAAAAACCAGAATTGGAGAATTTTTTTTTTTTTATCCGAGAATTCTCGTATTGTGGAAAACCAGAATCGGGAATTTTTTTTTTTTTTTATCCGAGAATCCTCGTATTGTGGAAAACCAGAATTGGAGAATTTTTTTTTTTTTTATCCGAGAATCCTCGTATTGTGGAAAACCAGAATCGGAGAATTTTTTTTTTTTCCGAGAATTCTCGTGTTGTGGAAAACGGGAACTGGAGAATTCTCGTTGTGTGAAAAACCAGAATTGGAGAATTTTTTTTTTATCCCAAAATTCTCGTATTCTGGAAAACCAGAATTGGAGAATTTTTTTTTTTTATCCGAGAATTCTCGTTTTGTGGAAAACCAGAATTGGAGAATTTTTTTTTTTTTGTTTTTTTTATCGGAGAATTCTCGTTTCGTGTAAAACGGGAACGGGAGAATTCTCGTATTGTGGAAAACAAGAATCGGAGAATTTTTTTTTTTTTTTTTTTTAATCCGAGAATTCTCGTATTGTGGAAAACCAGAATCGGAGAATTTTTTTTTTTTTTTAATCCGAGAATTCGCGTTTTGTGGAAACCCAGAATCGGAGAATTTTTTTTTTTTTTTTTAGCCGAGAATTCTTGCATTGTTGAAAACCGGAATCCAAGATTTTTTTTTTTTTTATCCGAGAATTCTCGTTTTGTGGAAGACCAGAATTGGAGATTTTTTTTTTTTTTTCATCCGAGAATTCTCGTATTGTGGAAAACCGGAATCGGAGAATTTTTTTTTTTTTTTATCCGAGAATTCTCGTTTTGTGGAAAACGGGAAGTGGAGAATTCTCGTTTTGTGAAAAACCAGAATTGGAGAATTTTTTTTTCTTTTTATCCGAGAATTCTCTTATTGTGGAAAACCAGAATCGGAGAATTTTTTTTTTTTTTCCGAGAATTCTCGTGTTGTGGAAAACGGGAACTGGAGAATTTTTTTTTTTTTTATCCCAGAATTCTCGTATTGTGGAAAACCAGAATCGGAGAATTTTTTTTTTTTTTATCCGAGAATTCTCGTTTTTTGGAAAACCAGAATTGGAGAATTTTTTTTTGTTTTTTTTATCCGAGAGGTCTCGTATTGTGGAAAACCAGAATCGGAGAAATTTTTTTTTTCTTTTTTTTTTTTATCGGAGAATTCTCGTTTCCTGGAAAACGGGAACGGGAGAATTCTCGTATTGTGGAAAACCAGAATCGGAGGATTTTTTTTTTTTTTTTAATCCGAGAATTCTCGTTTTGTGGAAAACCAGAATTGGAGAATTTTTTTTTTTTTAGCCGAGAATTCTCCTATTGTGGAAAACCAGAATCCAAGAATTTTTTTTTTTTTTTTTATCCGAGAATTCTCGTTTTGTAAAAAAACCGGAATTGGAGAATTTTTTTTTTTTATCCGAGAATTCTCGTATTGTGGAAAACCAGAATCGGGGAATTTTTTTTTTTTCCGAGATCTCGTGTTGTGGAAAACGGGAACTGGAGAATTCTCGTTGTGTGAAAAACCAGAATTGGAGAATTTTTTTTTTTTTCATCCCAGAAGGCTCGTACTGTGGAAAACCAGAATCGGAGAATTTTTATTTTTTTTTTTATCCGAGAATTCTCGTTTTGTGGAAAACCAGAATTGGAGAATTTTTTTTTTTTGTTTTTTTTATCCGAGAGGTCTCGTATTGTGGGAAACCAGAATCGGAGAATTTTTTTTTTTTTATCGGAGAATTCTCGTTTAGTGGAAAACAGGAACGGGAGAATGCTCGTATTGTGGAAAACCAGAATCGGAGAATTTTTTTTTGTTTTTTTTTTTTATCCGAGAATTCTCGTTTTGTGGAAAACCAGAATCGGAGAATTTTTTTTTTTTTATCCGAGAATTCTCGTATTGGGGAAAACCAGAATCGGAGAGTTTTTTTTTTTTTTTTTATCCGAGAATTCTCGTTTTGTGGAAAACGGGAAACAGAGAATTCTCGTTTTGTGAAAAACCAGAATTGGAGAATTTTTTTTTTTTAATCTGAGAATTCTCGTATTGTGGAAAACCAGAATCGGACAATTTTTTTTTTTTTATCCGAGAATTCTCGTGTTGTGGAAAATTGGAACGGGAGAATTCTCGTGTTGTGGAAAATGGGAACGGGAGAATTCTCGTTTTGTGGAAAACCAGAGAGTTTTTTTTTTTTTTTTATCCGAGAATTCTCCTATTGTGGAAAACCAGAATCCAAGAATTTTTTTTTTTTTTATCCGAGAATTCTCGTTTTGTGGAATATCAGAATTGGAGAATTTTTTTTTTTTTTTTAATGCGAGAATTCTTGTTTTGTGGAAAACGGGAACGGGAGAATTCTCGTTTTGTGAAAAACCAGAATTGGAGAATTTTTTTTTTTATCCGAGAATTCTCGTTTTGTGGAAAACCAGAATTGGAGAATTTTCTTTTTTTTTTTTTATCCGAGAATTCTCGTATTGTGGAAAACGGGAACGGGAGAATTCTCGTTTTGTGAAAAACCCGAATTGGAGACTTTTTTTTTTTATCCGAGACTTCTCGTATTGTGGAAAACCAGAATCGGAGAATTTTTTTTTTTTTTATCCGAGAATTCTCGTTTCGTGGAAAACCAGAATTGGAGAATTTTTTTTTTTGTTTTTTTTATCCGAGAGGTCTCGTATTGTGGAAAACCAGAATCGGAGAATTTTTTTTTTTTTTATCGGAGAATTCTCGTTTCGTGGAAAACGGGAACGGGAGAATTCTCGTATTGTGGAAAACCAGAATCGGAGAATTTTTTTTTTTTTTCAATCCGAGAATTCTCGTTGTGTGGAAAACAGAATTGGAGAATTTTTTTTTTTTTTAGCCGAGAATTCTCCTATTGTGGAAAACTAGAATCCAAGAATTTTTTTTTATTTTTTTTATCCGAGAATTCTCGTTTTGTGGAAAACCAGAATTGGAGAATTTTTCTTTTTTTTTATCCGAGAATTCTCGTATTGTGGAAAACCAGAATCGGAGAATTTTTTTTTTCCGAGAATTCTCTTGTTGTGGAAAACGGGAACTGGAGAATTCTCGTTGTGTGAAAAACCAGAATTGGAGAATTTTTTTTTTTTATCCCAGAATTCTCGTATTGTGGAAAACCACAATCGGAGAATTTTTATATTTTTTTTCTTTTTTATCCGAGAATTCTCGTTTTGTGGAAAACCAGAATTGGAGAATTTTTTTTTTGTTTTTTTTATCCGAGAGGTCTCGTATTGTGGAAAACCAGAATCGGAGAATTTTTTTTTTTTATCGGACAATTCTCGTTTCGTGGAAAACGGGAACGGGAGAATTCTCGTATTGTGGAAAACCAGAATCGGAGAGTTTTTTTTTTTTTTTATCCGAGAATTCTCGTTTTGTGGAAAACGGGAAACAGAGAATTCTCGTTTTGTGAAAAACCAGAATTGGAGAATTTTTTTTTTTTTTAATCTGAGAATTCTCGTATTGTGGAAAACCAGAATCGGACAATTTTTTTTTTTATCCGAGAATTCTCGTGTTGTGGAAAATTGGAACGGGAGAATTCTCGTGTTGTGGAAAATGGGAACGGGAGAATTCTCGTTTTGTGGAAAACCAGAGAGTTTTTTTTTTTTTTTATCCGAGAATTCTCCTATTGTGGAAAACCAGAATCCAAGAATTTTTTTTTTTTTTTATCCGAGAATTCTCGTTTTGTGGAATATCAGAATTGGAGAATTTTTTTTTTTTTTTAATGCGAGAATTCTTGTTTTGTGGAAAACGGGAACGGGAGAATTCTCGTTTTGTGAAAAACCAGAATTGGAGAATTTTTTTTTTTATCCGAGAATTCTCGTTTTGTGGAAAACCTGAATTGGAGAATTTTCTTTTTTTTTTTTTATCCGAGAATTCTCGTATTGTGGAAAACGGGAACGGGAGAATTCTCGTTTTGTGAAAAACCCGAATTGGAGACTTTTTTTTTTTATCCGAGACTTCTCGTATTGTGGAAAACCAGAATCGGAGAATTTTTTTTTTTTTTATCCGAGAATTCTCGTTTCGTGGAAAACCAGAATTGGAGAATTTTTTTTTTTTGTTTTTTTTATCCGAGAGGTCTCGTATTGTGGAAAACCAGAATCGGAGAATTTTTTTTTTTTTTTTTTATCGGAGAATTCTCGTTTCGTGGAAAACGGGAACGGGAGAATTCTCGTATTGTGGAAAACCAGAATCGGAGAATTTTTTTTTTTTTTTCAATCCGAGAATTCTCGTTTTGTGGAAAACAGAATTGGAGAAATTTTTTTTTTTTAGCCGAGAATTCTCCTATTGTGGAAAACCAGAATCCAAGAATTTTTTTTTATTTTTTTTATCCGAGCATTCTCGTTTTGTGGAAAACCAGAATTGGAGAATTTTTCTTTTTTTTTATCCGAGAATTCTCGTATTGTGGAAAACCAGAATCGGAGAATTTTTTTTTTTTCCGAGAATTCTCTTGTTGTGGAAAACGGGAACTGGAGAATTCTCGTTGTGTGAAAAACCAGAATTGGAGAATTTTTTTTTTTTATCCCAGAATTCTCGTATTGTGGAAAACCAGAATCGGAGAATTTTTATATTTTTTTTCTTTTTTATCCGAGAATTCTCGTTTTGTGGAAAACCAGAATTGGAGAATTTTTTTTTTGTTTTTTTTATCCGAGAGGTCTCGTATTGTGGAAAACCAGAATCGGAGAATTTTTTTTTTTTTATCGGACAATTCTCGTTTCGTGGAAAACGGGAACGGGAGAATTCTCGTATTGTGGAAAACCAGAATCGGAGAATTTTTTTTTTTTTTTATCCGAGAATTCTCGTTTTGTGGAAAACCAGAATCGGAGAATTTTTTTTTTTTTTTTACTTATCCGAGAATTCTCGTATTGGGGAAAACCAGAATCGGAGAGTTTTTTTTTTTTTTTTTTTTATCCGAGAATTCTCGTTTTGTGGAAAACGGGAACCAGAGAGTTCTCGTTTTGTGAAAAACCAGAATTGGAGAATTTTTTTTTCTTTTTTGTTTTTATCTGAGAATTCCCGTATTGGCGAAAACCAGAATCGGACAATTTTTTTTTTTTTTTAATCCGAGAATTCTTGTGTTGTGGAAAATTGGAACGGGAGAATTCTCGTGTTGTGGAAAATGGGAACGGGAGAATTCTCGTTTTGTGGAAAATGGGAACGGGAGAATTCTCGTTTTGTGGAAAACCAGAGAGGTTTTTTTTTTTTATCCGAGAATTCTCCTATTGTGGAAAACCGGAATCCAAGAATTTTGTTTTTTTTTTTATCCGAGAATTCTCGTTTTGTGGAAAACCAGGATTGGAGAATTTTTTTTTTTTTTTTAATGTGAGAATTCTCGTTTTGTGGAAAACGGGAACGGGAGAATTCTCGTTTTGTGAAAAACCAGAATTGGAGATTTTTTTTTTTTATCCGAGAATTCTCCTATTGTGGAAAACCAGAATCCAAGAATTTTTTTTTTTTTTTTATCCGAGAATTCTCGTTTTGTGGGATATCAGAATTGGAGAATTTTTTTTTTTTTTTTAATGCGAGAATTCTCGTTTTGTCAAAAACGGGAACGGGAGAATTCTCGTTTTGTGAAAAACCAGAATTGGAGAATTTTGTTTTTTTTTTTATCCGAGAATTCTCCTATTGTGGAAAACCAGAATCCAAGAATTTTTTTTTTTTTTTATCCGAGAATTCTCGTTTTGTGGAAAAGCAGAATTGGATAATTTTCTTTTTTTTTTTTTTTATCCGAGAATTCTCCTATTGTGGAAAACCAGAATCCAAGAAATTTTTTTTTTTTTATCCGAGAATTCTCGTTTTGTTGAAAACCCGAATTGGAGAATTTTTTTTTTTAATCCGAGAATTCTCCTATTGTGGAAAACCAGAATCCGTGAATTTTTTTTTTTTTTTATCCGAGAATTCTCGTTTTTTGGAAAACGGGAACTGGAGAATTCTCGTTTTGTGAAAAACCAGAATTGGAGATTTTTTTTTTTTATCCGAGAATTCTCGTATTGTGGAAAACTTGAATCGGAGTATTTTTTTTTTTTTAATCCGAGAATTCTCGTGTTGTGGAAAATGGGAACGGGAGAATTCTCGTTTTGTGGAAAACCAGAATCGGAGAGTTTTTTTTTTTTTTTTTTTTTATCCGAGAATTCTCGTTTTGTGGAAAACGGGAACCAGAGAATTCTCGTTTTGTGAAAAACCAGAATTGGAGAATCTTTTATTTTTTTTTTGTATCCGAGAATTCTCCTATTGTGGAAAACCAGAATCGAAGAATTTTTTTTATTTTTTTTTTTATCCGAGAATTCTCGTTTTGTGGAAAACCGGAATTGGAGATTTTTTTTTTTTTTTTTAATCCGAGAATTCTCGTTTTGTCGAAAACGGGAACGGGAGAATTCTCGTTTTGTGAAAAACCAGAATTGGAGAATTTTTTTTTCTTTTTTTTATCCGAGAATTCTCCTATTGTGGAAAACCAGAATCCAAGAATTTTTTTTTTTTTTATCTGAGAATTCTCGTTTTTGTGGAAAACCAGAATTGGAGAAATTTTTTCTTTTTTTTTTTTTTATCCGAGAATTCTCGTATTGTGGAAAACCAGAATCGGAGAATTTTTTTTTTTATCCGAGAATTCTCGTTTTATGGAAAATGGGAACGGGAGAATTCTCGTTTTGTGGAAAACCAGAATCGGAGAATTTTTTTTTTTTTATCCGAGAATTCTCGTTTTGTGGAAAACGGGAACTGGAGAATTCTCGTTTTCCGAAAAACCAGAATTGGAAAAAAAAAATTTTTTTTCCCGAGAATTCTGGTTTTGTGGAAACGGAGCATTCTCGTTTTGTGGAAAACGGGAGCTGGAGAATTCTCCTTTTGTGGAAAACCGGAATCGGAAAAAAAAATTTTTTTTTTCATCCGAGAATTCTCGTTTTGTGGAAATGGAGAATTTTCGTTTGGTGGAAAACGGGAACTGGAGAATTCTCATTTTGTGGAAAACCAGAATCGGAGAGTTTTTTTTTTTTTTTTTATCCGAGAATTCTCGTTTTGTGGAAAACGGGAACTGGAGAATTCTAGTATTGTGGAATACCAGAATCGGAGAATTTTTTTTTTTTTTTTATCCGAGACTTCTCGTTTTGTGGAAAACGGGAACTGGAGAACTCTCGTTTTGTGAAAAACCAGAATTGGAGAATTTTTTTTTTTATCCGAGAATTCTCCTATTGTGGAAAACCAGAATCCAAGAATTTATTTTTTTTTTTTATCCGAGAATTCTCGTTTTTTGGAAAACGGGAACGGGAGAATTCTCGTTTTGTGAAAAACCAGAATTGGAGAATTTTTCTTTTTTATCCGAGAATTCTCCTATTGTGGAAAACCAGAATCCAAGAATTTTTTTTTTTTTTTTTATCCGAGAATTCCCGTTTTGTGGAAAACCAGAATTGGAGAATTTTTTTTTTTTTTTATCCGAGAATTCTCGTATTGTGGAAAACGGGAACGGGAGAATTCTCGTTTTGTGAAAAACCCGAATTGGAGAATTTTCTTTTTTTTTTATCCGAGAATTCTCCTATTGTGGAAAACCAGAATCCAAGAATTTTTTTTTTTTTCCCGAGAATTCTCGTTTTGTTGAAAACCAGAATTGGAGAATTTTTTTTTTTTTTATCCGAGAATTCTCGTATTGTGGAAAACCAGAATCGGAGAATTTTTTGTTTTTTTTTTATCCGAGAATTCTCGTGTTGTGGAAAATGGGAACCAGAGAATTCTCGTTTTGTGAAAAACCAGAATTGGAGAATTTTTTTTCTTTTATTTTTTTCATCCGAGAATTCTCGTTTTGTGGAAAACGGGAACGGGAGAATTCTTGTTTTGTGCAAAACCAGAATTGGAGAATTTTTTTTTTTATCCGAGAATTCTCCTATTGTGGAAAACCAGAATCCAAGAATTTTTTTTTATTTTTATTTTTTTTTTTATCCGAGAATTCTCGTTTTGTGGAAAACCGGAATTGGAGATTTTTTTTTTTTTTTTAATCCGAGAATTCTCGTTTTGTGGAAAACGGGAACGGGAGAATTCTCGTTTTGTGAAAAACCAGAATTGGAGAATTTTTTTTTTTATCCGAGAATTCTCCTATTGTGGAAAACCAGAATCGGAGAATTATTTTTTTTTTTTATCCGAGAATTCTCGTTTTGTGGAAAACCAGAATTGGAGAAATTTTTTTTTTTTATCCGAGAATTCTCGTATTGTGGAAAACCAGAATCGGAGAATTTTTTTTTTTTCATCCGAGAATTCTCGTTTTATGGAAAATGGGAACGGGAGAATTCTTGTTTTGTGGAAAACCAGAATCGGAGAATTTTTTTTTTTTATCCGAGAATTCTCGTTTTGTGGAAAACGGGAACCCGAGAATTCTCGTTTTCTGAAAAACCAGAATTGGAGAATTTTTTTTTTCCGAGAATTCTGGTTTTGTGGAAACGGAGCATTCTCGTTTTGTGGAAAACGGGAACTGGAGAATTCTCGTTTTGTGGAAAACCAGAATCGGAGAGTTTTTTTTTCTTTTTTATCCGAGAATTCTCGTTTTTGTGGAAAACCAGAATCGGAGAGTTTTTTTTTTTTTTTTATCCGAGAATTCTCGTTTTGTGGAAAACGGGAACCAGAGAATTCTCGTTTTGTGAAAAACCAGAATTGGAGAATCTTTTATTTTTTTTTTGTATCCGAGAATTCTCCTATTGTGGAAAACCAGAATCCAAGAATTTTTTTTATTTTTTTTTTTTATCCGAGAATTCTCGTTTTGTGGAAAACCGGAATTGGAGATTTTTTTTTTTTTTAATCCGAGAATTCTCGTTTTGTGGAAAACGCGAACGGGAGAATTCTCGTTTTGTGAAAAACCAGAATTGGAGAATTTTTTTTTCCTTTTTTTTATCCGAGAACTCTCTTATTGTGGAAAACCAGAATCCAAGAAATTTTTTTTTTTTTTAATCCGAGAATTCTCGTTTTTGTGGAAAACCAGAATTGGAGAAATTTTTTCTTTTTTTTTTTTTATCCGAGAATTCTCGTATTGTGGAAAACCAGAATCGGAGAATTTTTTTTTTTTTTTCCGAGAATTCTCGTTTTATGGAAAATGGGAACGGGAGAATTCTCGTTTTGTGGAAAACCAGAATCGGAGAATTTTTTTTTTTTATCCGAGAATTCTCGTTTTGTGGAAAACGGGACAGGAGAATTCTCGTTTTCCGAAAAACCAGAATTGGAAAAAAAAAAATTTTTTTTCATCCGAGAATCCTCGTTTTGTGGAAATGGAGAATTTTCGTTTGGTGGAAAACGGGAACTGGAGAATTCTCATTTTGTGGAAAACCAGAATCGGAGAGTTTTTTTTTTTTTTTATCCGAGAATTCTCGTTTTGTGGAAAACGGGAACTAGAGAATTCTAGTATTGTGGAATACCAGAATCGGAGAATTTTTTTTTTTTTTTATCCGAGAATTCTCGTTTTGTGGAAAACGGGAACTGGAGAACTCTCGTTTTGTGAAAAACCAGAATTGGAGAATTTTTTTTTTTTATCCGAGAATTCTCCTATTGTGGAAAACCAGAATCCAAGAATTTTTTTTTTTTTTATCCGAGAATTCTCGTTTTTTGGAAAACGGGAACGGGAGAATTCTCGTTTTGTGAAAAACCAGAATTGGAGAATTTTTTTTTTTTATCCGAGAATTCTCCTATTGTGGAAAACCAGAATCCAAGAATTTTTTTTTTTTTATCCGAGAATTCTCGTTTTGTGGAAAACCGGAATTGGAGAAGTTTTTTTTTTTTTTTATCCGAGAATTCTCGTATTGTGGAAAACGGGAACGGGAGAATTCTCGTTTTGTGAAAAACCCGAATTGGAGAATTTTCTTTTTTTTTTTTATCCGAGAATTCTCCTATTGTGGAAAACCAGAATCCAAGAATTTTTTTTTTTTTTTATCCGAGAATTCTCGTTTTGTTGAAAACCAGAATTGGAGAATTTTTTTTTTATCCGAGAATTCTCGTATTGTGGAAAACCAGAATCGGAGAATTTTTTGTTTTTTTTTTATCCGAGAATTCTCGTGTTGTGGAAAATGGGAACTGGAGAACTCTCGTTTTGTGAAAAACCAGAATTGGAGAATTTTTTTTTTTATCCGAGAATTCTCCTATTGTGGAAAACCAGAATCCAAGAATTTATTTTTTTTTTTTATCCGAGAATTCTCGTTTTTTGGAAAACGGGAACGGGAGAATTCTCGTTTTGTGAAAAACCAGAATTGGAGAATTTTTCTTTTTTATCCGAGAATTCTCCTATTGTGGAAAACCAGAATCCAAGAATTTTTTTTTTTTTTTTTATCCGAGAATTCCCGTTTTGTGGAAAACCAGAATTGGAGAATTTTTTTTTTTTTTTATCCGAGAATTCTCGTATTGTGGAAAACGGGAACGGGAGAATTCTCGTTTTGTGAAAAACCCGAATTGGAGAATTTTCTTTTTTTTTTATCCGAGAATTCTCCTATTGTGGAAAACCAGAATCCAAGAATTTTTTTTTTTCCCGAGAATTCTCGTTTTGTTGAAAACCAGAATTGGAGAATTTTTTTTTTTTTTATCCGAGAATTCTCGTATTGTGGAAAACCAGAATCGGAGAATTTTTTGTTTTTTTTTTATCCGAGAATTCTCGTGTTGTGGAAAATGGGAACCAGAGAATTCTCGTTTTGTGAAAAACCAGAATTGGAGAATTTTTTTTCTTTTATTTTTTTCATCCGAGAATTCTCGTTTTGTGGAAAACGGGAACGGGAGAATTCTTGTTTTGTGCAAAACCAGAATTGGAGAATTTTTTTTTTTATCCGAGAATTCTCCTATTGTGGAAAACCAGAATCCAAGAATTTTTTTTTATTTTTATTTTTTTTTTTATCCGAGAATTCTCGTTTTGTGGAAAACCGGAATTGGAGATTTTTTTTTTTTTTTTAATCCGAGAATTCTCGTTTTGTGGAAAACGGGAACGGGAGAATTCTCGTTTTGTGAAAAACCAGAATTGGAGAATTTTTTTTTTTATCCGAGAATTCTCCTATTGTGGAAAACCAGAATCGGAGAATTATTTTTTTTTTTTATCCGAGAATTCTCGTTTTGTGGAAAACCAGAATTGGAGAAATTTTTTTTTTTTATCCGAGAATTCTCGTATTGTGGAAAACCAGAATCGGAGAATTTTTTTTTTTTCATCCGAGAATTCTCGTTTTATGGAAAATGGGAACGGGAGAATTCTTGTTTTGTGGAAAACCAGAATCGGAGAATTTTTTTTTTTTATCCGAGAATTCTCGTTTTGTGGAAAACGGGAACCCGAGAATTCTCGTTTTCTGAAAAACCAGAATTGGAGAATTTTTTTTTTCCGAGAATTCTGGTTTTGTGGAAACGGAGCATTCTCGTTTTGTGGAAAACGGGAACTGGAGAATTCTCGTTTTGTGGAAAACCAGAATCGGAGAGTTTTTTTTTCTTTTTTATCCGAGAATTCTCGTTTTTGTGGAAAACCAGAATCGGAGAGTTTTTTTTTTTTTTTTATCCGAGAATTCTCGTTTTGTGGAAAACGGGAACCAGAGAATTCTCGTTTTGTGAAAAACCAGAATTGGAGAATCTTTTATTTTTTTTTTGTATCCGAGAATTCTCCTATTGTGGAAAACCAGAATCCAAGAATTTTTTTTATTTTTTTTTTTTATCCGAGAATTCTCGTTTTGTGGAAAACCGGAATTGGAGATTTTTTTTTTTTTTAATCCGAGAATTCTCGTTTTGTGGAAAACGCGAACGGGAGAATTCTCGTTTTGTGAAAAACCAGAATTGGAGAATTTTTTTTTCCTTTTTTTTATCCGAGAACTCTCTTATTGTGGAAAACCAGAATCCAAGAAATTTTTTTTTTTTTTAATCCGAGAATTCTCGTTTTTGTGGAAAACCAGAATTGGAGAAATTTTTTCTTTTTTTTTTTTTATCCGAGAATTCTCGTATTGTGGAAAACCAGAATCGGAGAATTTTTTTTTTTTTTCCGAGAATTCTCGTTTTATGGAAAATGGGAACGGGAGAATTCTCGTTTTGTGGAAAACCAGAATCGGAGAATTTTTTTTTTTTATCCGAGAATTCTCGTTTTGTGGAAAACGGGACAGGAGAATTCTCGTTTTCCGAAAAACCAGAATTGGAAAAAAAAAAATTTTTTTTCATCCGAGAATCCTCGTTTTGTGGAAATGGAGAATTTTCGTTTGGTGGAAAACGGGAACTGGAGAATTCTCATTTTGTGGAAAACCAGAATCGGAGAGTTTTTTTTTTTTTTTATCCGAGAATTCTCGTTTTGTGGAAAACGGGAACTAGAGAATTCTAGTATTGTGGAATACCAGAATCGGAGAATTTTTTTTTTTTTTTATCCGAGAATTCTCGTTTTGTGGAAAACGGGAACTGGAGAACTCTCGTTTTGTGAAAAACCAGAATTGGAGAATTTTTTTTTTTTATCCGAGAATTCTCCTATTGTGGAAAACCAGAATCCAAGAATTTTTTTTTTTTTTATCCGAGAATTCTCGTTTTTTGGAAAACGGGAACGGGAGAATTCTCGTTTTGTGAAAAACCAGAATTGGAGAATTTTTTTTTTTTATCCGAGAATTCTCCTATTGTGGAAAACCAGAATCCAAGAATTTTTTTTTTTTTATCCGAGAATTCTCGTTTTGTGGAAAACCGGAATTGGAGAAGTTTTTTTTTTTTTTTATCCGAGAATTCTCGTATTGTGGAAAACGGGAACGGGAGAATTCTCGTTTTGTGAAAAACCCGAATTGGAGAATTTTCTTTTTTTTTTTTATCCGAGAATTCTCCTATTGTGGAAAACCAGAATCCAAGAATTTTTTTTTTTTTTTATCCGAGAATTCTCGTTTTGTTGAAAACCAGAATTGGAGAATTTTTTTTTTATCCGAGAATTCTCGTATTGTGGAAAACCAGAATCGGAGAATTTTTTGTTTTTTTTTTATCCGAGAATTCTCGTGTTGTGGAAAATGGGAACCAGAGAATTCTCGTTTTGTGAAAAACCAGAATTGGAGAATTTTTTTTTTTATTTTTTTCATCCGAGAATTCTCGTTTTGTGGAAAACGGGAACGGGAGAATTCTTGTTTTGTGAAAAACCAGAATCGGAGAATTTTTTTTTTTATCCGAGAATTCTCCTATTGTGGAAAACCAGAATCCAAGAATTTTTTTTTATTTTTTTTTTTTTTTATCCGAGAATTCTCGTTTTGTGGAAAACCGGAATTGGAGATTTTTTTTTTTTTTTAATCCGAGAATTCTCGTTTTGTGGAAAACGGGAACGGGAGAATTCTCGTTTTGTGAAAAACCAGAATTGGAGAATTTTTTTTTTTTATCCGAGAATTCTCCTATTGTGGAAAACCAGAATCCAAGAATATTTTTTTTTTTATCCGAGAATTCTCGTTTTGTGGAAAACCAGAATTGCAGAAATTTTTTTTTTATCCGAGAATTCTCGTATTGTGGAAAACCAGAATCGGAGAATTTTTTTTTTTTTTTATCCGAGAATTCTCGTTTTGTGGAAAACGGGAACTGGAGAATTCTCGTTTTCTGAAAAACCAAAATTGGAGAATTTTTTTTTTCCGAGAATTCTGGTTTTGTGGAAACGGAGCATTCTCGTTTTGTGGAAAACGGGAACTGGAGAATTCTCGTTTTGTGGAAAACCAGAATGGGAGAGTTTTTTTTTTTTTTTTTTTTATCCGACAATTCTCGTTTTTCCGGAAAACGGGAACTGGAGAATTCTAGTATTGTGGAAAACCAGAATCGGAGAATAGTTTTTCTTTTTTATCCGAGAATTCTCGTTTTGTGGAAAACGGGAACTGGAGAATTCTCGTTTTGTGAAAAACCAGAATTGGAGAATTTTTTTTTTTTTTCATCCGAGAATTCTCGTATTGTGGAAAACCAGAATCGGAGAATTTTTTTTTTTTATCCGAGAATTCTCCTGTTGTGGAAAATGGGAACGGGAGAATTCTCGTTTTGTGGAAAACCAGAATCGGAGAGTTTTTATTTTATTTTATTTTTTTTATCCGAGAATTCTCCTATTGTGGAAAACCAGAATCCAAGAATTTTTTTATATTTTTTTTTTTATCCGAGAATTCTTGTTTTGTGGAAAACCAGAATTGGAGAATTTTTTTTTTTTTTTAATCCGAGAATTCTCGTTTTGTGGAAAACGGGAACGGGAGGATTCTCCTTTTGTGGAAAACCAGAATTGGAGAATTTTTTTTTGTTTTTTTTTTTATCCGAGAATTCTCGTATTGTGGAAAACCAGAAGCGGAGAATTTTTTTTTTTTTCCGAGAATTCTCGTGTTGTGGAAAACGGGAACTGAAATTCTCGTTGTGTGAAAAACCAGAATTGGAGAATCTTTTTTTTTTTTTATCCGAGAATTCTCATTTTGTGGAAAACGGGAACGGGAGAATTCTTGTTTTGTGAAAAACCAGAATTGGAGAATTTTTTTTTTTATCCGAGAATTCTCCTATTGTGGAAAACCAGAATCTGAGAATTTTTTTTTATTTTTTTTTTTTTATCCGAGAATTCTCGTTTTGTGGAAAACCGGAATTGGAGATTTTTTTTTTTTAATCCGAGAATTCTCGTTTTGTGGAAAACGGGAACGGGAGAATTCTCGTTTTGTGAAAAACCAGAATTGGAGAATTTTTTTTTTTTTATCCGAGAATTCTCCTATTGTGGAAAACCAGCATCCAAGAATTTTTTTTTTTTATCCGAGAATTCTGGTTTTGTGGAAAACCAGAATTGGAGAAATTTTTTTTTTTTATCCGAGAATTCTCGTATTGTGGAAAACCAGAATCGGAGAATTTTTTTTTTTTATCCGAGAATTCTCGTTTTATGGAAAATGGGAACCGGAGAATTCTTGTTTTGTGGAAAACCAGAATTGGAGAATTTTTTTTTTTTTTTATCCGAGAATTCTCGTTTTGTGGAAAACGGGAACTGGAGAATTCTCGTTTTCTGAAAAACCAGAATTGGAGAATTTTTTTTTTTTCCGAGAATTCTGGTTTTGTGGAAAACCAGAATTGGAGAATTTTTTTTTTTTTATCCCAGAATTCTCGTACTGTGGAAAACCAGAATCGGAGAATTTTTTTTTTTTTATCCGAGAATTCTCGTATTGTGGGAAACCAGAATCGGAGAATTTTTTTTTTTTTTTATTGGAGAATTCTCGTTTAGTGGAAAACGGGAACGGGAGAATTCTCGTATTGTGGAAAACCAGAATCGGAGAATTTTTTTTTTGTTTTTTTTTTTTTATCCGAGAATTCTCGTTTTGTGGAAAACCAGAATCGGAGAAATTTTTTTTTTTTTATCCGAGAATTCTCGTATTGGGGAAAACCAGAATCGGAGAGTTTTTTTTTTTTTTTTTATCCGAGAATTCTCGTTTTGTGGAAAACGGGAAACAGAGAATTCCCGTTTTGTGAAAAACCAGAATTGGAGAATCTTTTTTTTTTATCTGAGAATTCTCGTATTGTGGAAAACCAGAATCGAGCAATTTTTTTTTTTTTCCGAGAATTCTCCTATTGTGGAAAACCAGAATCCAAGAATTTTTTTATATTTTTTTTTTATCCGAGAATTCTTGTTTTGTGGAAAACCAGAATTGGAGAATTTTTTTTTTTTTTTTAATCCGAGAATTCTCGTTTTGTGGAAAACGGGAACGGGAGGATTCTCGTTTTGTGGAAAACCAGAATTGGAGAATTTTTTTTTGTTTTTTTTTTATCCGAGAATTCTCGTATTGTGGAAAACCAGAAGCGGAGAATTTTTTTTTTTTTTCCGAGAATTCTCGTGTTGTGGAAAACGGGAACTGAAATTCTCGTTGTGTGAAAAACCAGAATTGGAGAATCTTTTTTTTTTTTTTTATCCGAGAATTCTCATTTTGTGGAAAACGGGAACGGGAGAATTCTTGTTTTGTGAAAAACCAGAATTGGAGAATTTTTTTTTTTTATCCGAGAATTCTCCTATTGTGGAAAACCAGAATCTGAGAATTTTTTTTTATTTTTTTTTTTTTATCCGAGAATTCTCGTTTTGTGGAAAACCGGAATTGGAGATTTTTTTTTTTTAATCCGAGAATTCTCGTTTTGTGGAAAACGGGAACGGGAGAATTCTCGTTTTGTGAAAAACCAGAATTGGAGAATTTTTTTTTTTTATCCGAGAATTCTCCTATTGTGGAAAACCAGCATCCAAGAATTTTTTTTTTTTTATCCGAGAATTCTGGTTTTGTGGAAAACCAGAATTGGAGAAATTTTTTTTTTTTATCCGAGAATTCTCGTATTGTGGAAAACCAGAATCGGAGAATTTTTTTTTTTATCCGAGAATTCTCGTTTTATGGAAAATGGGAACCGGAGAATTCTTGTTTTGTGGAAAACCAGAATTGGAGAATTTTTTTTTTTTTTTATCCGAGAATTCTCGTTTTGTGGAAAACGGGAACTGGAGAATTCTCGTTTTCTGAAAAACCAGAATTGGAGAATTTTTTTTTTTTCCGAGAATTCTGGTTTTGTGGAAAACCAGAATTGGAGAATTTTTTTTTTTTATCCCAGAATTCTCGTACTGTGGAAAACCAGAATCGGAGAATTTTTTTTTTTTTATCCGAGAATTCTCGTATTGTGGGAAACCAGAATCGGAGAATTTTTTTTTTTTTTTATCGGAGAATTCTCGTTTAGTGGAAAACGGGAACGGGAGAATTCTCGTATTGTGGAAAACCAGAATCGGAGAATTTTTTTTTTGTTTTTTTTTTTTTATCCGAGAATTCTCGTTTTGTGGAAAACCAGAATCGGAGAATTTTTTTTTTTTATCCGAGAATTCTCGTATTGGGGAAAACCAGAATCGGAGAGTTTTTTTTTTTTTTTTTATCCGAGAATTCTCGTTTTGTGGAAAACGGGAAACAGAGAATTCTCGTTTTGTGAAAAACCAGAATTGGAGAATCTTTTTTTTTTATCTGAGAATTCTCGTATTGTGGAAAACCAGAATCGAGCAATTTTTTTTTTTTTCCGAGAATTCTCGTGTTGTGGAAAATTGGAACGGGAGAATTCTCGTGTTGTGGAAAATGGGAACGGGAGAATTCTCGTTTTGTGGAAAACCAGAGAGTTTTTTTTTTTTTTTTTATCCGAGAATTCTCCTATTGTGGAAAACCAGAATCCAAGAATTTTTTTTTTTTTTTATCCGAGAATTCTCGTTTTGTGGAATATCAGAATTGGAGAATTTTTTTTTTTTTTTAAATGCGAGAATTCTTGTTTTGTGGAAAACGGGAACGGGAGAATTCTCGTTTTGTGAAAAACCAGAATTGGAGAATTTTTTTTTTTTATCCGAGAATTCTCCTATTGTGGAAAACCAGAATCCAAGAATTTTTTTTTATTTTTTTTTTATCCGAGACTTCTCGTTTTGTGGAAAACCAGAATTGGAGAATTTTCTTTTTTTTTTTTTTTATCCGAGAATTCTCGTATTGTGGAAAACGGGAACGGGAGAATTCTCGTTTTGTGAAAAACCCGAATTGGAGACTTTTTTTTTTTTATCCCAGAATTCTCGTATTGTGGAAAACCAGAATCGGAGAATTTTTTTTTTTTTGTTTTTTTTATCCGAGAGGTCTCGTATTGTGGAAAACCAGAATCGGAGAATTTTTTTTTTTTTTTATCGGAGAATTCTCGTTTTGTGGAAAACGGGAACGGGAAAAACCAGAATTGGAGATTTTTTTTTTTTTTATCCGAGAATTCTCCCATTGTGGAAAACCAGAATCCAAGAATTTTTTTTTTTTTTTCTAATGCGAGAATTCTCGTTTTGTGGAAAACGGGAACGGGAGAATTCTCGTTTTGTGAAAAACCAGAATTGGAGAATTTTGTTTTTTTTTTATCCGAGAATTCTCCTATTGTGGAAAACCAGAATCCAAGAATTTTTTTTCTTTTTTTTTTATCCGAGAATTCTCGTTTTGTGGAAAAGCAGAATTGGAGAATTTTCTTTTTTTTTTTTTATCCGAGAATTCTCCTATTGTGGAAAACCAGAATCCAAGAAATTTTTTTTTTTTATGCGAGAATTCTCGTTTTGTTGAAAACCCGAATTGGAGAATTTTTTTTTTATCCGAGAATTCTCCTATTGTGGAAAACCAGAATCCGTGAATTTTTTTTTTTTTTTATCCGAGAATTCTCGTTTTTTGGAAAACGGGAACTGGTGAATTCTCGTTTTGAGAAAAACCAGAATTGGAGAATTTTTTTTTTTTTTATCCGAGAATTCTCGTATTGTGGAAAACTTGAATCGGAGTATTTTTTTGTTTTTTTATCCGAGAATTCTCGTGTTGTGGAAAATGGGAACGGGAGAATTCTCGTTTTGTGGAAAACCAGAATCGGAGAATTTTTTTTTTTTTTTTATCCGAGAATTCTCGTTTTGTGGAAAACGGGAACTGGAGAATTCTCGTTTTCCGAAAAACGAGAATTGGAAAAAAAAAATTTTTTTTCCGAGAATTCTGGTTTTGTGGAAACGGAGCATCCTCGTTTTGTGGAAAACGGGAACTGGAGAATTCTCGTTTTGTGGAAAACCGGAATCGGAAATAAAAATTTTTTTTTTCATCCGAGAATTCTCGTTTTGTGGAAATGGAGAATTTTCGTTTGGTGAAAAACGGGAACTGGAGAATTCTCATTTTGTGGAAAACCAGAATCGGAGAGTTTTTTTTTTTTTTTTTTTTATCCGAGAATTCTCGTTTTGTGGAAAACGGGAACTGGAGAATTCTAGTATTGTGGAAAACCAGAATCGGAGAATTTTTTTTTTTTATCCGAGAATTCTCGTTTTGTGGAAAACCAGAATTGGAGAATTTTTTTTTTTATCCGAGAATTCTCCTATTGTGGAAAACCAGAATCCAAGAATTTTTTTTTTTTTATCCGAGAATTCTCGTTTTGTGGAAAACGGGAACGGGAGAATTCTCGTTTTGTGAAAAACCAGAATTGGAGAATTTTTTTTTTTTATCCGAGAATTCTCCTATTGTGGAAAACCAGAATCCAAGAATTTTTTTTTTTTATCCGAGAATTCTCGTTTTGTGGAAAACCAGAATTGGAGAATTTTTTTCTTCTTTTTTTTATCCGAGAATTCTCGTTTTGTGGAAAACGGGAACGGGAGAATTCTCGTTTTGTGAAAAACCCGAATTGGAGAATTTTCTTTTTTTTTTTATCCGAGAATTCTCCTATTGTGGAAAACCAGAATCCAAGAATTTTTATTTTTTTTTTTAATCCGAGAATTCTCGTTTTGTTGAAAACCAGAATTGGAGAATTTTTTTTTTTTATCCGAGAATTCTCGTATTGTGGAAAACCAGAATCGGAGAATTTTTTGTTTTTTTTTTATCCGAGAATTCTCGTGTTGTGGAAAATGGGAACGGGAGAATTCTCGTTTTGCGGAAAACCAGAATCGGAGAGATTTTTTTTTTCTTTTTTTTATCCGAGAATTCTCGTATTGTGGAAAACGGGAACGGGAGAATTCTCGTTTTGTGAAAAACCCGAATTGGAGAATTTTCTTTTTTTTTATCCGAGAATTCTCCTATTGTGGAAAACCAGAATCCAAGAATTTTTTTTTTTTATCCGAGAATTCTCGTTTTGTTGAAAACCAGAATTGGAGAATTTTTATTTTTTTTTTTATCCGAGAATTCTCGTATTGTGGAAAACCAGAATCGGAGAATTTTTTGTTTTTTTTTTATCCGAGAATTCTCGTGTTGTGGAAAATGGGAACGGGAGAATTCTCGTTTTGTGGAAAACCAGAATTGGAGAATTTTTTTTTTTTTTTTTTTCATCCGAGAATTCTCGTTTTGTGGAAAACGGGAACGGGAGAATTCATGTTTTGTGAAAAACCAGAATTGGAGAATTTTTTTTTTATCCCAGAATTCTCCTATTGTGGAAAACCAGAATCCAAGAATTTTTTTTTATTTTTATTTTTTTTTTTATCCGAGAATTCTCGTTTTGTGGAAAACCGGAATTGGAGATTTTTTTTTTTTTTAATCCGAGAATTCTCGTTTTGTGGAAAGCGGGAACGGGAGAATTCTTGTTTTGTGAAAAACCAGAATTGGAGAATTTTTTTTTTTTTATCCGAGAATTCTCCTATTGTGGAAAACCAGAATCCAAGAATTTTTTTTTTTTTTTATCCGAGAATTCTCGTTTTGTGGAAAACCAGAATTGGAGAAATTTTTTTTTATCCGAGAATTCTCGTATTGTGGAAAACCAGAATCGGAGAATTTTTTTTTTTTTTTATCCGAGACTTCTCGTTTTATGGAAAATGGGAACGGGAGAATTCTTGTTCTGTGGAAAACCAGAATCGGAGAATTTTTTTTTTTTTTATCCGAGAATTCTCCTTTTGTGGAAAACGGGAGCTGGAGAATTCTCGTTTTCTGAAAAACCAGAATTGGAGAATTTTTTTTTTTTCCGAGAATTCTGGTTTTGTGGAAACGGAGCATTCTCGTTTTGTGGAAAACGGGAACTGGAGAATTCTCGTTTTGTGGAAAACCGGAATCGGAAAATTCTTTTTTTTTTTTTTTGATCCGAGAATTCTCGTTTTGTGGAAACGGAGAATTTTCGTTTGGTGGAAAACGGGAACTGGAGAATTCTCATTTTGTGGAAAACCAGAATGGGAGAGTTTTTTTTTTTTTATCCGAGAATTCTCGTTTTGTGGAAAACGGGAACTGGAGAATTCTAGTATTGTGGAAAACCAGAATCGGAGAGTTTTTAATTTATTTTTTTTTATCCGAGAATTCTCGTTTTGTGGAAAACCAGAATTGGAGATTTTTTTTTTTTTTTAATCCGAGAATTCTCGTTTTGTGGAAAACGGGAACGGGAGGATTCTCGTTTTGTGGAAAACCAGAATTGGAGAATTTTTTTTTTTCCGAGAATTCTCGTATTGTGGAAAACCAGAAGCGGAGAATTTTTTTTTTCCGAGAATTCTCGTGTTGTGGAAAACGGGAACTGAAATTCTCGTTGTGTGAAAAACCAGAATTGGAGAATCTTTTTTTTTTTATCCGAGAATTCTCGTTTTGTGGAAAACGGGAACGGGAGAATTCTTGTTTTGTGAAAAACCAGAATTGGAGAATTTTTTTTTTTTATCCGAGAATTCTCCTATTGTGGAAAACCAGAATCTGAGAATTTTTTTCTATTTTTTTTTTTTATCCGAGAATTCTCGTTTCGTGGAAAACCGGAATTGGAGATTTTTTTTTTTTTTAATCCGAGAATTCTCGTTTTGTGGAAAACGGGAACGGGAGAATTCTCGTTTTGTGAAAAACCAGAATTGGAGAATTTTTTTTTTTATCCGAGAATTCTCCTATTGTGGAAAACCAGAATCCAAGAATTTTTTTTTTTTCCTCTTATCCGAGAATTCTCGTTTTGTGGAAAACCAGAATTGGAGAAATTTTTTTTTTTATCCGAGAATTCTCGTATTGTGGAAAACCAGAATCGGAGAATTTTTTTTTTTTATCCGAGAATTCTCGTTTTATGGAAAATGGGAACGGGAGAATTCTTGTTTTGTGGAAAACCAGAATCGGAGAGTTTTTTTTTTATTTTATTTTTTTTATCCGAGAATTCTCCTATTGTGGAAAACCAGAATCCAAGAATTTTTTTATATATATATATTTTTTTTTATCCGAGAATTCTCGTTTTGTGGAAAACCAGAATTGGAGAATTTTTTTTTTTTTAATCCGAGAATTCTCGTTTTGTGGAAAACGGGAACGGGAGGATTCTCGTTTTGTGGAAAACCAGAATTGGAGAATTTTTTTTTGTTTTTTTTTTTATCCGAGAATTCTCGTATTGTGGAAAACCAGAATCGGAGAATTTTTTTTTTCCGAGAATTCTCGTGTTGTGAAAAACGGGAACTGGAGAATTCTCGTTGTGTGAAAAACCAGAATTGGAGAATTTTTTTTTTTTATCCCAGAATTCTCGTATTGTGGAAAACCAGAATCGGAGAATTTTTATAATTTTTTTCTTTTTTATCCGAGAATTCTCGTTTTGTGGAAAACCAGAATTGGAGAATTTTATTTTTTTTTGTTTTTTTTATCCGAGAGGTCTCGTATTGTGGAAAACCAGAATCGGAGAATTTTTTTTTTTTTTTATCGGACAATTCTCGTTTCGTGGAAAACGGGAACGGGAGAATTCTCGTATTGTGGAAAACCAGAATCGGAGAATTGTTTTTTTTTTTTATCCGAAATTCTCGTTTTGTGGAAAACCGGAATCGGAGAATTTTTTTTTTATCCGAGAATTCTCGTATTGGGGAAAACCAGAATCGGAGAGTTTTTTTTTTTTTTTTTTTTTTATCCGAGAATTCTCGTTTTGTGGAAAACGGGAACCAGAGAATTCTCGTTTTGTGAAAAACCAGAATTGGAGAATTTTTTTTTTATCTGAGAATTCTCGTATTGTGGAAAACCAGAATCGGACAATTTTTTTTTTTTATCCGAGAATTCTCGTGTTGTGGAAAATTGGAACGGGAGAATTCTCGTGTTGTGGAAAATGGGAACGGGAGAATTCTCGTTTTGTGGAAAATGGGAACGGGAGAATTCTCGTTTTGTGGAAAAACAGAGAGTTTTTTTTTTTTTTTATCCGAGAATTCTCCTATTGTTGAAAACCAGAATCCAAGAATTTTTTTTTTTTTTATCCGAGAGTTCTCGTTTTGTGGAAAACCGGGATTGGAGAATTTTTTTTTTTTATCCGAAGGTTCTTGTATTGTGGAAAACCAGAATCGGAGAATTTTTTTTGTTTTTTTTTTTTTAATCCGAGAATTCTCGTTTTGTGGAAAACGGGAACGGGAGAATTCTCGTTTTGTGAAAAACCAGAATTGGAGAATTTTTTTTTTTATCCGAGAATTCTCCTATTGTGGAAAACCAGAATCCAAGAATTTTTTTTTTTATCCGAGAATTCTCGTATTGGGGAAAACCAGAATCGGAGAGTTTTTTTTTTTTTTTTTTATCCGAGAATTCTCGTTTTGTGGAAAACGGGAACCAGAGAATTCTCGTTTTGTGAAAAACCAGAATTGGAGAATTTTTTTTTTTTATCTGAGAATTCTCGTATTGTGGAAAACCAGAATCGGACAATTTTTTTTTTTTATCCGAGAATTCTCGTGTTGTGGAAAATTGGAACGGGAGAATTCTCGTGTTGTGGAAAATGGGAACGGGAGAATTCTCGTTTTGTGGAAAACCAGAATCGGAGAGTTTTTTTTTTATTTTATTTTTTTTATCCGAGAATTCTCCTATTGTGGAAAACCAGAATCCAAGAATTTTTTTATATATATATATTTTTTTTTATCCGAGAATTCTCGTTTTGTGGAAAACCAGAATTGGAGAATTTTTTTTTTTTTAATCCGAGAATTCTCGTTTTGTGGAAAACGGGAACGGGAGGATTCTCGTTTTGTGGAAAACCAGAATTGGAGAATTTTTTTTTGTTTTTTTTTTTATCCGAGAATTCTCGTATTGTGGAAAACCAGAATCGGAGAATTTTTTTTTCCGAGAATTCTCGTGTTGTGAAAAACGGGAACTGGAGAATTCTCGTTGTGTGAAAAACCAGAATTGGAGAATTTTTTTTTTTTATCCCAGAATTCTCGTATTGTGGAAAACCAGAATCGGAGAATTTTTATATTTTTTTTCTTTTTTATCCGAGAATTCTCGTTTTGTGGAAAACCAGAATTGGAGAATTTTATTTTTTTTTGTTTTTTTTATCCGAGAGGTCTCGTATTGTGGAAAACCAGAATCGGAGAATTTTTTTTTTTTTTTATCGGACAATTCTCGTTTCGTGGAAAACGGGAACGGGAGCATTCTCGTATTGTGGAAAACCAGAATCGGAGAATTGTTTTTTTTTTTTATCCGAAATTCTCGTTTTGTGGAAAACCGGAATCGGAGAATTTTTTTTTTTTATCCGAGAATTCTCGTATTGGGGAAAACCAGAATCGGAGAGTTTTTTTTTTTTTTTTTTTTTTTATCCGAGAATTCTCGTTTTGTGGAAAACGGGAACCAGAGAATTCTCGTTTTGTGAAAAACCAGAATTGGAGAATTTTTTTTTTATCTGAGAATTCTCGTATTGTGGAAAACCAGAATCGGACAATTTTTTTTTTTTATCCGAGAATTCTCGTGTTGTGGAAAATTGGAACGGGAGAATTCTCGTGTTGTGGAAAATGGGAACGGGAGAATTCTCGTTTTGTGGAAAATGGGAACGGGAGAATTCTCGTTTTGTGGAAAAACAGAGAGTTTTTTTTTTTTTTATCCGAGAATTCTCCTATTGTTGAAAACCAGAATCCAAGAATTTTTTTTTTTTTTCCGAGAGTTCTCGTTTTGTGGAAAACCGGGATTGGAGAATTTTTTTTTTTTATCCGAAGGTTCTTGTATTGTGGAAAACCAGAATCGGAGAATTTTTTTTTGTTTTTTTTTTTTTAATCCGAGAATTCTCGTTTTGTGGAAAACGGGAACGGGAGAATTCTCGTTTTGTGAAAAACCAGAATTGGAGAATTTTTTTTTTTATCCGAGAATTCTCCTATTGTGGAAAACCAGAATCCAAGAATTTTTTTTTTTTATCCGAGAATTCTCGTATTGGGGAAAACCAGAATCGGAGAGTTTTTTTTTTTTTTTTTATCCGAGAATTCTCGTTTTGTGGAAAACGGGAACCAGAGAATTCTCGTTTTGTGAAAAACCAGAATTGGAGAATTTTTTTTTTTATCTGAGAATTCTCGTATTGTGGAAAACCAGAATCGGACAATTTTTTTTTTTTTATCCGAGAATTCTCGTGTTGTGGAAAATTGGAACGGGAGAATTCTCGTGTTGTGGAAAATGGGAACGGGAGAATTCTCGTTTTGTGGAAAATGGGAACGGGAGAATTCTCGTTTTGTGGAAAAACAGAGAGTTTTTTTTTTTTTTTATCCGAGAATTCTCCTATTGTTGAAAACCAGAATCCAAGAATTTTTTTTTTTTTCTTATCCGAGAATTCTCGTTTTGTGGAAAACCGGGATTGGAGAATTTTTTTTTTTTATCCGAAGGTTCTTGTATTGTGGAAAACCAGAATCGGAGAATTTTTTTTTATTTTTATTTTTTTAATCCGAGAATTCTCGTTTTGTGGGAAACGGGAACGGGAGAATTCTCGTTTTGTGAAAAACCAGAATTGGAGAATTTTTTTTTTTTATCCGAGAATTCTCCTATTGTGGAAAACCAGAATCCAAGAATTTTTTTTTTTTTTTATCCGAGGATTCTCGTTTTGTGGGATATCAGAATTGGAGAATTTTTTTTTTTTTTAATGCGAGAATTCTCGTTTTGTGGAAAACGGTAACGGGAGAATTCTCGTTTTGTGAAAAACCAGAATTGGAGAATTTTTTTTTTTATCCGAGAATTCTCCTATTGTGGAAAACCAGAATCCAAGAATTTTTTTTTTTTTTATCCGAGAATTCTCGTTTTGTGGAAAACCGGAATTGGAGAATTTTCTTTTTTTTTTTTTTATCCGAGAATTCTCGTATTGTGGAAAACGGGAACGGGAGAATTCTCGTTTTGTGAAAAACCCGAATTGGAGAATTTTTTTTTTATCCGAGAATTTTCCTATTGTGGAAAACCAGAATCCAAGAATTTTTTTTTTTTCTTTTATCCGAGAATTCTCGTTTTGTTGAAAACCCGAATTGGAGAATTTTTTTTTTATCCGAGAATTGTCCTATTGTGGAAAACCAGAATCCGTGAATTTTTTTTTTTTTTTTATCCGAGAATTCTCGTTTTTTGGAAAACGGGAACTGGAGAATTCTCGTTTTGTGAAAAACCAGAATTGGAGAATTTTTTTTTTATCCGAGAATTCTTGTATTGTGGAAAACGTGAATCGGAGAATTTTTTTTTTTTATCCGAGAATTCTCGTGTTGTGGAAAATGGGAACGGGAGAATTCTCGTTTTGTGGAAAACCAGAATCGGAGAGTTTTTTTTTTTTTTTTTATCCGAGAATTCTCGTTTTGTGGAAAACGGGAACCAGAGAATTCTCGTTTTGTGAAAAACCAGAATTGGAGAATTTTTTTTTTTTATCCGAGAATTCTCGTTTTGTGGAAAACGGGAACGGGAGAATTCTTGTTTTGTGAAAAACCAGAATTGGAGAATTTTTTTTTTTATCCGAGAATTCTCCTATTGTGGAAAACCATGTTCCAAGAATTTTTTTTTATTTTTTTTTTTTTTTATCTGAGAATTCTCGTTTTGTGGAAAACCGGAATTGGAGATTTTTTTTTTTTTTTTAATCCGAGAATTCTCGTTTTGTGGAAAACGGGAACGGGAGAATTCTCGTTTTGTGAAAAACCAGAATTGGAGAATTTTTTTTTTTTATCCGAGAATTCTCCTATTGTGGAAAACCAGAATCCAAGAATTTTTTTTTTTTTATCCGAGAATTCTCGTTTTTGTGGAAAACCAGAATTGGAGAAATTTTTTCTTTTTTTTTTTTATCCGAGAATTCTCGTATTGTGGAAAACCAGAATCGGAGAATTTTTTTTTTTTTTATCCGAGAATTCTCGTTTTATGGAAAATGGGAACGGGAGAATTCTCGTTTTGTGGAAAACCAGAATCGGAGAATTTTTTTTTTTTTTATCCGAGAATTCTCGTTTTGTGGAAAACGGGAACTGGAGAATTCTCCTTTTCTGAAAAACCAGATTTGGAGAATTTTTTTTTTTCCGAGAATTCTGGTTTTGTGGAAACGGAGCATTCTCGTTTTGTGGAAAACGGGAACTGGAGAATTCTCGTTTTGTGGAAAACCGGAATCGGAAAATTTTTTTTTATTATTTTTTTTTTTCATCCGAGAATTCTCGTTTTGTGGAAATGGAGAATTTTCGTTTGGTGGAAAGCAGGAACTAGAGAATTCTCATTTTGTGGAAAACCAGAATGGGAGAGTTTTTTTTTTTTTTTGTTTTTATCCGAGAATTCTCGTTTTGTGGAAAACGGGAACCGGAGAATTCTAGTATTGTGGAAAACCAGAATCGGAGAATTTTTTTTTTTTTATCCGAGAATTCTCGTTTTGTGGAAAACGGGAACTGGAGAATTCTCGTTTTGTGAAAAACCAGAATTGGAGAATTTTTTTTTCCTTTTTTTTATCCGAGAATTCTCCTATTGTGGAAAACCAGAATCCAAGAACTTTTTTTTTTTATCCGAGAATTCTTGTTTTGTGGAAAACGGGAACGGGAGAATTCTCGTTTTGTGAAAAACCAGAATTGGAGAATTTTTTTTTTATCCGAGAATTCTCCTATTGTGGAAAACCAGCATCCAAGAATTTTTTTTTTGTTTTTTATCCGAGAATTCTCGTTTTGTGGAAAACCAGAATTGGAGAATTTTTTTTCTTTTTTTTTATCCGAGAATTCTCGTATTGTGGAAAACGGGAACGGGAGAATTCTCGTTTTGTGAAAAACCCGAATTGGAGAATTTTTTTTTTTTATCCGAGAATTCTCCTATTGTGGAAAACCAGAATCCAAGAATTTTTTTTTATTTTTTTTTTTTTATCCGAGAATTCTCGTTTTGTGGAAAACCAGAATTGGAGATTTTTTTTTTTTTTTAATCCGAGAATTCTCGTTTTGTGGAAAACGGGAACGGGAGAATTCTCGTTTTGTGAAAAACCAGAATTGGAGATTTCTTTTTTTTTATCCGAGAATTCTTCTACTGTGGAAAACCAGAACCCAAGAATTTTTTTTTTTTATCCGAGAATTCTCGTTTTTGTGGAAAACCAGAATCGGAGAATTTTTTTTTTTTTATCCGGGAATTCTCGTTTTGTGGAAAACGGGAACGGGAGAATTCCCGTTTTTTGGAAAACCAGAATCGGAGAATTTTTTTTTTATCCGAGAATTCTCGTTTTGCGGAAAACGGGAACTGGAGAATCCTCGTTTTCTGAAAAACCAGATTTGGAGAATTTTTTTCTTTTTTTTATCCGAGAATTCTGGTTTTGTGGAAACGGAGCATTCTCGTTTTGTGGAAAACGGGAACTGGAGAATTCTCGTTTTGTGGAAAAAGGGAATCGGAAAATTTTTTTTTATTATTATTTTTTTTCATCCGAGAATTCTCGTTTTGTGGAAATGGAGAATTTTCGTTTGGTGGAAAACAGGAACTAGAGAATTCTCATTTTGTGGAAAACCAGAATGGGAGAGTTTTTTTTTTTTGTTTTTATCCGAGAATTCTCGTTTTGTGGAAAACGGGAACCGGAGAATTCTAGTATTGTGGAAAACCAGAATCGGAGAATTTTTTTTTTTATCCGAGAATTCTCGTTTTGTGGAAAACGGGAACTGGAGAATTCTCGTTTTGTGAAAACCCAGAATTGGAGAATTTTTTTTTCTTTTTTTTATCCGAGAATTCTCCTTTTGTGGAAAACCAGAATCCAAGAATTTTTTTTTTTTATCCGAGAATTCTCGTTTTTGTGGAAAACCAGAATTGGAGAAATTTTTTCTTTTTTTTTTTTTTATCCGAGAATTCTCGTATTGTGGAAAACCAGAATCGGAGAATTTTTTTTTTTATCCGAGAATTCTCGTTTTATGGAAAATGGGAACGGGAGAATTCTCGTTTTGTGGAAAACCAGAATCGGAGAATTTTTTTTTTTTTATCCGAGAATTCTCGTTTTGTGGAAAACGGGAACTGGAGAATTCTCCTTTTCTGAAAAACCAGATTTGGAGAATTTCTTTTTTTTTTCCGAGAATTCTGGTTTTGTGGAAACGGAGCATTCTCGTTTTGTGGAAAACGGGAACTGGAGAATTCTCGTTTTGTGGAAAACCGGAATCGGAAAATTTTTTTTATTATTTTTTTTTTTCATCCGAGAATTCTCGTTTTGTGGAAATGGAGAATTTTCGTTTGGTGGAAAGCAGGAACTAGAGAATTCTCATTTTGTGGAAAACCAGAATGGGAGAGTTTTTTTTTTTTTTGTTTTTATCCGAGAATTCTCGTTTTGTGGAAAACGGGAACCGGAGAATTCTAGTATTGTGGAAAACCAGAATCGGAGAATTTTTTTTTTTTTTATCCGAGAATTCTCGTTTTGTGGAAAACGGGAACTGGAGAATTCTCGTTTTGTGAAAAACCAGAATTGGAGAATTTTTTTTTCCTTTTTTTTATCCGAGAATTCTCCTATTGTGGAAAACCAGAATCCAAGAACTTTTTTTTTTTATCCGAGAATTCTTGTTTTGTGGAAAACGGGAACGGGAGATTTCTCGTTTTGTGAAAAACCAGAATTGGAGAATTTTTTTTTTATCCGAGAATTCTCCTATTGTGGAAAACCAGCATCCAAGAATTTTTTTTTTGTTTTTTATCCGAGAATTCTCGTTTTGTGGAAAACCAGAATTGGAGAATTTTTTTTTCTTTTTTTTTATCCGAGAATTCTCGTATTGTGGAAAACGGGAACGGGAGAATTCTCGGTTTGTGAAAAACCCGAATTGGAGAATTTTTTTTTTTATCCGAGAATTCTCCTATTGTGGAAAACCAGAATCCAAGAATTTTTTTTTATTTTTTTTTTTTTTTATCCGAGAATTCTCGTATTGTGGAAAACGGGAACGGGAGAATTCTCGTTTTGTGAAAAACCAGAATTGGAGATTTTTTTTTTTTTTATCCGAGAATTCCTCTACTGTGGAAAACCAGAACCCAAGAATTTTTTTTTTTTATCCGAGAATTCTCGTTTTTGTGGAAAACCAGAATTGGAGAAATTTTTTCTTTTTTTTTTTTTTATCCGAGAATTCTCGTATTGTGGAAAACCAGAATCGGAGAATTTTTTTTTTCATCCGAGAATTCTCGTTTTATGGAAAATGGGAACGGGAGAATTCTCGTTTTGTGGAAAACCAGAATCGGAGAATTTTTTTTTTTTTATCCGAGAATTCTCGTTTTGCGGAAAACGGGAACTGGAGAATCCTCGTTTTCTGAAAAACCAGATTTGGAGAATTTTTTTCTTTTTTTTTTCCGAGAATTCTGGTTTTGTGGAAACGGAGCATTCTCGTTTTGTGGAAAACGGGAACTGGAGAATTCTCGTTTTGTGGAAAACCGGAATCGGAAAATTTTTTTTATTATTTTTTTTTTTCATCCGAGAATTCTCGTTTTGTGGAAATGGAGAATTTTCGTTTGGTGGAAAACAGGAACTAGAGAATTCTCATTTTGTGGAAAACGGGAACTGGAGAATTCTCGTTTTGTGAAAACCCAGAATTGGAGAATTTTTTTTCTTTTTTTTATCCGAGAATTCTCCTTTTGTGGAAAACCAGAATCCAAGAATTTTTTTTTTTTTTATCCGAGAATTCTCGTTTTTGTGGAAAACCAGAATTGGAGAAATTTTTTCTTTTTTTTTTTTTTTTATCCGAGAATTCTCGTATTGTGGAAAACCAGAATCGGAAATTTTTTTTTTTTTTATCCGAGAATTCTTGTTTTATGGAAAATGGGAACGGGAGAATTCTCGTTTTGTGGAAAACCAGAATCGGAGAATTTTTTTTTTTTTATCCGAGAATTCTCGTTTTGTGGAAAACGGGAACTGGAGAATTCTCGTTTTCTAAAAAAGCAGATTTGGAGAATTTTTTTTTTTTTCCGAGAATTCTGGTTTTGTGGAAACGGAGCATTCTCGTTTTGTGGAAAACGGGAACTGGAGAATTCTCGTTTTGTGGAAAACCGGAATCGGAAAATTTTTTTTTATTATTTTTTTTTTTCATCCGAGAATTCTCGTTTTGTGGAAATGGAGAATTTTCGTTTTGTGGAAAACCAGAATTGGAGAATTTTTTTTCTTTTTTTTTATCCGAGAATTCTCGTTTTGTGGAAAACCAGAATTGGAGAATTTTTTTTCTTTTTTTTTATCCGAGAATTCTCGTATTGTGGAAAACGGGAACGGGAGAATTCTCGTTTTGTGAAAAACCCGAATTGGAGAATTTTTTTTTTTATCCGAGAATTCTCGTTTTTGTGGAAAACCAGAATTGGAGAAATTTTTTCTTTTTTTTTTTTTATCCGAGAATTCTCGTTTTATGGAAAATGGGAACGGGAGAATTCTCGTTTTGTGGAAAACCAGAATCGGAGCATTTTTTTTTTTTATCCGAGAATTCTCGTTTTGCGGAAAACGGGAACTGGAGAATCCTCGTTTTCTGAAAAACCAGATTTGGAGAATTTTTTTCTTTTTTTTTTCCGAGAATTCTGGTTTTGTGGAAACGGAGCATTCTCGTTTTGTGGGAAACGGGAACTGGAGAATTCTCGTTTTGTGGAAAACCGGAATCGGAAAATTTTTTTTAATTATTTTTTTTTTCATCCGAGACTTCTCGTTTTGTGGAAATGGAGAATTTTCGTTTGGTGGAAAACAGGAACTAGAGAATTCTCATTTTGTGGAAAACCAGAATGGGAGAGTTTTTTTTTTTTTTTGTTTTTATCCGAGAATTCTCGTTTTGTGGAAAACGGGAACCGGAGAATTCTAGTATTGTGGAAAACCAGAATCGGAGAATTTTTTTTTTTTATCCGAGAATTCTCGTTTTGTGGAAAACGGGAACTGGAGAATTCTCGTTTTGTGAAAACCCAGAATTGGAGAATTTTTTTTTCTTTTTTTTATCCGAGAATTCTCCTTTTGTGGAAAACCAGAATCCAAGAATTTTTTTTTTTTTTATCCGAGAATTCTCGTTTTTGTGGAAAACCAGAATTGGAGAAATTTTTTCTTTTTTTTTTTTTTATCCGAGAATTCTCCCACTGTGGAAAACCAGAATCGGAAAAAATTTTTTTTATCCGAGAATTCTCGTTTTATGGAAAATGGGAACGGGAGAATTCTCGTTTTGTGGAAAACCAGAATCGGAGAATTTTTTTTTTTATCCGAGAATTCTCGTTTTGTGGAAAACGGGAACTGGAGAATTCTCGTTTTCTGAAAAAGCAGATTTGGAGAATTTTTTTTTTTTCCGAGAATTCTGGTTTTGTGGAAACGGAGCATTCTCGTTTTGTGGAAAACGGGAACTGGAGAATTCTCGTTTTGTGGAAAACCGGAATCGGAAAATTTTTTTTTATTATTTTTTTTTTTCATCCGAGAATTCTCGTTTTGTGGAAATGGAGAATTTTCGTTTGGTGGAAAACAGGAACTAGAGAATTCTCATTTTGTGGAAAACCAGAATGGGAGAGTTTTTTTTTTTTTTGTTTTTATCCGAGAATTCTCGTTTTGTGGAAAACGGGAACCAGAAAATTCTAGTATTGTGGAAAACCAGAATCGGAGAATTTTTTTTTTTATCCGAGAATTCTCGTTTTGTGGAAAATGGGAACTGGAGAATTCTCGTTTTGTGAAAAACCAGAATTGGAGAATTTTTTTTTCTTTTTTTTATCCGAGAATTCTCCTATTGTGGAAAACCAGAATCCAAGAATTTTTTTTTTTTTTTATCCGAGAATTCTTGTTTTGTGGAAAACGGGAACGGGAGAATTCTCGTTTTGTGAAAAACCAGAATTGGAGAATTTTTTTTTCTTTTTTTCATCCGAGAATTCTCCTATTGTGGAAAACCAGCATCCAAGAAATTTTTTTTTGTTTTTTATCCGAGAATTCTCGTTTTGTGGAAAACCAGAATTGGAGAATTTTTTTTCTTTTTTTTTATCCGAGAATTCTCGTATTGTGGAAAACGGGAACGGGAGAATTCTCGTTTTGTGAAAAACCCGAATTGGAGAATTTTTTTTTTTATCCGAGAATTCTCCTATTGTGGAAAACCAGAATCCAAGAATTTTTTTTTATTTTTTTTTTTTTATCCGAGAATTCTCGTTTTCTGGAAAACCGGGATTGGAGATTTTTTTTTTTTTTTAATCCGAGAATTCTCGTTTTGTGGAAAACGGGAACGGGAGAATTCTCGTTTTGTGAAAAACCAGAATTGGAGAATTTTTTTTTTTATCCGAGAATTCTTCTATTGTGGAAAACCAGAACCCGAGAATTTTTTTTTTTTTATCCGAGAATTCTCGTTTTTGTGGAAAACCAGAATTGGAGAAATTTTTTCTTTTTTTTTTTTTTTTATCCGAGAATTCTCGTTTTGTGGAAAACGGGAACTGGAGAATCCTTGTTTTCTGAAAAACCAGATTTGGAGAATTTTTTTCTTTTTTTTTTCCGAGAATTCTGGTTTTGTGGAAACGGAGCATTCTCGTTTTGTGGAAAACGGGAACTGGAGAATTCTCGTTTTGTGGAAAACCGGAATCGGAAAAATTTTTTTTATTATTTTTTTTTTCATCCGAGAATTCTCGTTTTGTGGAAATGGAGAATTTTCGTTTGGTGGAAAACAGGAACTAGAGAATTCTCATTTTGTGGAAAACCAGAATGGGTGAGTTTTTTTTTTTGTTTTTATCCGAGAATTCTCGTTTTGTGGAAAACGGGAACCGGAGAATTCTAGTATTGTGGAAAACCAGAATCGGAGAATTTTTTTTTTTTTATCCGAGAATTCTCGTTTTGTGGAAAACGGGAACTGGAGAATTCTCGTTTTGTGAAAACCCAGAATTGGAGAATTTTTTTTTTTATCCGAGAATCTTTTATTGTGGAAAACCAGCATCCAAGAATTTTCTTTTTTTTTTATCCGAGAATTCTCGTTTTGTGGAAAACCAGAATTGGAGAATTTTTTTTTCTTTTTTATCCGAGAATTCTCGTATTGTGGAAAACGGGAACGGGAGAATTCTCGTTTTGTGAAAAACCCGAATCGGAGAATTTTTTTTTTCCGAGAATTCTCCTATTGTGGAAAACCAGAATCCAAGAATTTTTTTTTTTTTTATCCGAGAATTCTTGTTTTGTGGAAAACGGGAACGGGAGAATTCTCGTTTTGTGAAAAACCAGAATTGGAGAATTCTTTTTTTTTTATCCGAGAATCTTTTATTGTGGAAAACCAGCATCCAAGAATTTTCTTTTTTTTTTATCCGAGAATTCTCGTTTTGTGGAAAACCAGAATTGGAGAATTTTTTTTTCTTTGTTATCCGAGAATTCTCGTATTGTGGAAAACGGGAACGGGAGAATTCTCGTTTTGTGAAAAACCCGAATCGGAGAATTTTTTTTTTCCGAGAATTCTCCTATTGTGGAAAACCAGAATCCAAGAATTTTTTTTTTTTTTATCCGAGAATTCTCGTTTTGTTGAAAACCAGAATTGGAGAATTTTTTTTTTTTTTTATCCGAGAATTCTCGTATTGTGGAAAACCAGAATCGGAGAATTTTTTTTTTTTTTTATCCGAGAATTCTCGTTTTGTGGAAAACGGGAACCACAGAATTCTCGTTTTGTGAAAAACCAGAATTGGAGAATTTTTTTTTATTTTTTTTATTTTTTTTATCCGAGAATTCTCGTTTTGTGGAAAACGGGAACGGGAGAATTCTTGTTTTGTGAAAAACCAGAATTGGAGAATTTTTTTTTTTTATCCGAGAGATCCCCTATTGTGGAAAACCAGAATCCAAGAATTTTTTTTTATTTATTTTTTTTTTTAACCGAGAATTCTCGTTTTGTGGAAAACCGGAATTGGAGATTTTTTTTTTTTTTTAATCCGAGAATTCTCGTTTTGTGGAAAACCAGAATCGGAGAATTTTTTTTTTTTATCCGAGAATTCTCGTTTTATGGAAAATGGGAACGGGAGAATTCTCGTTTTGTGGAAAACCAGAATCGGAGAATTTTTTTTTTTTTATCCGAGAATTCTCGTTTTGTGGAAAACGGGAACTGGAGAATTGTCGTTTTGTGGAAAACCGGAATCGGAAAATTTTTTTTTATTATTTTTTTTTTCATCCGAGAATTCTCGTTTTGTGGAAATGGAGAATTTTCGTTTGGTGGAAAACAGGAACTAGAGAATTCTCATTTTGTGGAAAACCAGAATGGGAGAGTTTTTTTTTTTTTGTTTTTATCCGAGACTTCTCGTTTTGTGGAAAACGGGAACCGGAGAATTCTAGTATTGTGGAAAACCAGAATCGGAGAATTTTTTTTTTTTTTATCCGAGAATTCTCGTTTTGTGGAAAACGGGAACTGGAGAATTCTCGTTTTGTGAAAAACCAGAATTGGAGAATTTTTTTTTCTTTTTTTTATCCGAGAATTCTCCTATTGTGGAAAACCAGAATCCAAGAATTTTTTTTTTTTTATCCGAGAATTCTTGTTTTGTGGAAAACGGGAACGGGAGAATTCTCGTTTTGTGAAAAGCCAGAATTGGAGATTTTTTTTTTATCCGAGAATTCTCCTATTGTGGAAAACCAGCATCCAAGAATTTTTTTTTTTTTTATCCGAGAATTCTCGTTTTGTGGAAAACCAGAATTGGAGAATTTTTTTTTTCTTTTTTATCCGAGAATTCTCGTATTGTGGAAAACGGGAACGGGAGAATTCTCGTTTTGTGAAAAACCCGAATTGGAGAATTTTTTCTTTCCGAGAATTCTCCTATTGTGGAAAACCAGAATCCAAGAATTTTTTTTTTATCCGAGAATTCTCGTTTTGTTGAAAACCAGAATTGGAGAATTTTTTTTTTATCCGAGAATTCTCGTATTGTGGAAAACCAGAATCCGTGAATTTTTTTTTTTTATCCGAGAATTCTCGTTTTGTGAAAAACCAGAATTGGAGAATTTTTTTTTTTTTTATCCGAGAATTCTCATATTGTGGAAAACCAGAATCGGAGAATTTTTTGTTTTTTTTTTATCCGAGAATTTTCGTGTTGTGGAAAATGGGAACGGGAGAATTCTCGTTTTGTGGAAAACCAGAATCGGAGGGTTTTTTTTTTTTTTTATCCGAGAATTCTCGTTTTGTGGAAAACGGGAACCAGAGAATTCTCGTTTTGTGAAAAACCAGAATTGGAGAATTTTTTTTTATTTTTTTTTTTTTTTTATCCGAGAATTCTCGTTTTGTGGAAAACGGGAACGGGAGAATTCTTGTTTTGTGAAAAACCAGAATTGGAGCATTTTTTTTTTATCCGAGAATTCCCCTATTGTGGAAAACCAGAATCCAAGAATTTTTTTTTATTTATTTTTTTTTTTAACCGAGAATTCTCGTTTTGTGGAAAACCGGAATTGGAGATTTTTTTTTTTTTTAATCCGAGAATTCTCGTTTTGTGGAAAACGGGAACGGGAGAATTCTCGTTTTGTGAAAAACCAGAATTGGAGAAATTTTTTTTTATCCGAGAATTCTCGTATTGTGGAAAACCGGAATCGGAGAATTTTTTTTTTTTTTTATCCGAGAATTCTCGTTTTATGGAAAATGGGAACGGGAGAATTCTCGTTTTGTGGAAAACCAGAATCGGAGAATTTTTTTTTTTTTTATCCGAGAATTCTCGTTTTGTGGAAAACGGGAACTGGAGAATTCTCGTTTTCTGAAAAACCAGAATTGGAGAATTTTTTTTTTTCCGAGAATTATGGTTTTGTGGAAACGGAGCATTCTCGTTTTGTGGAAAACGGGAACTGGAGAATTCTCGTTTTGTGGAAAACCGGAATCGGAAAAAAATTTTTTTTCATCCGAGAATTCTCGTTTTGTGGAAACGGAGAATTTTCGTTTGGTGGAAAACGGGAACTGGGAGATTCTCATTTTGTGGAAAACCAGAATGGGAGAGTTTTTTTTTTTTTTTTATCCGAGAATTCTCGTTTTGTGGAAAACGGGAACTGGAGAATTCTAGTATTGTGGAAAACCAGAAGCGGAGAATTGTTTTTTTTTTTATCCGAGAATTCTCGTTTTGTGGAAAACGGGATCTGGAGAATTCTCGTTTTGTGAAAAACCAGAATTGGAGAATTTTTTTTTTTTTTCATCCGAGAATTCTCGTATTGTGGAAAACCAGAATCGGAGAATTTTTTTTTTTTATCCGAGAATTCTCGTGTTGTGGAAAATGGGAACGGGAGAATTCTCGTTTTGTGGAAAACCAGAATCGGAGAGTTTTTATTTTATTTTTTTTCTTTTATCCGAGAATTCTCCTATTGTGGAAAAGCAGAATCCAAGAATTTTTTTTTATTTTTTTTTTTCTTAATCCGAGAATTCTCGTTTTGTGGAAAACGGGAACGGGAGGATTCTGGTTTTGTGAAAAACCAGAATTGGAGGATTTTTTTTTGTTTTTTTTTTATCAGAGAATTCTCCTATTGTGGAAAACCAGAATCCAAGAATTTTTTTTTTTTTTTCATCCGAGAATTCGCGTTTTGTGGAAAACCAGAATTGGAGAATTTTTTTTTTTTTTTTAATCCGAGAATTCTCGTTTTGTGGAAAACGGGAACGGGAGGATTCTGGTTTTGTGAAAAACCAGAATTGGAGGATTTTTTTTTTGTTTTTTTTTTTTATCAGAGAATTCTCCTTTTGTGGAAAACCAGAATCCAAGAATTTTTTTTTTTTTTTCATCCGAGAATTCGCGTTTTGTGGAAAACCAGAATTGGAGAATTTTTTTTTTTTTTTTAATCCGAGAATTCTCGTTTTGTGGAAAACGGGAACGGGAGGATTCTCGTTTTGTGAAAAACCAGAATTGGAGGATTTTTTTTTTGTTTTTTTTTTTTATCAGAGAATTCTCCTATTGTGGAAAACCAGAATCCAAGAATTTTTTTTTTTTTTTCATCCGAGAATTCTCGTTTTGTGGAAAACCAGAATTGTAGAAATTTTTTTCTTTTTTTTTTTTATCCCAGAATTCTCGTATTGTGGAAAACCAGAATGGGAGAACTTTTTTTTTTTATCCGAGAATTCTCGTGTTGTGGAAAACGGGAACCGGAGAATTCTCGTTTTGTAGAGAACCAGAATTGGAGAATTTTTTTTTTTTTATCCGAGAATTCTCCCATTGTGGAAAACCAGAAGCCAAGAATATTTTTTTTTTCTTTATCCGAGAATTCTCGTTTTGTGGAATACCAGAATTGGAGAATTTTTTTATTTTATTTATTTTTTTTTTTATTCGAGAATTCTCGTATTGTGGAAAACCAGAATCGGAGAATTTTTTTTTTTTATCCGAGAATTCTTGTTTTGTGGAAAACTTGAATTGGAGAATTTTTTTTTTTCTTATCCGAGAATTCTCGTATTGTGGAAAACCGGAATCGGAGGATTTTTTTTTTTTTTTTTTTTTTAATCCGAGAATTCTCGTATTGTGGAAAACCAGAATTGGAGAATTTTTTTTTTTTTTTTAGCCGAGAATTCTCCTATTGTGGAAAACCAGAATCCAAAAAAAAATTTTTTTTCTCCGAGAATTCTCGTTTTGTGAAAAACTAGAATTGGAGAATTTTTTTTTTCTTTTTTTAATCCGAGATTTCTCGTTTTGTCGAAAACTGGAATTGGAGAATTTTTTTTTTTTTTTATCCGAGAAATCTCGTATTGTGGAAAACCAAAATCGGAGATTTTTTTTTTTTCTTTTTTTATCCGACAATTCTCGTTTTGTGAAAAACCAGAATTGGAGAATTTTTTTTTTTTTATCCGAGAATTCGCGTATTGTGGAAAACCGGAATCGGAGAATTTTTTTTTTTTTTTTTTTAATCCGAGAATTCTCGTTTTGTGAAAAACCAGAATTGGAGAATTTTTTTTTTTTTTTATCCGAGAATTCTCGTATTGTGGAAAACCAGAATCGGAGAATTTTTTATTTTTTTTTAATCCGAGATTTCTCGTTTTGTGGAAAACTTGAATTGGAGAATTTTTTTTTTTCTTATCCGAGAATTCTCGTATTGTGGAAAACCGGAATCGGAGGATTTTTTTTTTTTTTTTTATCCGAGAATTCTCGTATTGTGGAAAACCAGAATTGGAGAATTTTTTTTTTTTTTATCCGAGAATTCTCGTATTGTGGAAAACCGGAATCGGTGAATTTTTTTTTTTTTTTTTTAATCCGGGATTTCTCGTTTTGTGGAAAACTTGAATTGGAGAAATTTTTTTTTTTTCTTATCCGAGAATTCTCGTATTGTTGAAAACCGGAATCGGAGGATTTTTTTTTTTTTTTTTTTTTTATCCGAGAATTCTCGTATTGTGGAAAACCAGAATTGGAGATTTTGTTTTTTTTTTTTTAGCCGAGAATTCTCCTATTGTGGAAAACCAGAATCCAAAATTTTTTTTTTTTTTGTTTTTCTCCGAGAATTCTCGTTTTGTGAAAAGCCAGAATTGGAGAATTTTTTTTTTTTTTATCCGAGAATTCTCGTATTGGGGAAAACCAGAATCGGAGAATTTTTTTTTCTTCTTTTTTTAATCCGAGATTTCTCGTTTTGTGGAAAACTGGAATTGGAGAATTTTTTTTTCTTTTTTTTTATCCAGAAATCTCGTATTGTGGAAAACCGGAATCGGAGAATTTTTTTTTTTTGTTTTTTTTTTTTATCCGAGAATTCTCGTTTTGTGAAAAACCAGAATTGGAGAATTTTTTTTTTTTTTTTATCCGAGACTTCTCGTATTGTGGAAAACCAGAATCGGAGAATTTTTTTTTTCTTTTTTTTTATCCGAGAATTCTCGTATTTGGGAAAACCAGAATCGGAGAATTTTCTTTTTTTTTTTTTTTTTTTTATCCGAGAATTCTCGTTTTGTGAAAAACCAGAATTGGAGAATTTTTTTTTTTTATCCGAGAATCCTCGTATTGTGGAAAACCAGAATCGGAGAATTTTTTTTTTTTTTTTTTTAATCCGAGATTTCACGTTTTGTGGAAAACCAGAATTGGAGAATTTTTTTTTTTTTTTTATCCGAGAATTCTGGTATTGTGGAAAACCAGAATCGGAGAATTTTTTTTTTTTTTTTTAATCCGAGATTTCACGTTTTGTGGAAAACCAGAATTGGAGAATTTTTTTTTTTTATCCGAGACTTCTCGTATGAGGGAAAACCAGAATCGGAGAATTTTTTTTTTTTTTTTAATCCGAGAATTCTCGTTTTGTGGAAAACTTGAATTGGAGAATTTTTTTTTTTTTATCCGAGAATCCTCGTATTGTGGAAAACCAGAATCGGAGAATTTTTTTTTTTTTTTTTAATCCGAGATTTCACGTTTTGTGGAAAACCGGAATTGGAGATTTTTTTTTTTTTTATCTGAGAATTCTCGCATTGTGGAAAACCAGAATCGGAGAATTTTTTTTTTTTTTTTAATCCGAGATTTCACGTTTTGTGGAAAACCAGAATTGGAGAATTTTTTTTTTTTTTTATCCGAGAATTCTCGTATTGGGGAAAAGCGGAATCGGAGAATTTTTTTTTTTTTTTTTTTAATCCGAGTTTTCTCGTTTTGTGGAAAACTTGAATTGGAGAATTTTTTTTTTTTTTTATCCGAGAATTCTCGTATTGTCGAAAACCAGAATCCAAGAATTTTTTTTTTTTTAACCGAGAATTCTCGTTTTGTGGAAAACCGGAATTGGATATTTTTTTTTTTTTAATCCGAGAATTCTCGTTTTGTGGAAAACGGGAACGGGAGAATTCTCGTTTTGTGAAAAACCAGAATTGGAGAAATTTTTTTTTATCCGAGAATTCTCGTATTGTGGAAAACCAGAATCGGAGAATTTTTTTTTTTTTTTTATCCGAGAATTCTCGTTTTATGGAAAATGGGAACGGGAGAATTCTCGTTTTGTGGAAAACCAGAATCGGAGAATTTTTTTTTTTTTTATCCGAGAATTCTCGTTTTGTGGAAAACAGGAACTGGAGAATTCTCGTTTTCTGAAAAACCAGAATTGGAGAATTTTTTTTTTCCGAGAATTCTGGTTTTGTGGAAACGGAGCATTCTCGTTTTGTGGAAAACGGGAACTGGAGAATTCTCGTTTTGTGAAAAACCGGAATCGGAAAATTTTTTTTTTCATCCGAGAATTCTCGTTTTGTGGAAACGGAGAATTTTCGTTTGGTGGAAAACGGGAACTGGGAGATTCTCATTTTGTGGAAAACCAGAATGGGAGAGTTTTTTTTTTTTTTTATCCGAGAATTCTCGTTTTGTGGAAAACGGGAACTGGAGAATTCTAGTATTGTGGAAAACCAGAAGCGGAGAATTGTTTTTTTTTTTTTATCCGAGAATTCTCGTTTTTTGGAAAACGGGATCTGGAGAATTCTCGTTTTGTGAAAAACCAGAATTGGAGAATTTTTTTTTTTTCCATCCGAGAATTCTCGTATTGTGGAAAACCAGAATCGGAGAATTTTTTTTTTTTTTTATCCGAGAATTCTCGTGTTGTGGAAAATGGGAACGGGAGAATTCTCGTTTTGTGGAAAACCAGAATCGGAGAGTTTTTATTTTATTTTTTTTCTTTTATCCGAGAATTCTCCTATTGTGGAAAACCAGAATCCAAGAATTTTTTTTTATTTTTTTTTTTTAATCCGAGAATTCTCGTTTTCTCGGAAAACGGGAACGGGAGGATTCTGGTTTTGTGAAAAACCAGAATTGGAGGATTTTTTTTTTGTTTTTTTTTTTATCAGAGAATTCTCCTATTGTGGAAAACCAGAATCCAAGAATTTTTTTTTTTTTTCATCCGAGAATTCTCGTTTTGTGGAAAACCAGAATTGGAGAATTTTTTTTTTTTAATCCGAGAATTCTCGTTTTGTGGAAAACGGGAACGGGAAGATTCTCGTTTTGTGAAAAACCAGAATTGGAGGATTTTTTTTTTGTTTTTTTTTTTTTATCAGAGAATTCTCCTATTGTGGAAAACCAGAATCCAAGAATTTTTTTTTTTTTTTCATCCGAGAATTCTCGTTTTGTGGAAAACCAGAATTGGAGAAATTTTTTTCTTTTTTTTTTTATCCCAAAATTCTCGTATTGTGGAAAACCAGAATCGGAGAACTTTTTTTTTTTTTATCCGAGAATTCTCGTGTTGTGGAAAACGGGAACCGGAGAATTCTCGCTTTGTAGAGAACCAGAATTGGAGAATTTTTTTTTTCTTTATCCGAGAATTCTCGTTTTGTGGAATACCAGAATTGGAGAATTTTTTTATTTTATTTATTTTTTTTTTATTCGAGAATTCTCGTATTGTGGAAAACCAGAATCGGAGAATTTTTTTTTTTTTTATCCGAGAATTCTCGTTTTGTGGAAACGGAGCATTCTCGTTTTGTGGAAAACGGGAACTGGAGAATTCTCGTTTTGTGGAAAACCGGAATCGGAGAATTTTTTGTTTTTTTTTTTTTTTCATCCGAGAATTCTCGCTTTGTGGAAAACCAGAATCGGAGGATTTTTTTTTTTTATCCGAGAATTCTCGTTTTACGGAAAATGGGAACGGGAGAATTCTCGTTTTGTGGAAAACCAGAATCGGAGAATTTTTTTTTTTTCCTTTATCCGAGAATTCTCGTTTTGTGGAAAACGGGAACTGGAGAATTCTCGTTTTGTGAAAAACCAGAATTGGAGAATTTTTTTTTTCCGAGAATTCTCGTTTTGTGGAAACGGAGCATTCTCGTTTTGTGGAAAACGGGAACTGGAGAATTCTTGTTTTGTGGAAAACCGGAATCGGAAAAAAAAAATTTTTTTCTTTTTTTCATCCGAGAATTCTCGTTTTGTGGAAACGGAGAATTTTCGTTTGGTGGAAAACGGGAACTGGAGAAATCTCATTTTGTGGAAAACCAGAATGGGAGAATTTTTTTTTTGTTTATCCGAGAATTCTCGTTTTGTGGAAAACGGGAACTGGAGAATTCTCGTATTGTGGAAAACCAGAGTCGGAGAATTTTTTTTTTTTATCCGAGAATTCTCGTTTTGTGGAAAACGGGAACTGGAGAATTCTCGTTTTGTGAAAAACCAGAATTGGAGAATTTTTTTTTTTTATCCGAGAATTCTCGTATTGTGGAAAACCAGAATCGGAGAATTTTTTTTTTTATCCGAGAATTCTCGTGTTGTGGAAAACGGGAACCGGAGAATTCTCGTTTTGTGGAGAACAGGAATTGGAGAATTTTTTTTTTATCCGAGAATTCTCGTATTGTGGAAAACCAAAATCGGAGAATATTTTTTTTTATCCGAGAATTCTCGTTTTGTGGAAACGGAGCATTCTCGTTTTGTGGAAAACGGGAACTGGAGAATTCTCGTTTTGTGGAAAACCGGAATCGGAGAATTTTTTGTTTTTTTTTTTTTTCATCCGAGAATTCTCGTTTTGTGGAAACGGAGAATTCTCGTTCGGTGGAAAACGGGAACTGGAGAATTCTCGTTTTGTGAAAAACCAGAATTGGAGAATTTTTTTTTTTATTCGAGAATTCTCGTTTTGTGGAAACGGAGCATTCTCGTTTTGTGGAGAACGGGAACTGGAGAATTCTCATTTTGTGGAAAACCAGAATCGGAGAGTTTTTTTTTTTTTTTATCCGAGAATTCTCGTTTTGTGGAAAACGGGAACTGGAGAATTCTCGTATTGTGGAAAACCAGAATCGGAGATTTTTTTTTTTTTTTATCCGAGAATTCTCGTTTTGTGGAAAACGGGAACTGGTGAATTCTCGTATTGTGGAAAACCAGAATCGGAGATTTTTTTTTTTTTTAATCCGAGAATTCTCGTTTTTTGGAAAACGGGAACGGGAGAATTCTCGTTTTGTGAAAAACCAGAATTGGAGAATTTTTTTTTTTTTATCCGAGAGTTCTCGTATTGTGGAAAACCAGAATCGGAGAATTTTTTTTTTTTTAATCCGAGAATTCTCGTTTTGTGGAAAATGGGAACGGGAGAATTCTCGTATTGTGGAAGACCAGAATCGGAGAATTTTTTTTTTCTTTTTTATCCGAGAATTCTCGTTTTGTGGAAAACGGGAACTGGAGAATTCTCGTTTTGTGAAAAACCAGAATTGGAGAATTTTTTTTTTCCGAGAATTCTCGTTTTGTGGAAACGGAGCATTCTCGTTTTGTGGAAAACGGGAACTGGAGAATTCTTGTTTTGTGGAAAACCGGAAGCGGAAAAAAAAATTTTTTTCTTTTTTTCATCCGAGAATTCTCGTTTTGTGGAAACGGAGAATTTTCGTTTGGTGGAAAACGGGAACTGGAGAATTCTCATTTTGTGGAAAACCAGAATGGGAGAATTTTTTTTTTTTTTTATCCGAGAATTCTCGTTTTGTGGAAAACGGGAACTGGAGAATTCTCGTATTGTGGAAAACGAGAATCGGAGAATTTTTTTTTTTTTTATCCGAGAATTCTCGTTTTGTGGAAAACGGGAACTGGAGAATTCTCGTTTTGTGAAAAACCAGAATTGGAGAATTTTTTTTTTTTATCCGAGAATTCTCGTATTGTGGAAAACCAGAATCGGAGAAATTTTTTTTTTATCCGAGAATTCTCGTGTTGTGGAAAACGGGAACCGGAGAATTCTCGTTTTGTGGAGAACAGGAATTGGAGAATTTTTTTTTTATCCGAGAATTCTCGTATTGTGGAAAACCAAAATCGGAGAATATTTTTTTTTTATCCGAGAATTCTCGTTTTGTGGAAACGGAGCATTCTCGTTTTGTGGAAAACGGGAACTGGAGAATTCTCGTTTTGTGGAAAACCGGAATCGGAGAATTTTTTGTTTTTTTTTTTTTTTCATCCGAGAATTCTCGTTTTGTGGAAACGGAGAATTCTCGTTCGGTGGAAAACGGGAACTGGAGAATTCTCGTTTTGTGAAAAACCAGAATTGGAGAATTTTTTTTTTTATTCGAGAATTCTCGTTTTGTGGAAACGGAGCATTCTCGTTTTGTGGAGAACGGGAACTGGAGAATTCTCATTTTGTGGAAAACCAGAATCGGAGAGTTTTTTTTTTTTTTTTATCCGAGAATTCTCGTTTTGTGGAAAACGGGAACTGGAGAATTCTCGTATTGTGGAAAACCAGAATCGGAGATTTTTTTTTTTTTATCCGAGAATTCTCGTTTTGTGGAAAACGGGAACTGGTGAATTCTCGTATTGTGGAAAACCAGAATCGGAGATTTTTTTTTTTTTTAATCCGAGAATTCTCGTTTTTTGGAAAACGGGAACGGGAGAATTCTCGTTTTGTGAAAAACCAGAATTGGAGAATTTTTTTTTTTATCCGAGAGTTCTCGTATTGTGGAAAACCAGAATCGGAGAATTTTTTTTTTTTTTTAATCCGAGAATTCTCGTTTTGTGGAAAACGGGAACGGGAGAATTCTCGTATTGTGGAAGACCAGAATCGGAGAATTTTTTTTTTCTTTTTTATCCGAGAATTCTCGTTTTGTGGAAAACGGGAACTGGAGAATTCTCGTTTTGTGAAAAACCAGAATTGGAGAATTTTTTTTTTTCCGAGAATTCTCGTTTTGTGGAAACGGAGCATTCTCGTTTTGTGGAAAACGGGAACTGGAGAATTCTTGTTTTGTGGAAAACCGGAAGCGGAAAAAAATTTTTTTTTCTTTTTTTCATCCGAGAATTCTCGTTTTGTGGAAACGGAGAATTTTCGTTTGGTGGAAAACGGGAACTGGAGAATTCTCATTTTGTGGAAAACCAGAATGGGAGAATTTTTTTTTTTTTATCCGAGAATTCTCGTTTTGTGGAAAACGGGAACTGGAGAATTCTCGTATTGTGGAAAACCAGAATCGGAGAATTTTTTTTTTTATCCGGGAATTCTCGTTTTGTGGAAAACGGGAACTGGAGAATTCTCGTTTTGTGAGAAACCAGAATTGGAGAATTTTTTTTTTATCCGAGAATTCTCGTATTGTGGAAAACCAGAATCGGAGAATTTTTTTTTTTTATCCGAGAATTCTCGTGTTGTGGAAAACGGGAACCGGAGAATTCTCGTTTTGTGGAGAACAGGAATTGGAGAATTTTTTTTTTATCCGAGAATTCTCCTATTGTGGAAAACCAGAATCCAAGAATATTTTTTTTTATCCGAGAATTCTCGTTTTGTGGAAAACCAGAATTGGAGAATTTTTTTATTTTTTTTTCTTTTTTTTTATCCGAGAATTCTCGTATTGTGGAAAACCAAAATCGGAGAATTTTTTTTTTTTTATCCGAGAATTCTCGTTTTGTGGAAACGGAGCATTCTCGTTTTGTGGAAAACGGGAATTGGAGAATTCTCGTTTTGTGGAAAACCGGAATCGGAGAATTTTTTGTTTTTTTTTTTTTTTCATCCGAGAATTCTCGTTTTGTGGAAACGGAGAATTCTCGTTCGGTGGAAAACGGGAACTGGAGAATTCTCGTTTTGTGAAAAACCAGAATTGGAGAATTTTTTTTTTTTATCCGAGAATTCTTGTTTTGTGGAAACGGAGCATTCTCGTTTTGTGGAAAACGGGAACTGGAGAATTCTCGTTTTGTGGAAAACCGGAATCGGAGAATTTTTTTTTTTTTCCATCCGAGAATTCTCGTTTTGTGGAAACGGAGAATTCTCGTTTGGTGGAAAACGGGAACTGGAGAATTCTCATTTTGTGGAAAACCAGAATCGGAGAGTTTTTTTTTTCTTTTTTTGTTTTATCCGAGAATTCTCGTTTTGTGGAAAACGGGAACTGGTGAATTCTCGTATTGTGGAAAGCGAATCGGAGATTTTTTTTTTTTTTTTAATCCGAGAATTCTCGTTTTTTGGAAAACGGGAACGGGAGAATTCTCGTTTTGTGAAAAACCAGAATTGGAGAATTTTTTTTTTTTATCCGAGAGTTCTCGTATTGTGGAAAACCAGAATCGGAGAATTTTTTTTTTTTTAATCCGAGAATTCTCGTTTTGTGGAAAACGGGAACGGGAGAATTCTCGTATTGTGGAAAACCAGAATCGGAGAATTTTTTTTTTCTTTTTTATCCGAGAATTCTCGTTTTGTGGAAAACGGGAACTGGAGAATTCTCGTTTTGTGAAAAACCAGAATTGGAGAATTTTTTTTTTTTTTATCCGAGAGTTCTCGTATTGTGGAAAAACAGAATCGGAGAATTTTTTTTTTTTTTTATCCGAGAATTCTCGTTTTGTGGAAAGCGGGAACTGGAGAATTCTCGTATTGTGGAAAACCAGAATCGGAGATTTTTTTTTTTTTTTAATCCGAGAATTCTCGTTTTGTGGAAAACGGGAACTGGAGAATTCTCGTATTGTGGAAAACCAGAATCGGAGGATTTTTTTTTCTTTTTAGTCCGAGAATTCTCGTTTTTTGGAAAACGGGAACGGGAGAATTCTCCTTTTGTGAAAAACCAGAATTGGAGAATTTTTTTTTTATCCGAGAGTTCTCTTATTGTGGAAAACCGGAATCGGAGAATTTTTTTTTTTTTTTAATCCGAGAATTCTCGTTTTGTGGAAAACGGGAACGGGAGAATTCTCGTATTGTGGAAAACCAGAATCGGAGAATTTTTTTTTTCTTTTTTATCCGAGAATTCTCGTTTTGTGGAAAACGGGAACTGGAGAATTCTCGTATTGTGGAAAACCAGAATCGGAGATTTTTTTCTTTTTTTTTTTTTTAATCCGAGAATTCTCGTTTTTTGGAAAACGGGAACGGGAGAATTCTCGTTTTGTGAAAAACCAGAATTGGAGAATTTTTTTTTTATCCGAGAGTTCTCGTATTGTGGAAAACCAGAATCGGAGAATTTTTTTTTTTTTTTATCAGAGAATTCTCGTTTTGTCGAAAACGGGAACGGGAGAATTCTCGTATTGTGGAAAACCAGAATCGGAGAATTTTTTTTTTTTTTATCCGAGAATTCTCGTTTTGTGGAAAACGGGAACTGGAGAACTCTCGTTTTGTGAAAAACCAGAATTGGAGAATTTTTTTTTTATCCGAGAATTCTTCTATTGTGGAAAACCAGAATCAAAGAATTTTTTTTTTTATCCGAGAATTCTCGTTTTGTGGAAAACCAGAATTGGAGAATTTTTTTTTTTTTATCCGAGAATTCTTGTATTGTGGAAAAACAGAATCGGAGAATTTTTTATTTTTTTTATCCGAGAATTCTCCTGTTGTGGAAAATGGGAACGGGGGAATTCTCGTTTTGTGGAAAACCAGAATCGGAGAGTTGTTTTTTTTTTTTTATCCGAGAATTCTCGTTTTGTGGAAAACGGGAACCAGAGAATTCTCGTTTTGTGAAAAACCAGAATTGGAGAATTTTTTGTTTTTTTTTTTTTCTTCCGAGAATTCTCGTTTTGTGGAAACGGAGAATTCTCGTTTGGTGGAGAACGGGAACTGGAGAATTCTCACTTTGTGGAAAACCAGAATCGGAGATTTTTTTTTTTTTATCCGAGAATTCTCGTTTTGTGGAAAACGGGAACTGGAGAATTCTCGTATTGTGGAAAACCAGAATCGGAGAATTTTTTTTTCTTTTTTTTTATTTTCCATCCGAGAATTCTCGTTTTGTGGAAAACGGGAACTGGAAAATTCTCTTTTTGTGAAAAACCAGAATTGGAGAATTTTTTTTTTTTATCCGAGAGTTCTCCTATTGTGGAAAACCAGAATCGGAGAATTTTTTTTTTTTTTTATCCGAGAATTCTCGTTTTCCGGAAAACGGGAACTGGAGAATTCTCGTATTGTGGAAAACCAGAATCGGAGATTTTTTTTTTTTTTTTTAATCCGAGAATTCTCGTTTTGTGGAAAATGCGAACTGGAGAATTCTCGTATTGTGGAAAACCAGAATCGGAGGATTTTTTTTTTTTTTTTTTAATCCGAGAATTCTCGTTTTTTGGAAAACGGGAACGGGAGAATTCTCCTTTTGTGAAAAACCACAATTGGAGAATTTTTTTTTTTATCCGAGAGTTCTCGTATTGTGGAAAACCGGAATCGGAGAATTTTTTTTTTTGTTTAATCCGAGAATTCTCGTTTTGTGGAAAACGGGAACGGGAGAATTCTCGTATTGTGGAAAACCAGAATCGGAGAATTTTTTTTTTTTTATTCCGAGAATTCTCGTTTTGTGAAAAACCAGAATTGGAGATTTTTTTTTTTTATCCGAGAATTCTCGTTTTGTGGAAACGGAGCATTCTCATTTTGTGGAAAACGGGAACTGGAGAACTCTCGTTTTGTGGAAAACCGGAATCGGAGAATATTTTGTTTTTTTTTCTTTCATCCGAGAATTCTCGTTTTGTGGAAACGGAGAATTCTCGTTTGGTGGAAAACGGGAACTGGAGAATTCTCATTTTGTGGAAAACCAGAATCGGAGATTTTTTTTTTTTATCCGAGAATTCTCGTTTTGTGGAAAACGGGATTTGGAGAATTCTCGTATTGTGGAAAACCAGAATCGGAGAATTTTTTTTTATCCGAGAATTCTCGTTTTGTGGAAAACGGGAACTGGAGAATTCTCGTTGTGTGAAAAACCAGAATTGGAGATTTTTTTTTTTTTATCCGAGAGTTCTCATATTGTGGAAAACCAGAATCGGGGAATTTTTTTTTTTTTTTAATCCGAGAATTCTCGTTTTGTGGAAAACGGGAACGGGAGAATTCTCGTATTGTGGAAAACCAGAATCGGAGAATTTTTTTTTCTTTTTTATCCGAGAATTCTCGTTTTGTGGAAAACGGGAACTGGAGAATTCTCGTTTTGTGAAAAACCAGAATTGGAGAATTTTTTTTTTTATCCGAGAGTTCTCGTATTGTGGAAAACCAGAAATGGAGAATTTTTTTTTTATCCGAGAATTCTCGTTTTGTGGAAAACGGGAGCAGGAGAATTCTCGTATTGTGGAAAACCAGAATCGGAGAATTTTTTTTTCTTTTTTATCCGAGAATTCTCGTTTTGTGGAAAACGGGAACTGGAGAATTCTCGTATTGTGGAAAACCAGAATCGGAGGATTTTTTTTTCTTTTTATTTTTTTTAATCCGAGAATTCTCGTTTTTTGGAAAACGGGAACGGGAGAATTCTCGTTTTGTGAAAAACCAGAATTGGAGAATTTTTTTTTTTTTATCCGAGAGTTCTCGTATTGTGGAAAACCAGAATCGGAGAATTTTTTTTTTTTTTAATCCGAGAATTCTCGTTTTGTGGAAAACGGGAACGGGAGAATTCTCGTATTGTGGAAAACCAGAATCGGAGAATTTTTTTTTCTTTTTTATCCGAGAATTCTCGTTTTTTGTGGAAAACGGGAACTGGAGAATTCTCGTATTGTGGAAAACCAGAATCGGAGATTTTTTTTTTTTTTTTTTAATCCGAGAATTCTCGTTTTTTGCAAAACGGGAACGGGAGAATTCTCGTTTTGTGAAAAACCAGAATTGGAGAATTTTTTTTTTTTATCCGAGAGTTCTCGTATTGTGGAAAACCGGAATCAGAGAATAGTTTTTTTTTTTATCCGAGAATTCTCGTTTTGTTGAAAACGGGAACGGGAGAATTCTCGTATTGTGGAAAACCAGAATCGGAGAATTTTTTTTTTTTTTTATCCGAGAATTCTCGTTCTGTGGAAAACGGTACCTGGAGAATTCTCGTTTTGTGAAAAACCAGAATTGGAGAATTTTTTTTTTCTTATCCGAGAATTCTCCTATTGTGGAAAACCAGAATCAAAGAATTTTTTTTTTTTATCCGAGAATTCTCGTTTTGTGGAAAACCAGAATTGGAGAATTTTTTTTTTCTTTTATCCGAGAATTCTCGTATTGTGGAAAACCAGAATCGGAGAATTTTTTTTTTTATCCGAGAATTCTCCTGTTGTGGAAAATGGGAACGGGGGAATTCTCGTTTTGTGGAAAACCAGAATCGGAGAGTTGTTTTTTTTTTTTATCCGAGAATTCTCGTTTTGTGGAAAACGGGAACTGGAGAATTCTCGTATTGTGGAAAACCAGAATCGGAGAATTTTTTTTTCTTTTTTTTTTTTTTTTATCCGAGAATTCTCGTTTTGTGGAAAACCAGAATTGGAGAATTTTTTTTTTTATCCGAGAATTCTCGTATTGTGGAAAACCAGAATCGGAGAATTTTTTTTTTTTTATCCGAGAATTCTCGTGTTGTGGAAAATTGGAACGGGAGAATTCTCGTTTTGTGGAGAACCAGAATCGGAGAGTTTTTTTTTTTTTTTTTTATCCGAGAATTCTCGTTTTGTGAAAAACCAGAATTGGAGATTTTTTTTTTTTTATCCGAGAATTCTCGTTTTGTGGAAACGGAGCATTCTCGTTTTGTGGAAAACGGGAACTGGAGAACTCTCGTTTTGTGGAAAACCGGAATCGGAGAATATTTTGTTTTTTTTTTTTTCATCCGAGAATTCTCGTTTTGTGGAAACGGAGAATTCTCGTTTGGTGGAAAACGGGAACTGGAGAATTCTCATTTTGTGGAAAACCAGAATCGGGGAATTTTTTTTTTTATCCGAGAATTCTCGTTTTGTTGAAAACGGGAACTGGAGAATTCTCGTATTGTGGAAAACCAGAATCGGAGAATTTTTTTTTTTTTTTATCCGAGAATTCTCGTTTTGTGGAAAACGGGAACTGGAGAATTCTCGTTGTGTGAAAAACCAGAATTGGAGAATTTTTTTTTATCCGAAAATTCTCGTATTGTGGAAAACCACAATCGGAAATTTTTTTTTTTTTGATACGAGAATTCTCGTTTTGTGGAAAACGGGAACGGGAGAATTCTGGTATTGTGAGAAAACCAGAATCGGAGAATTTTTTTTTTATCCGAGAATTCTCGTTTTGTGGAAAACCAGAATTGGAGAATTTTTTTTTTATTTTTTTTTTTTATCCGAGAATTCTCGTTCTGTCGAAAATGGGAACGGGAGACGTTGTTTGGAAAACCAGAATCGGAGATTTTTTTGTTTTTTTTTTTTATCTGAGAATTCTCCTATTGTGGAAAACCAGAATCAAAGAATTTTTTTTTTTTTTATCCAAGAATTCTCGTTTTGTGGAAAACCAGAAATGGAGAATTTTTTTTTTTTTTTATCCGAGAATTCTCTGATTGTGGAAAACTAGAATCGGAGAATTTTTTTTTTTATCCGAGAATTCTCGTATTGTGGAAAACCAGAATCGGAGAATTGTTTTTTTTTTTAATCCGAGAATTCTCGTGTTGTGGAAAATGGGAACGGGGGGATTCTCGTTTTGTGGAAAACCAGAATCGGAGAGTTTTTTTTTTTTTTTTTTATCCGAGAATTCTCGTTTTGTGGAAAACGGGAACCAGAGAATTCTCGTTTTGTGAAAAACCAGAATTGGACAATTTTTTTTTTCATCCGAGAATTCTCGTTTTGTTGAAACGAGAATTCTCGTTTGGTGGAAAACGGGAACTGGAGAATTCTCATTTTGTGGAAAACCAGAATCGGAGATTTTTTTTTTTTTTTATCCGAGAATTCTCGTTTTGTGGAAAACCAGAATCGGAGAATTTTTTTTTCTTTTTTTTTTTTTTTATCCGGGAATTCTCGTTTTTCGGAAAACGGGAACTAGAGAATTCTCGTTTTGTGGAAAACGGGAACTGGAGAATTCTCGTTTTGTGAAAAACCAGAATTGGAGACTTTTTTTTTTTTTATCCGAGAATTCTTGTATTGTGGAAAACCGGAATCGGAGAATTTTTTTTTTTATATCCGAGAATTCTCGTTTTGTGGAAAATCGGGAACCAGAGAATTCTCGTTTTGTGAAAAACCAGAATTGGACAATTTTTTTTTTTCATCCGAGAATTCTCGTTTTGTGGAAAATGGGAACTGGAGAATTCTCGTATTGTGGAAAACCAGAATCGGAGGATTTTTTTTTTTTTTTAATCCGAGAATTCTCGTTTTTTGGAAAACGGGAACGGGAGAATTCTCCTTTTGTGAAAAACCACAATTGGAGAATTTTTTTTTTATCCGAGAGTTCTCGTATTGTAGAAAACCGGAATCGGAGAATTTTTTTTTTTTTTTAATCCGAGAATTCTCGTTTTGTGGAAAACGGGAACGGGAGAATTCTCGTATTGTGGAAAACCAGAATCGGAGAATTTTTTTTTTTTTTATCCGAGAATTCTCGTTTTGTGAAAAACCAGAATTGGAGATTTTTTTTTTTTTTATCCGAGAATTCTCGTTTTGTGGAAACGGAGCATTCTCATTTTGTGGAAAACGGGAACTGGAGAACTCTCGTTTTGTGGAAAACCGGAATCGGAGAATATTTTGTTTTTTTTTCTTTCATCCGAGAATTCTCGTTTTGTGGAAACGGAGAATTCTCGTTTGGTGGAAAACGGGAACTGGAGAATTCTCATTTTGTGGAAAACCAGAATCGGAGATTTTTTTTTTATCCGAGAATTCTCGTTTTGTGGAAAACGGGAACTGGAGAATTCTCGTATTGTGGAAAACCAGAATCGGAGAATTTTTTTTTTATCCGAGAATTCTCGTTTTGTGGAAAACGGGAACTGGAGAATTCTCGTTGTGTGAAAAACCAGAATTGGAGATTTTTTTTTTTTATCCGAGAGTTCTCATATTGTGGAAAACCAGAATCGGGGAATTTTTTTTTTTTTTTAATCCGAGAATTCTCGTTTTGTGGAAAACGGGAACGGGAGAATTCTCGTATTGTGGAAAACCAGAATCGGAGAATTTTTTTTTTCTTTTTTATCCGAGAATTCTCGTTTTGTGGAAAACGGGAACTGGAGAATTCTCGTTTTGTGAAAAACCAGAATTGGAGAATTTTTTTTTTTATCCGAGAGTTCTCGTATTGTGGAAAACCAGAAATGGAGAATTTTTTTTTTAATCCGAGAATTCTCGTTTTGTGGAAAACGGGAACGGGAGAATTCTCGTATTGTGGAAAACCAGAATCGGAGAATTTTTTTTTTCTTTTTTATCCGAGAAATCTCGTTTTTTGTGGAAAACGGGAACTGGAGAATTCTCGTATTGTGGAAAACCAGAATCGGAGATTTTTTTTTTTTTTTTTTTTAATCCGAGAATTCTCGTTTTTTGCAAAACGGGAACGGGAGAATTCTCGTTTTGTGAAAAACCAGAATTGGAGAATTTTTTTTTTTTATCCGAGAGTTCTCGTATTGTGGAAAACCGGAATCAGAGAATAGTTTTTTTTTTTATCCGAGAATTCTCGTTTTGTTGAAAACGGGAACGGGAGAATTCTCGTATTGTGGAAAACCAGAATCGGAGAATTTTTTTTTTTTTATCCGAGAATTCTCGTTCTGTGGAAAACGGTACCTGGAGAATTCTCGTTTTGTGAAAAACCAGAATTGGAGAATTTTTTTTTTTCTTATCCGAGAATTCTCCTATTGTGGAAAACCAGAATCAAAGAATTTTTTTTTTTATCCGAGAATTCTCGTTTTGTGGGAAACCAGAATTGGAGAATTTTTTTTTCTTTTATCCGAGAATTCTCGTATTGTGGAAAACCAGAATCGGAGAATTTTTTTTTTTATCCGAGAATTCTCGTGTTGTGGAAAATGGGAACGGGGGAATTCTCGTTTTGTGGAAAACCAGAATCGGAGAGTTGTTTTTTTTTTTTTTATCCGAGAATTCTCGTTTTGTGGAAAACGGGAACTGGAGAATTCTCGTATTGTGGAAAACCAGAATCGGAGAATTTTTTTTTCTTTTTTTTTTTTTTTATCCGAGAATTCTCGTTTTGTGGAAAACCAGAATTGGAGAATTTTTTTTTTTTTATCCGAGAATTCTCGTATTGTGGAAAACCAGAATCGGAGAATTTTTTTTTTTATCCGAGAATTCTCGTGTTGTGGAAAATTGGAACGGGAGAATTCTCGTTTTGTGGAGAACCAGAATCGGAGAGTTTTTTTTTTTTTTTTTATGCGAGAATTCTCGTTTTGTGAAAAACCAGAATTGGAGATTTTTTTTTTTTATCCGAGAATTCTCGTTTTGTGGAAACGGAGCATTCTCGTTTTGTGGAAAACGGGAACTGGAGAACTCTCGTTTTGTGGAAAACCGGAATCGGAGAATATTTTGTTTTTTTTTTTTTTTTCATCCGAGAATTCTCGTTTTGTGGAAACGGAGAATTCTCGTTTGGTGGAAAACGGGAACTGGAGAATTCTCATTTTGTGGAAAACCGGAATCGGGGAATTTTTTTTTTTTTTATCCGAGAATTCTCGTTTTGTGGAAAACGGGAACTGGAGAATTCTCGTATTGTGGAAAACCAGAATCGGAGAATTTTTTTTTTTTTATCCGAGAATTCTCGTTTTGTGGAAAACGGGAACTGGAGAATTCTCGTTGTGTGAAAAACCAGAATTGGAGAATTTTTTTTTATCCGAAAATTCTCGTATTGTGGAAAACCACAATCGGAGATTTTTTTTTTTTTTATACGAGAATTCTCGTTTTGTGGAAAACGGGAACGGGAGAATTCTGGTATTGTGAGAAAACCAGAATCGGAGAATTTTTTTTTTTTATCCGAGAATTCTCGTTTTGTGGAAAACCAGAATTGGAGAATTTTTTTTTTATTTTTTTTTTTTATCCGAGAATTCTCGTTCTGTCGAAAACGGGAACGGGAGACGTTGTTTGGAAAACCAGAATCGGAGATTTTTTTGTTTTTTTTTTTTATCTGAGAATTCTCCTATTGTGGAAAACCAGAATCAAAGAATTTTTTTTTTTTTTATCCAAGAATTCTCGTTTTGTGGAAAACCAGAAATGGAGAATTTTTTTTTTTTTTATCCGAGAATTCTCTGATTGTGGAAAACTAGAATCGGAGAATTTTTTTTTTTATCCGAGAATTCTCGTATTGTGGAAAACCAGAATCGGAGAATTGTTTTTTTTTTTTTAATCCGAGAATTCTCGTGTTGTGGAAAATGGGAACGGGGGGATTCTCGTTTTGTGGAAAACCAGAATCGGAGAGTTTTTTTTTTTTTTTTATCCGAGAATTCTCGTTTTGTGGAAAACGGGAACCAGAGAATTCTCGTTTTGTGAAAAACCAGAATTGGACAATTTTTTTTTTCATCCGAGAATTCTCGTTTTGTTGAAACGAGAATTCTCGTTTGGTGGAAAACGGGAACTGGAGAATTCTCATTTTGTGGAAAACCAGAATCGGAGATTTTTTTTTTTTTTATCCGAGAATTCTCGTTTTGTGGAAAACGGGAGCTGGAGAATTCTCGTATTGTGGAAAACCAGAATCGGAGAATTTTTTTTTCTTTTTTTTTTTTTTTATCCGGGAATTCTCGTTTTTCGGAAAACGGGAACTAGAGAATTCTCGTTTTGTGGAAAACGGGAACTGGAGAATTCTCGTTTTGTGAAAAACCAGAATTGGAGACTTTTTTTTTTTATCCGAGAATTCTTGTATTGTGGAAAACCGGAATCGGAGAATTTTTTTTTTTATATCCGAGAATTCTCGTTTTGTGGAAAACGGGAACCAGAGAATTCTCGTTTTGTGAAAAACCAGAATTGGACAATTTTTTTTTTCATCCGAGAATTCTCGTTTTGTTGAAACGAGAATTCTCGTTTGGTGGAAAACGGGAACTGGAGAATTCTCATTTTGTGGAAAACCAGAATCGGAGATTTTTTTTTTTTTATCCGAGAATTCTCGTTTTGTTGAAAACGGGAACTGGAGAATTCTCGTATTGTGGAAAATTGGAACGGGAGAATTCTCGTTTTGTGGAGAACCAGAATCGGAGAATTTTTTTTTTTTTTATCCGAGAATTCTCGTTTTGTGAAAAACCAGAATTGGAGATTTTTTTTTTTTATCCGAGAATTCTCGTTTTGTGGAAACGGAGCATTCTCGTTTTGTGGAAAACGGGAACTGGAGAACTCTCGTTTTGTGGAAAACCGGAATCGGAGAATATTTTGTTTTTTTTTCTTTCATCCGAGAATTCTCGTTTTGTGGAAACGGAGAATTCTCGTTTGGTGGAAAACGGGAACTGGAGAATTCTCATTTTGTGGAAAACCAGAATCGGAGATTTTTTTTTTTTTTATCCGAGAATTCTCGTTTTGTTGAAAACGGGAACTGGAGAATTCTCGCATTGTGGAAAACCAGAATCGGAGAATTTTTTTTTTTTTTTTATCCGAGAATTCTCGTGTTGTGGAAAATTGGAACAGGAGAATTCTCGTTTTGTGGAAAACCAGAATCGGAGAGTTTTTTTTTTTTTTGTTTTTTTATCCGAGAATTCTCGTTTTGTGAAAACCAGAATTGGAGAATTTTTTTTTTATCCGAGAATTCTCGTTTTGTGGAAACGGAGCATTCTCGTTTTGTGGAAAACGGGAACTGGAGAATTCTCGTTTCGTGGAAAACCGTAATCGGAGAATTTTTTTTTTTTTTATCCGAGAATTCTTGTTTTGTGGAAAACGGGAACTGGAGAATTCTCGTATTGTGGAAAACCAGAAGCAGAGAATTTTTTTTTTTTATCCGAGAATTCTCGTTTTGTGGAAAACGGGAACTGCAGATTTCTCGTTGTGTGAAAAACCAGAATTGGAGAATTTTTTTTTTTATCCGAAAATCCTCGTATTGTGGAAAACCGGAATCGGAGATTTTTTTTTTTTTTTATCCGAGAATTCTCGTTTTGTGGAAAACGGGAACGGGAGAATTCTCGTATTGTGAGAAAACCAGAATCGGAGAATTTTTTTTTTTATCCGAGAGTTCTCTAATTGTGGAAAACCAGAATCGGAGAATTTTTTTTTTTTATCCGAGAATTCCCGTTTTGTCGAAAACGGGAACGGGAGAATTCTCGTATTGTGGAAAACCAGAATTGGAGAGTTGTTTTTTTTTTTATCCGAGAATTCTCGTTTTGTGGAAAACGGGAACCGGAGAATTCTCGTTTTGTGAAAAACCAGAATTGGAGAATTTTTTGTTTTTTTTTTTCATCCGAGAATTCTCGTTTTGTGGAAACGGAGAATTCTCGTTTGGTGGAGAACGGGAACTGGAGAATTCTCATTTTGTGGAAAACCAGAATCTGAGTTTTTTTTTTTTATCCGAGAATTCTCGTTTTGTGGAAAACGGGAGCTGGAGAATTCTCGTATTGTGGAAAACCAGAATCGGAGAATTTTTTTTTCTTTTTCTTTTTTTTATCCGAGAATTCTCGTTTTGTGGAAAACGGGAACTGGAGAATTCTCGTTTTGTGAAAAACCAGAATTGGAGAATTTTTTTTTTTTATCCGAGAATTCTCGTATTGTGGAAAACCAGAATCGGAGAATTTTTTTTTTTATCCGAGAATTCTCGTGTTGTGGAAAATTGGAACGGGAGAATTCTCGTTTTGTGGAGAACCAGAATCGGAGAGTTTTTTTTTTTTTTTATCCGAGAATTCTCGTTTTGTGAAAAACCAGAATTGGAGATTTTTTTTTTTTTATCCGAGAATTCTCGTTATGTGGAAACGGAGCATTCTCATTTTGTGGAAAACGGGAACTGGAGAACTCTCGTTTTGTGGAAAACCGGAATCGGGGAATATTTTGTTTTTGTTTTTTTCTTTCATCCGAGAATTCTCGTTTTGTGGAAACGGAGAATTCTCGTTTGGTGGAAAACGGGAACTGGAGAATTCTCATTTTGTGGAAAACCAGAATCGGAGATTTTTTTTTTGTTTTTATCCGAGAATTCTCGTTTTGTGGAAAACGGGAACTGGAGAATTCCCGTATTGTGGAAAACGAGAATCGGAGAATTTTTTTTTTTTTTTATCCGAGAATTCTCGTTTTGTGGAAAACGGGAACTGGAGAATTCTCGTTGTGTGAAAAACCAGAATTGGAGATTTTTTTTTTTTTTATCCGAGAGTTCTCGTATTGTGGAAAACCAGAATCGGAGAATTTTTTTTTTTTTAATCCGAGAATTCTCGTTTTGTGGAAAACAGGAACTGGAGAATTCTCGTATTGTGGAAAACCAGAATCGGAGAATTTTTTTTTTCTTTTTTATCCGAGAATTCTCGTTTTGTGGAAAACGGGAACTGGAGAATTCTCGTATTGTGGAAAACCAGAATCGGAGGATTTTTTTTTTTTTTTTTAATCCGAGAATTCTCGTTTTTTGGAAAACGGGAACGGGAGAATTCTCGTTTTGTGAAAAACCAGAATTGGAGAATTTTTTTTTTTTATCCGAGAGTTCTCGTGTTGTGGAAAACCAGAATCGGAGAATTTTTTTTTTTTTTTTAATCCGAGAATTCTCGTTTTGTGGAAAACGGGAACGGGAGAATTCTCGTATTGTGGAAAACCAGAATCGGAGAATTTTTTTTTTCTTTTTTATCGGAGAATTCTCGTTTTGTGGAAAACGGGAACTGGAGAATTCTCGTATTGTGGAAAACCAGAATCGGAGATTTTTTGTTCTTTTTTTTTTTTTTTAATCCGAGAATTCTCGTTTTTTGGAAAACAGGAACGGGAGAATTCTCGTTTTGTGAAAAACCAGAATTGGAGAATTTTTTTTTTTATCCGAGAGTTCTCGTATTGTGGAAAACCAGAATCGGAGAATTTTTTTTTCTTTTTTTTTTATCCGAGAATTCTCGTTTTGTCGAAAACGGGAACGGGAGAATTCTCGTATTGTGGAAAACCAGAATCGGAGAATTTTTTTTTTTTTTTATCCGAGAATTCTCGTTTTGTGGAAAACGGGAACTGGAGAATTCTCGTTTTGTGAAAAACCAGAATTGGAGAATTTTTTTTTTTATCCGAGAATTCTTCTATTGTGGAAAACCAGAATCAAAGAATTTTTTTTTTTATCCGAGAATTCTCGTTTTGTGGAAAACCAGAATTGGAGAATTTTTTTTTCTTTTTTTTTTTTTTTTATCCGAGAATTCTCGTTTTGTGGAAAACGGGAACTGGAGAATTCTCGTTTTGTGAAAAACCAGAATTGGAGAATTTTTTTTTTTTATCCGAGAATTCTCGTATTGTGGAAAACCAGAATCGGAGAATTTTTTTTTTTTTATCCGAGAATTCTCGTGTTGTGGAAAATTGGAACGGGAGAATTCTCGTTTTGTGGAGAACCAGAATCGGAGAGTTTTTTTTTTTTTTTATCCGAGAATTCTCGTTTTGTGAAAAACCAGAATTGGAGATTTTTTTTTTTTATCCGAGAATTCTCGTTTTGTGGAAACGGAGCATTCTCATTCTGTGGAAAACGGGAACTGGAGAACTCTCGTTTTGTGGAAAACCGGAATCGGAGAATATTTTGTTTTTTTTTTCTTTCATCCGAGAATTCTCGTTTTGTGGAAACGGAGAATTCTCGTTTGGTGGAAAACGGGAACTGGAGAATTCTCATTTTGTGGAAAACGGGAACGGGAGAATTCTCGTATTGTGGAAAACCAGAATCGGAGAATTTTTTTTTTCTTTTTTATCGGAGAATTCTCGTTTTGTGGAAAACGGGAACGGGAGAATTCTCGTATTGTGGAAAACCAGAATCGGAGAATTTTTTTTTTCTTTTTTATCGGAGAATTCTCGTTTTGTGGAAAACGGGAACTGGAGAATTCTCGTATTGTGGAAAACCAGAATCGGAGATTTTTTGTTCTTTTTTTTTTTTTTTAATCCGAGAATTCTCGTTTTTTGGAAAACAGGAACGGGAGAATTCTCGTTTTGTGAAAAACCAGAATTGGAGAATTTTTTTTTTTATCCGAGAGTTCTCGTATTGTGGAAAACCAGAATCGGAGAATTTTTTTTTCTTTTTTTTTTATCCGAGAATTCTCGTTTTGTCGAAAACGGGAACGGGAGAATTCTCGTATTGTGGAAAACCAGAATCGGAGAATTTTTTTTTTTTTTTATCCGAGAATTCTCGTTTTGTGGAAAACGGGAACTGGAGAATTCTCGTTTTGTGAAAAACCAGAATTGGAGAATTTTTTTTTTTATCCGAGAATTCTTCTATTGTGGAAAACCAGAATCGGAGATTTTTTTTTTTTATCCGAGAATTCCCGTTTTGTGGAAAACGGGAACTGGAGAATTTTTTTTTCTTTTTTTTTTTTTTTATCCAAGAATTCTCGTTTTGTGGAAAACGGGAACTGGAGAATTCTCGTTTTGTGAAAAACCAGAATTGGAGAATTTTTTTTTTTTTATCCGAGAATTCTCGTATTGTGGAAAACCAGAATCGGAGAATTTTTTTTTTTTTATCCGAGAATTCTCGTGTTGTGGAAAATTGGAACGGGAGAATTCTCGTTTTGTGGAGAACCAGAATCGGAGAGTTTTTTTTTTTTTTTTATCCGAGAATTCTCGTTTTGTGGAAACGGAGCATTCTCATTCTGTGGAAAACGGGAACTGGAGAACTCTCGTTTTGTGGAAAACCGGAATCGGAGAATATTTTGTTTTTTTTTTCTTTCATCCGAGAATTCTCGTTTTGTGGAAACGGAGAATTCTCGTTTGGTGGAAAACGGGAACTGGAGAATTCTCATTTTGTGGAAAACCAGAATCGGAGATTTTTTTTTTTTTTATCCGAGAATTCTCGTTTTGTGGAAAACGGGAACTGGAGAATTCTCGTATTGTGGAAAACCAGAATCGGAGAATTTTTTTTTTTTATCCGAGAATTCTCGTTTTGTGGAAAACGGGAACTGGAGAATTCTCGTTGTGTGAAAAACCAGAATTGGAGATTTTTTTTTTTTTATCCGAGAATTCTCGTTTTGTGGAAACGGAGCATTCTCATTCTGTGGAAAACGGGAACTGGAGAACTCTCGTTTTGTGGAAAACCGGAATCGGAGAATATTTTGTTTTTTTTTTCTTTCATCCGAGAATTCTCGTTTTGTGGAAACGGAGAATTCTCGTTTGGTGGAAAACGGGAACTGGAGAATTCTCATTTTGTGGAAAACCAGAATCGGAGATTTTTTTTTTTTTTATCCGAGAATTCTCGTTTTGTGGAAAACGGGAACTGGAGAATTCTCGTATTGTGGAAAACCAGAATCGGAGAATTTTTTTTTTTTATCCGAGAATTCTCGTTTTGTGGAAAACGGGAACTGGAGAATTCTCGTTGTGTGAAAAACCAGAATTGGAGATTTTTTTTTTTTTTTATCCGAGAGTTCTCGTATTGTGGAAAACCAGAATCGGAGAATTTTTTTTTTTCTTTAATCCGAGAATTCTCGTTTTGTGGAAAACGGGAACGGGAGAATTCTCGTATTGTGGAAAACCAGAATCGGAGAATTTTTTTTTCTTTTTTATCCGAGAATTCTCGTTTTGTGGAAAACGGGAACTGGAGAATTCTCGTTTTGTGAAAAACCAGAATTGGAGAAATTTTTTTTTTTTATCCGAGAGTTCTCGTATTGTGGAAAACCAGAATCGGAGAATTTTTTTTTTTTTTATCCGAGAATTCTCGTTTTGTGGAAGACGGGAACTAGAGAATTCTCGTATTGTGGAAAACCAGAATCGGAGAATTTTTTTTTCTTTTTTATCCGAGAATTCTCGTTTTGTGGAAAACGGGAACTGGAGAATTCTCGTATTGTGGAAAACCAGAATCGGAGGATTTTTTTTTTTTTTTAATCCGAGAATTCTCGTTTTTTGGAAAACTGGAACGGGAGAATTCTCGTTTTGTGAAAAACCAGAATTGGAGAATTTTTTTTTTTCATCCGAGAGTTCTCGTATTGTGGAAAACCAGAATCGGAGAATTTTTTTTTTCTTTTTTTTTTATCCGAGAATTCTCGTTTTGTCGAAAACGGGAACGGGACAATTCTCCCATTGTGGAAAACCAGAATCGGAGAATTTTTTTTTTTTTTATCCGAGAATTCTCGTTTTGTGGAAAACGGGAACTGGAGAATTCTCGTTTTGTGAAAAACCAGAATTGGAGAATTTTTTTTTTTTTATCCGAGAATTCTCCTATTGTGGAAAACCAGAATCAAAGAATTTTTTTTTTTTTTATCCGAGAATTCTCGTTTTGTGGAAAACCAGAATTGGATAATTTTTTTTTTTATCCGAGAATTCTCGTATTGTGGAAAACCAGAATCGGAGATTTTTTTTTTTTATCCGAGAATTCTCCTGTTGTGGAAAATGGGAACGGGGGAATTCTCGTTTTGTGGAAAACCAGAATCGGAGAGTTGTTTTTTTTTTTTATCCGAGAATTCTCGTTTTGTGGAAAACGGGAACCAGAGAATTCTCGTTTTGTGAAAAACCAGAATTGGAGAATTTTTTGTTTTTTTTTTTTTTCATCCGAGAATTCTCGTTTTGTGGAAACGGAGAATTCTCGTTTGGTGGAGAACGGGAACTGGAGAATTCTCATTTTGTGGAAAACCAGAATCGGAGATTTTTTTTTTTTTTATCCGAGAATTCTCGTTTTGTGGAAAACGGGAACTGGAGAATTCTCGTATTGTGGAAAACCAGAATCGGAGAATTTTTTTTTCTTTTTTTTTTTTTTATCCGAGAATTCTCGTTTTGTGGGAAACGGGAACTGGAGAGTTCTCGTTTTGTGAAAAACCAGAATTGGAGAATTTTTTTTTTTATCCGAGAATTCTCGTATTGTGGAAAACCAGAATCGGAGAATTTTTTTTTTTTTATCCGAGAATTCTCGTGTTGTGGAAAATTGGAACGGGAGAATGCTCGTTTTGTGGAGAACCAGAATCGGAGAGTTTTTTTTTTTTTATCCGAGAATTCTCGTTTTGTGGAAACGGAGCATTCTCGTTTTGTGGAAAACGGGAACTGGAGAACTCTCGTTTTGTGGAAAACCGGAATCGGAGAATATTTTGTTTTTTTTTTTTCTTTCATCCGAGAATTCTCGTTTGGTGGAAACGGAGAATTCTCGTTTGGTGGAAAACGGGAACTGGAGAATTCTCATTTTGTGGAAAACCAGAATCGGAGATTTTTTTTTTTTTTATCCGAGAATTCTCGTTTTGTTGAAAACGGGAACTGGAGAATTCTCGTATTGTGGAAAACCAGAATCGGAGAATTTTTTTTTTTTTATCCGAGAATTCTCGTTTTGTGGAAAACGGGAACTGGAGAATTCTCGTTGTGTGAAAAACCAGAATTGGAGAATTTTTTTTTTTATCCGAAAATTCTCGTATTGTGGAAAACCACAATCGGAGATTTTTTTTTTTTTATACGAGAATTCTCGTTTTGTGGAAAACGGGAACGGGAGAATTCTGGTATTGTGAGAAAACCAGAATCGGAGAAATTTTTTTTTATCCGAGAATTCTCGTTTTGTGGAAAACCAGAATTGGAGAATTTTTTTTTATTTTTTTTTTATCCGAGAATTCTCGTTTTGTCGAAAACGGGAACGGGAGAATTCTCGTTGTTTGGAAAACCAGAATCGGAGATTTTTTTGTTTTTTTTTTATCCGAGAATTCTCCTATTGTGGAAAACCAGAATCACAGAATTTTTGTTTTTTTTTTATCCAAGAATTCTCGTTTTGTGGAAAACCAGAAATGGAGAATTTTTTTTTTTATCTGAGAATTCTCGTATTGTGGAAAACTAGAATCGGAGAATTTTTTTTTTTATCCGAGAATTTTCGTATTGTGGAAAACCAGAATCGGAGAATTTTTTTTTTTTTAATCCGAGAATTCTCGTGTTGTGGAAAATGGGAACGGGGGGATTCTCGTTTTGTGGAAAACCAGAATCGGAGAGTTTTTTTTTTTTTTTAATCCGAGAATTCTCGTTTTGTGGAAAACGGGAACCAGAGAATTCTCGTTTTGTGAAAAACCAGAATTGGACAATTTTTTTTTTTCATCCGACAATTCTCGTTTTGTTGAAACGAGAATTCTCGTTTGGTGGAAAACGGGAACTGGAGAATTCTCATTTTGTGGAAAACCAGAATCGGAGATTTTTTTTTTTATCCGAGAATTCTCGTTTTGTGGAAAATGGGAGCTGGAGAATTCTCGTATTGTGGAAAACCAGAATCGGAGAATTTTTTTTTTTTATCCGAGAATTCTTGTATTGTGGAAAACCGGAATCGGAGAATTTTTTTTTTTTATCCGAGAATTCTCGTGTTGTGGAAAATTGGAACGGGAGAATTCTCGTTTTGTGGAAAACCAGAATCGGAGAGTTTTTTTTTTTTTGTTTTTTTATCCGAGAATTCTAGTTTTGTGAAAACCAGAATTGGAGATTTTTTTTTTTTATCCGAGAATTCTCGTTTTGTGGAAACGGAGCATTCTCGTTTTGTGGAAAACGGGAACAGGAGAATTCTCGTTTTGTGGAAAACCGGAATCGGAGAATTTTTTGTTTTTTTTTTTTTTCATCCGAGAATTCTCGTTTTGTGGAAACGGAGAATTCTCGTTTGGTGGAAAACGGGAACTGGAGAATTCTCATTTTGTGGAAAACCAGAATCGGAGATTTTTTTTTTTTTATCCGAGAATTCTTGTTTTGTGGAAAACGGGAACTGGAGAATTCTCGTATTGTGGAAAACCAGAAGCGGATTATTTTCTTTTTTTTTATCCGAGAATTCTTGTTTTGTGGAAAACGGGAACTGGAGAATTCTCGTTTTGTGAAAAACCAGAATTGGAGAATTTTTTTTTTTTATCCGAGAGTTCTCGTATTGTGGAAAACCAGAATCGGAGAATTTTTTTTTCTTTTTTTTTTATCCGAGAATTCTCGTTTTGTCGAAAACGGGAACGGGACAATTCTCGTATTGTGGAAAACCAGAATCGGAGAATTTTTTTTTTTTTTTATCCGAGAATTCTCGTTTTGTGGAAAACGGGAACTGGAGAATTCTCGTTTTGTGAAAAACCAGAATTGGAGAATTTTTTTTTTTTTTATCCGAGAATTCTCGTTTTGTGGAAAACCAGAATTGGGGAATTTTTTTTTTTTTTTATCCGAGAATTCTCGTATTGTGGAAAACCAGAATCGGAGAATTTTTTTTTTTTTATCCGAGAATTCTCCTGTTGTGGAAAATGGGAACGGGGGAATTCTCGTTTTGTGGAAAACCAGAATCGGAGAGTTGTTTTTTTTTTTATCCGAGAATTCTCGTTTTGTGGAAAACGGGAACCAGAGAATTCTCGTTTTGTGAAAAACCAGAATTGGAGAATTTTTTGTTTTTTTTTTTTCATCCGAGAATTCTCGTTTTGTGGAAACGGAGAATTCTCGTTTGGTGGAGAACGGGAACTGGAGAATTCTCATTTTGTGGAAAACCAGAATCGGAGATTTTTTTTTTTTTTATCCGAGAATTCTCGTTTTGTGGAAAACGGGAACTGGAGAATTCTCGTATTGTGGAAAACCAGAATCGGAGAATTTTTTTTTCCTTTTTTTTTTTTTTATCCGAGAATTCTCGTTTTGTGGGAAACGGGAACTGGAGAATTCCCGTTTTGTGAAAAACCAGAATTGGAGAATTTTTTTTTTTTATCCGAGAATTCTCGTATTGTGGAAAACCAGAATCGGAGAATTTTTTTTTTTTTTATCCGAGAATTCTCGTGTTGTGGAAAATTGGAACGGGAGAATGCTCGTTTTGTGGAGAACCAGAATCGGAGAGTTTTTTTTTTTTTTTTTATCCGAGAATTCTCGTTTTGTGGAAACGGAGCATTCTCGTTTTGTGGAAAACGGGAACTGGAGAACTCTCGTTTTGTGGAAAACCGGAATCGGAGAATATTTTGTTGTTTTTTTTTTCTTTCATCCGAGAATTCTCGTTTGGTGGAAACGGAGAATTCTCGTTTGGTGGAAAACGGGAACTGGAGAATTCTCATTTTGTGGAAAACCAGAATCGGAGATTTTTTTTTTTTTTATCCGAGAATTCTCGTTTTGTTGAAAACGGGAACTGGAGAATTCTCGTATTGTGGAAAACCAGAATCGGAGAATTTTTTTTTTTTTTATCCGAGAATTCTCGTTTTGTGGAAAACGGGAACTGGAGAATTCTCGTTGTGTGAAAAACCAGAATTGGAGAATTTTTTTTTTATCCGAAAATTCTCGTATTGTGGAAAACCACAATCGGAGATTTTTTTTTTTTTATACGAGAATTCTCGTTTTGTGGAAAACGGGAACGGGAGAATTCTGGTATTGTGAGAAAACCAGAATCGGAGAAATTTTTTTTTTATCCGAGAATTCTCGTTTTGTGGAAAACCAGAATTGGAGAATTTTTTTTTTATTTTTTTTTTTTTATCCGAGAATTCTCGTTTTGTCGAAAACGGGAACGGGAGAATTCTCGTTGTTTGGAAAACCAGAATCGGAGATTTTTTTGTTTTTTTTTTTATCCGAGAATTCTCCTATTGTGGAAAACCAGAATCACAGAATTTTTGTTTTTTTTTATCCAAGAATTCTCGTTTTGTGGAAAACCAGAAATGGAGAATTTTTTTTTTTTTTTATCTGAGAATTCTCGTATTGTGGAAAACTAGAATCGGAGAATTTTTTTTTTTTATCCGAGAATCCTCGTATTGTGGAAAACCAGAATCGGAGAATTTTTTTTTTTTTAATCCGAGAATTCTCGTGTTGTGGAAAATGGGAACGGGGGGATTCTCGTTTTGTGGAAAACCAGAATCGGAGAGTTTTTTTTTTTTTTTATCCGAGAATTCTCGTTTTGTGGAAAACGGGAACCAGAGAATTCTCGTTTTGTGAAAAACCAGAATTGGACAATTTTTTTTTTTCATCCGACAATTCTCGTTTTGTTGAAACGAGAATTCTCGTTTGGTGGAAAACGGGAACTGGAGAATTCTCATTTTGTGGAAAACCAGAATCGGAGATTTTTTTTTTTTTATCCGAGAATTCTCGTTTTGTGGAAAACGGGAGCTGGAGAATTCTCGTATTGTGGAAAACCAGAATCGGAGAATTTTTTTTTCTTTTTTTTTTTTATCCGGGAATTCTCGTTTTGTGGAAAACGGGAACTGGAGAATTCTCGTTTTGTGAAAAACCAGAATTGGAGACTTTTTTTTTTTTATCCGAGAATTCTTGTATTGTGGAAAACCGGAATCGGAGAATTTTTTTTTTTATCCGAGAATTCTCGTGTTGTGGAAAATTGGAACGGGAGAATGCTCGTTTTGTGGAGAACCAGAATCGGAGAGTTTTTTTTTTTTTTTTTATCCGAGAATTCTCGTTTTGTGGAAACGGAGCATTCTCGTTTTGTGGAAAACGGGAACTGGAGAACTCTCGTTTTGTGGAAAACCGGAATCGGAGAATATTTTGTTGTTTTTTTTTTCTTTCATCCGAGAATTCTCGTTTGGTGGAAACGGAGAATTCTCGTTTGGTGGAAAACGGGAACTGGAGAATTCTCATTTTGTGGAAAACCAGAATCGGAGATTTTTTTTTTTTTATCCGAGAATTCTCGTTTTGTTGAAAACGGGAACTGGAGAATTCTCGTATTGTGGAAAACCAGAATCGGAGATTTTTTTTTTTTTTTTATCCGAGAATTCTCGTTTTGTGGAAAACGGGAACTGGAGAATTCTCGTTGTGTGAAAAACCAGAATTGGAGAATTTTTTTTTTATCCGAAAATTCTCGTATTGTGGAAAACCACAATCGGAGATTTTTTTTTTTTATACGAGAATTCTCGTTTTGTGGAAAACGGGAACGGGAGAATTCTGGTATTGTGAGAAAACCAGAATCGGAGAAATTTTTTTTTATCCGAGAATTCTCGTTTTGTGGAAAACCAGAATTGGAGAATTTTTTTTTTATTTTTTTTTTTTATCCGAGAATTCTCGTTTTGTCGAAAACGGGAACGGGAGAATTCTCGTTGTTTGGAAAACCAGAATCGGAGATTTTTTTGTTTTTTTTTTTATCCGAGAATTCTCCTATTGTGGAAAACCAGAATCACAGAATTTTTGTTTTTTTTTATCCAAGAATTCTCGTTTTGTGGAAAACCAGAAATGGAGAATTTTTTTTTTTTTATCTGAGAATTCTCGTATTGTGGAAAACTAGAATCGGAGAATTTTTTTTTTTTATCCGAGAATTTTCGTATTGTGGAAAACCAGAATCGGAGAATTTTTTTTTTTTTTAATCCGAGAATTCTCGTGTTGTGGAAAATGGGAACGGGGGGATTCTCGTTTTGTGGAAAACCAGAATCGGAGAGTTTTTTTTTTTTTTATCCGAGAATTCTCGTTTTGTGGAAAACGGGAACCAGAGAATTCTCGTTTTGTGAAAAACCAGAATTGGACAATTTTTTTTTTTCATCCGACAATTCTCGTTTTGTTGAAACGAGAATTCTCGTTTGGTGGAAAACGGGAACTGGAGAATTCTCGCTTTGTGGAAAACCAGAATCGGAGATTTTTTTTTTTTTTATCCGAGAATTCTCGTTTGTGGAAAACGGGAGCTGGAGAATTCTCGTATTGTGGAAAACCAGAATCGGAGAATTTTTTTTTTCTTTTTTTTTTTTATCCGGGAATTCTCGTTTTGTGGAAAACGGGAACTAGAGAATTCTCGTTTTGTGGAAAACGGGAACTGGAGAATTCTCGTTTTGTGAAAAACCAGAATTGGAGACTTTTTTTTTTTTATCCGAGAATTCTTGTATTGTGGAAAACCGGAATCGGAGAATTTTTTTTTTTTATCCGAGAATTCTCGTGTTGTGGAAAATTGGAACGGGAGAATTCTCGTTTTGTGGAAAACCAGAATCGGAGAGTTTTTTTTTTTTTTTTGTTTTTTTATCCGAGAATTCTAGTTTTGTGAAAACCAGAATTGGAGATTTTTTTTTTTATCCGAGAATTCTCGTTTTGTGGAAACGGAGCATTCTCGTTTTGTGGAAAACGGGAACAGGAGAATTCTCGTTTTGTGGAAAACCGGAATCGGAGAATTTTTTTTTTTTTTTTTTTTCATCCGAGAATTCTCGTTTTGTGGAAACGGAGAATTCTCGTTTGGTGGAAAACGGGAACTGGAGAATTCTCATTTTGTGGAAAACCAGAATCGGAGATTTTTTTTTTTTTTTATCCGAGAATTCTTGTTTTGTGGAAAACGGGAACTGGAGAATTCTCGTATTGTGGAAAACCAGAAGCGGAGAATTTTTTTTTTTTTATCCGAGAATTCTCGTTTTGTGGAAAACGGGAATTGCAGATTTCTCGTTGTGTGAAAAACCAGAATTGGAGAATTTTTTTTTTTATCCGAAAATCCTCGTATGGTGGAAAACCGGAATCGGAGATTTTTTTTTTTTTATCCGAGAATTCTCGTTTTGTCGAAAAGGGGAACGGGAGAATTCTCGTATTGTGAGAAAACCAGAATCGGAGAATTTTTTTTTTTTATCCGAGAGTTCTCTAATTGTGGAAAACCAGAATCGGAGAATTTTTTTTTTTATCCGAGAATTCCCGTTTTGTCGAAAACGGGAACGGGAGAATTCTCGTATTGTGGAAAACCAGAATCGGAGAATTTGATTTATTTTTTTTTATCCGAGAGTTCTTTAATTGTGGAAAACCAGAATCGGAGAATTTTTTTTTTTTATCCGAGAATTCTCGTTTTGTCGAAAACGGGAACGGGAGAATTCTCGTTGTTTGGAAAACCAGAATCGGAGAATTTTTTTTTTTTTTATCCGAGAATTCTCGTTTTGTGGAAAACGGGAACTGGAGAATTCTCGTTTTGTGGAAAACCAGAATTGGAGAATTTTTTTTTTTATCCGGGAATTCTCCTATTGTGGAAAACCAGAATCAAAGACTTTTTTTTGGAATTTTTTGGAATTTTTTTTTTTTTATCCGAGAATTCTCGTTTTGTGGAAAACCAGAATTGGAGAATTTTTTTTTTATCCGAGAATTCTCGTATTGTGGAAAACTAGAATCGGAGAATTTTTTTTTTTATCCGAGAATTCTCGTATTGTGGAAAACTAGAATCGGAGGATTTTTTTTTTTTTTAATCCGAGAATTCTCGTGTTGTGGAAACTGGGAACGGGGGGATTCTCGTTTTGTGGAAAACCAGAATCGGAGAGTTTTTTTTTTTTTTTATCCGAGAATTCTCGTTTTGTGGAAAACGGGAACCACAGAATTCTCGTTTTGTGAAAAACCAGAATTGGAGAATTTTTTTTTTTTATCCGAGAATTCTCGTTTTGTGGAAACGGAGAATTCTCGTTTGGTGGAAAACGGGAACTGGAGAATTCTCATTTTGTGGAAAACCAGAATCGGAGATTTTTTTTTTTTATCCGAGAATTCTTGTTTTGTGGAAAACGGGAACTGGAGAATTCTCGTATTGTGGAAAACCAGAAGCGGAGATTTTTTTTTTTTTATCCGAGAATTCTCGTTTTTTGGAAAACGGGAACTGGAGAATTCTCGTTTTGTGAAAAACCAGAATTGGGGCATTTTTTTTTTATCCGAGAATTCTCGTATTGTGGAAAACCAGAATCGGAGAATTTTTTTTTTTTTTTAATCCGAGAATTCTCGTGTTGTGGAAAATGGGAACGGGGGAATTCTCGTTTTGTGGAAAACCAGAATCGGAGAGTTTTTTTTTTTTTTTTATATCCGAGAATTCTCGTTTTGTGGAAAACGGGAACTGGAGAATTCTCGTTTTGTGAAAAACCAGAATTGGAGCATTTTTTTTTATTTTTTTCCGAGAATTCTAGTATTCTGGAAAACCAGAATCGGACAATTTTTTTTTTATCCGAGAATTCTCGTGTTGTGGAAAATTGGAACGGGAGAATTCTCGTTTTGTGGAAAACCAGAATCAGAGAGTTTTTTTTTTTTTTTTTTTATCCGAGAATTCTCGTCTTGTGGAAAACGGGAACCAGAGAATTCTCGTTTTGTGAAAAACCAGAATTGGAGAATTTTTTTTTTATCCGAGAATTCTCGTTTTGTGGAAACGGAGAATTCTCGTTTGGTGGAAAACGGGAACTGGAGAATTCTCATTTTGTGGAAAACCAGAATCGGAGATTTGTTTTTTTTTTTATCCGAGAATTCTCGTTTTGTGGAAAACGGGAACTGGAGAATTCTCGTATTGTGGAAAACCAGAATCGGAGATTTTTTTTTTTTTTATCCGAGAATTCTCGTTTTGTGGAAAACGGGAACTGGAGAATTCTCGTTTTGTGAAAAACCAGAATTGGAGAATTTTTTTTTTATCCGAGAATTCTCGTTTTGTGGAAAACGAGAAACCGAGAATTCTCGTTTTGTGGAAAACGAGCATCCCCATTTTTTTTTTTTTTATCCGAGAATTCCCGTTTTGTGGAAAACGGGAACCGGAGAATTCTCGTTTTGTGAAAAACCAGAATCGGAGAATTTTTTTTTTATCCGAGAATTCTCGTTTTGTGGAAAACGGGAACTGGAGAATTCCCGTTTTCTGGAAAGCCAGAATCGGAGAATTTTTTTTTATCCGGGAATTCTCGTTTTGTGGAAAACGGGAACTGGAGAATTCTCGTTTTGTGAAAAACCAGAATTGGAGAATTTTCTTTTTTTTTTTTTAATATCCGAGAATTCTCGTTTTTTGGAAAACGAGAATCCGAGAATTCTCGTTTTGTGGAAAACGAGAGTCCCCATTTTTTTTTTATATATCCGAGAATTCCCGTTTTGTGGAAAACGGGCACTGGAGAATTCTCGTTTTGTGAAAAACCAGAATCGGAGAATTTTTTTTTTATCCGAGAATTCCCGTTTTGTGGAAAACGGGAACTGGAGAATTCTCGTTTTGGAAAACCAGAATTGGAGATTTTTTTTTTTTTATCCGAGAATTCTTGTTTTTCTGGAAAACGGGAACTGGAGAATTCTCGTTTTGTGGAAAACCAGAGTCGGAGAATTTTTTTTTTATCCGAGAATTCTTGTTTTGTGGAAAACAGGAACTGGAGAATTCTCGTTTTGTGGAAAACCAGAATCGGAGAATTCTCGTTTTGTGGAAAACGAGACTCCGAGAGTTCTCGTTTTGTGGAAAACGAGAATTCCGGAATTTTTGGAAAACGAGAATTCTTGTTTTGTGGAAAACGAGAATTCGAGAATTCTGGTTTTGTGAAAAACGAGAATTGGAGAAATCTCGTTTTGTCGAAAACGAGAATCCGACATTTCTCGTTTTCTGGAGAACGCGAATCCGAGAATTCCCGTTTTGTGGAAAACGGGAACGAGAGAATTCTCGTTTTGTGGAAAACCAGAACCGGAGAATTTTTTTTTTATCCGAGAATTCTTGTTCTGTGGAAAACGGGAACTTGAGAATTCTCGTTTTGTGGAAAACCAGAGTCGGAGAATTTTTTTTTTTTATCCGAGAATTCCAGTTTTGTGGAAAACGGGAACTGGAGAATTCTCGTTTTGTGGAAAACCAGAATCGGAGAATTTTTTTTTTCTTCCTCTTATCGGACAATTCTCGTTTTGTGGAAAACGGGAACTGGAGAATTCTCGTTTTGGAAAACCAGAATTAAAGATTTTTTTTTCCGAGAATTCTTGTTCTGTGGAAAACCAGAGTCGGAGATTTTTTTTTTTTTTATCCGAGAATTCTTGTTTTGTGGAAAACGGGAACTGGAGAATTCTCGTTTTGTGGAAAACCAGAATCGGAGAATTCTCGTTTTGTGGAAAACGAGACTCCGAGAGTTCTCGTTTTGTGGAAAACGAGAATTCCAAAATTTGTGGAAAACGAGAATTCTTGTTTTGTGGAAAACGAGAATTCGAGAATTCTGGTTTTGTGGAAAACGAGAATTGGAGAAATCTCGTTTTGTCGAAAACGAGAATCCGACATTTCTCGTTTTCTGGAGAACGCGAATCCGAGAATTCGCGTTTTGTGGAAAACGGGAACGAGAGAATTCTCGTTTTGTGGAAAACCAGAATCGGAGAATTTTTTTTTTCTTCCTCTTATCCGAGAATTCTCGTTTTGTGGAAAACGGGAACTGGAGAATTCTCGTTTTGGAAAACCAGAATTGGAGATTTTTTTTTTTATCGGAGAATTCTGGTTTTGTGGAAAACGGGAACGGGAGAATTCTCGTATTGTGGAAAACCAGAATCGGAGAATTTTTTTTTTCTTTTATCCCAGAATTCTCGTTTTGTGGAAAACGGGAACTGGAGAATTCTCGTTTTGTGAAAAACCAGAATTGGAGAATTTTTATTTTTTTTTATCCGAGAATTCTCGTTTTGTGGAAAACGAGAATCCGAGAATTCTCGTTTTGTGGAAAACGAGCATCCCCATTTTTTTTTTTTTATATCCGAGAATTCCCGTTTTGTGGAAAACGGGAACTGGAGAATTCTCGTTTTGTGAAAAACCAGAATCGGAGAATTTTTTTTTTATCCGAGAATTCTCGTTTTGTGGAAAACGGGAACTGGAGAATTCCCGTTTTCTGGAAAACCAGAATCGGAGAATTTTTTTTTTATCCGGGAATTCTCGTTTTGTGGAAAACGGGAACTGGAGAATTCTCGTTTTGTGAAAAACCAGAATTGGAGAATTTTCTTTTTTTTTTTTTAATATCCGAGAATTCTCGTTTTTTGGAAAACGAGAATCCGAGAATTCTCGTTTTGTGGAAAACGAGAATCCCCATTTTTTTTTTATATATCCGAGAATTCCCGTTTTGTGGAAAACGGGAACTGGAGAATTCTCGTTTTGTGAAAAACCAGAATCGGAGAATTTTTTTTTCTTATCCGAGAATTCTTGTTTTTCTGGAAAACGGGAACTGGAGAATTCTCGTTTTGTGGAAAACCAGAGTCGGAGAATTTTTTTTTTTTTTATCCGAGAATTCTTGTTTTGTGGAAAACGGGAACTGGAGAATTCTCGTTTTGTGGAAAACCAGAATCGGAGAATTCTCGTTTTGTGGAAAACGAGACTCCGAGAGTTCTCGTTTTGTGGAAAACGAGAATTCCGGAATTTTTGGAAAACGAGAATTCTTGTTTTGTGGAAAACGAGAATTCGAGAATTCTGGTTTTGTGAAAAACGAGAATTGGAGAAATCTCGTTTTGTCGAAAACGAGAATCCGACATTTCTCGTTTTCTGGAGAACGCGAATCCGAGAATTCCCGTTTTGTGGAAAACGGGAACGAGAGAATTCTCGTTTTGTGGAAAACCAGAACCGGAGAATTTTTTTTTTATCCGAGAATTCTTGTTCTGTGGAAAACGGGAACTTGAGAATTCTCGTTTTGTGGAAAACCAGAGTCGGAGAATTTTTTTTTTTTATCCGAGAATTCCAGTTTTGTGGAAAACGGGAACTGGAGAATTCTCGTTTTGTGGAAAACCAGAATCGGAGAATTTTTTTTTTCTTCCTCTTATCGGACAATTCTCGTTTTGTGGAAAACGGGAACTGGAGAATTCTCGTTTTGGAAAACCAGAATTAAAGATTTTTTTTTCCGAGAATTCTTGTTCTGTGGAAAACCAGAGTCGGAGATTTTTTTTTTTTTTTATCCGAGAATTCTTGTTTTGTGGAAAACGGGAACTGGAGAATTCTCGTTTTGTGGAAAACCAGAATCGGAGAATTCTCGTTTTGTGGAAAACGAGACTCCGAGAGTTCTCGTTTTGTGGAAAACGAGAATTCCAAAATTTGTGGAAAACGAGAATTCTTGTTTTGTGGAAAACGAGAATTCGAGAATTCTGGTTTTGTGGAAAACGAGAATTGGAGAAATCTCGTTTTGTCGAAAACGAGAATCCGACATTTCTCGTTTTCTGGAGAACGCGAATCCGAGAATTCGCGTTTTGTGGAAAACGGGAACGAGAGAATTCTCGTTTTGTGGAAAACCAGAATCGGAGAATTTTTTTTTTCTTCCTCTTATCCGAGAATTCTCGTTTTGTGGAAAACGGGAACTGGAGAATTCTCGTTTTGGAAAACCAGAATTGGAGATTTTTTTTTTTATCGGAGAATTCTGGTTTTGTGGAAAACGGGAACGGGAGAATTCTCGTATTGTGGAAAACCAGAATCGGAGAATTTTTTTTTTCTTTTATCCCAGAATTCTCGTTTTGTGGAAAACGGGAACTGGAGAATTCTCGTTTTGTGAAAAACCAGAATTGGAGAATTTTTAGTTTTTTTTATCCGAGAATTCTCGTTTTGTGGAAAACGAGAATCCGAGAATTCTCGTTTTGTGGAAAACGAGCATCCCCATTTTTTTTTTTTTATATCCGAGAATTCCCGTTTTGTGGAAAACGGGAACTGGAGAATTCTCGTTTTGTGAAAAACCAGAATCGGAGAATTTTTTTTTTATCCGAGAATTCTCGTTTTGTGGAAAACGGGAACTGGAGAATTCCCGTTTTCTGGAAAACCAGAATCGGAGAATTTTTTTTTTTATCCGGGAATTCTCGTTTTGTGGAAAACGGGAACTGGAGAATTCTCGTTTTGTGAAAAACCAGAATTGGAGAATTTTCTTTTTTTTTTTTTAATATCCGAGAATTCTCGTTTTTTGGAAAACGAGAATCCGAGAATTCTCGTTTTGTGGAAAACGAGAATCCCCATTTTTTTTTTATATATCCGAGAATTCCCGTTTTGTGGAAAACGGGAACTGGAGAATTCTCGTTTTGTGAAAAACCAGAATCGGAGAATTTTTTTTTCTTATCCGAGAATTCTTGTTTTTCTGGAAAACGGGAACTGGAGAATTCTCGTTTTGTGGAAAACCAGAGTCGGAGAATTTTTTTTTTTTTATCCGAGAATTCTTGTTTTGTGGAAAACGGGAACTGGAGAATTCTCGTTTTGTGGAAAACCAGAATCGGAGAATTCTCGTTTTGTGGAAAACGAGACTCCGAGAGTTCTCGTTTTGTGGAAAACGAGAATTCCGGAATTTTTGGAAAACGAGAATTCTTGTTTTGTGGAAAACGAGAATTCGAGAATTCTGGTTTTGTGAAAAACGAGAATTGGAGAAATCTCGTTTTGTCGAAAACGAGAAAACGACATTTCTCGTTTTCTGGAGAACGCGAATCCGAGAATTCCCGTTTTGTGGAAAACGGGAACGAGAGAATTCTCGTTTTGTGGAAAACCAGAATCGGAGAACTTTTTTTTTATCCGAGAATTCTCTTTTTGTGGAAAATGGGAACTGGAGAATTCTCGTTTTGGAAAACCAGAATTGGAGATTTTTTTTTTATCCGAAAATTCTCGTTTTGTGGAAAACGGGAACTGGAGAATTCTCGTTTTGTGAAAAAACAGAATTGGAAAAAAATTTTTTTTATCCGAGAATTCTCGTTTTGTGGAAAACGAGAATCCGAGAATTCTCGTTTTGTGGAAAACGAGAATCCCCATTTTTTTTTTTTTATAGCCGAGAATTCCCGTTTTGTGGAAAACGGGAACTGGAGAATTCTTGTTTTGTGGAAAACCAGAATCGGAGAAATTTTTTTTTATCCGAGAATTCTCGTTTTGTGGAAAACGGGAACTTGAGAATTCTCGTTTTCTGGAAAACCAGAATTGGAGATTTTTTTTTTTTTTTATCCGAGAATTCTTGTTTTGTGGAAAACGGGAACTGGAGAATTCTCGTTTTGTGGAAAACCAGAGTCGGAGAATTTTTTTTTTTTATCCGAGAATTCTTGTCTTGTGGAAAACGGGAACTGGAGAATTCTCGTTTTGTGGAAAACCAGAAACGGAGAATTCTCGTTTTGTGGAAAACGAGACTCCGAGAGTTCTCGTTTTGTGGAAAACGAGAATTCCGGAATTTTTGGAAAACGAGAATTCTTGTTTTGTGGAAAACGAGAATTCGAGAATTCTGGTTTTGTGGAAAACAAGAATTGGAGAAATCTCGTTTTGTCGAAAACGAGAATCCGACATTTCTCGTTTTCTGGAGAACGCGAATCCGAGAATTCGCAATTTGTGGAAAACGAGAATTCGAGAATTCCCGTTTCGTGGAAAATCAGAATAAGAGAATTCTCGTTTTGTGGTCAACGAGAATCCGAGAATTTTCTTTTTGCGGAAAGCCAGAATGCGAGAATTGTCGTTTCGTGGAAAACGAGAATCCGAGAATTCTCGTTTCGTGGAAAATGAGAATCCGAGAATTCTCGTTTTGTGGAAAAAGAGAATCCCCATTTATTTTTATTTTTTTTTATCTGAGAATTCTCGTTTTGTGGAAAACGGGAACTGGAATCTCGTTTTGTGGAAAACGAGAATCCCCATTTTTTTTTTTATCTGAGAATTCTCGTTTTGTGGAAAACGGGAACTGGAATCTCGTTTTGCGGAAAACCAGAATCGGAGATTTTTTTGTTTTTTTTGTCCGAGAATTCTCGTTTTGTGGAAAACCAGAATCGGAGAATTTTTTTTTTTATCCGAGAATTCTCGTTTTGTGGAAAATGGGAACGGGAGAATTCTCGTTTTGTGGAAAACCAGAATCGGAGAATTTTTATTTTTTTTGTTTTTTTTTATCCGAGAATTCTCGTTTTGTGGAAAACGGGAACTGGAGAATTCTCGTTTTGTGAAAAACCAGAATTGGAGAATTTTTTTTTTTATCCGAGAATTCTCGTTTTGTGGAAACGGAGCATTCTCGTTTTGTCGAAAACGGGAATTGGAGAATTCTCGTTTTGTGGAAAACCGGAATCGGAGATTTTTTTTTTTTTTATCCGACAATTCTGGTATTGTGGAAAACCAGAATCGGAGAATTTTTTTTTTTTTTATTTTTTTATCCGAGAATTCTCGTTTTGTGGAAAACGGGAACGAGAGAATTCTCGTATTGTGGAAAACCAGAATCGGAGAATTTTTTTTTTTTTTATCCGAGAATTCTCATTTTGTGGAAAACGGGAACTGGAGAATTCTCGTTTTGTGAAAAACCAGAATTGGAGGATTTTTTTTTTTTATCCGAGAATTCTCGTTTTGTGGAAAACGAGAATCCGAGAATTCTCCTTTTGTGGAAGACGAGAATCCCCATTTTTTTTTTTATATCCGAGAATTCCCGGTTTTTGTGGAAAACGGGAACTGAAGAATTCTCGTTTTGTGGAAAAACAGAATCGGAGAATTTTTTTTTTCTTTGTATCCGAGAATTCTCGTTTTGTGGAAAACGGGAACGGGAGAATTCTCGTTTTGTGGAAAACCAGAATCGGAGATTTTTTTTTTTTTTTATCCGAGAATTCTCTTTTTGTGGAAAATGGGAACGGGAGAATTCTCGTTTTGTGAATAACCAGAATTGGAGAATTTTTTTTTTTCTTTTATGCGAGAATTCTCGTTTTGTGGAAAACGGGAACTGGAGAATTCTCGTTTTGTGAAAAACCAGAATTGGAGAATTCTTTTTTTTATCCGAGAATTCCCGTTTTGTGGAAAACGGGAACTGGAGAATTCTCGTTTTGTGGAAAACGAGAATGCCCATTTTTTTTTTATCTGAGAATTCTCGTTTCGTGGAAAACGGGAACTGGAATCTCGTTTTGTGGAAAACCAGAATCGGAGATTTTTTTTTTTGTCCGAGAATTCTCGTTTTGTGGAAAACCAGAGTCGGAGAATTTTTTCTTTTATCCGAGAATTCTCGTTTTGTGGAAAATGGGAACGGGAGAATTCTCGTTTTGTGGAAAACCAGAATCGGAGAATTTTTATTTTTTTTTTTTTTATCCGAGAATTCTCGTTTTGTGGAAAACGGGAACTGGAGAATTCTCGTTTTGTGAAAAACCAGAATTGGAGAATTTTTTTTTTATCCGAGAATTCTCGTTTTGTGGAAACGGAGCATTCTCGTTTTGTGGAAAACGGGAACTGGAGAATTCTCGTTTTGTGGAAAACCGGAATCGGAGAATTTTTTTTTTTATCCGAGAATTATCGTATTGTGGAAAACCAGAATCGGAGAATTTTTTTTTTTTTATTTTTTTATCCGAGAATTCTCATTTTGTGGAAAACGGGAACGGGAGAATTCTCGTATTGTGGAAAACCAGAATCGGAGAATTTTTTTTTTTTTTTATCCGAGAATTCTCATTTTGTGGAAAACGGGAACTGGAGAATTCTCATTTTGTGGAAGACGAGAATCCCCATTTTTTTTTTTTATATCCAAGAATTCCCGTTTTGTGGAAAACGGGAACTGAAGAATTCTCGTTTTGTGGAAAACCAGAATCGGAGAATTTTTTTTTTTTTTGTATCCGAGAATTCTCGTTTTGTGGAAAACGGGAACGGGAGAATTCTCGTTTTGTGGAAAACCAGAATCGGAGATTTTTTTTTGTTTTTTTTTTTATCCGAGAATTCTCTTTTTGTGGAAAATGGGAACTGGACAATTCTCGTTTTGTGGAAAACCAGAATCGGAGAATTTTTTTTTTTTTATCCGACAATTCTCGTTTTGTGGAAAACGGGAACTGGAGAATTCTCGTTTTGTGAAAAACCAGAATTGGAGAATTTTTTTTTTATCCGAGAATTCTCTTTTTGTGGAAAATGGGAACGGGAGAATTCTCGTTTTGTGGAAAACCAGAATCGGAGAATTTTTTTTTTATCCGAGAATTCTTGTTTTGTGGAAAACGGGAACGGGAGAATTCTCGTTTTGTGGAAAACCAGAATCGGAGATTTTTTTTTGTTTTTTTTTTTTATCCGAGAATTCTCTTTTTGTGGAAAATGGGAACTGGACAATTCTCGTTTTGTGGAAAACCAGAATCGGAGAATTTTTTTTTTTTTATCCGACAATTCTCGTTTTGTGGAAAACGGGAACTGGAGAATTCTCGTTTTGTGAAAAACCAGAATTGGAGAATTTTTTTTTTATCCGAGAATTCTCTTTTTGTGGAAAATGGGAACGGGAGAATTCTCGTTTTGTGGAAAACCAGAATCGGAGAATTTTTTTTTTATCCGAGAAATCTCGTTTTGTGGAAAACGGGAACTGGAGAATTCTCGTTTTGTGAAAAACCAGAATTGGATAATTTTCCTTTTTTATCCGAGAATTCTCGTTTTGTCGAAAACGAGAATCCGAGAATTCTCGTTTTGTGGAAAACGAGAATCCCCATTTTTTTTTTTATATATCCGAGAATTCCCGTTTTGTGGAAAACGGGAACTGGAGAATTCTCGTTTTGTGGAAAACCAGAATCGGAAATTTTTTTTTTCTTCCTCTTATCCGAGAATTCTCGTTTTGTGGAAAACGGGAACTGGAGAATTCTTGTTTTGGAAAACCAGAATTGGAGATTTTTTTTTTTATCCGAGAATTCTTGTTCTGTGGAAAACGGGAACTTGAGAATTCTCGTTTTGTGGAAAACCAGAGTCGGAGAATTTTTTTTTTTTTTTATCCGAGAATTCTTGTTTTGTGGAAAACGGGAACTGGAGAATTCTCGTTTTGTGGAAAACCAGAATCGGAGAATTCTCGTTTTGTGGAAGACGAGACTCCGAGAGTTCTCGTTTTGTGGAAAACGAGAATTCCGAAATTGGTGGAAAACGAGAATTCTTGTTTTGTGGAAAACGAGAATTCGAGAATTCTGGTTTTGTGGAAAACGAGAATTGGAGAAATCTCGTTTTGTCGAAAACGAGAATCCGACATTTCTCGTTTTCTGGAGAACGCGAATCCGAGAATTCGCGTTTTGTGGAAAACAAGGATTCGAGAATTCCCGTTTTGTGGTCAACGAGAATCCGAGAATTTTCTTTTTGCGGAAAGCCAGAATGCGAGAATTGTCGTTTCGTGGAAAACGAGAATCCGAGAATTCTCGTTTCGTGGAAAATGAGAATCCGAGAATTCTCGTTTTGTGGAAAACGAGAATCCCCATTTATTTTTATTTTTTTTTATCTGAGAATTCTCGTTTTGTGGAAAACGGGAACTGGAATCTCGTTTTGTGGAAAACCAGAATCGGAGATTTTTTTTTTTGTCCGAGAATTCTCGTTTTGTGGAAAACCAGAATCGGAGAATTTTTTTTTTTATCCGAGAATTCTCGTTTTGTGGAAAATGGGAACGGGAGAATTCTCGTTTTGTGGAAAACCAGAATCGAAAAAAAAAAATTTTTTTCGAGAATTCTCGTTTTGTGGAAAACGGGAAATTTAGAATTCTCGTTTGATGAAAAACCAGAATTGGAGATTTTTTTAGATTTATTTTTTTTTATCCGAGAATTCTCGTTTTGTGGAAAACGAGAATCCCCATTTATTTTTATTTTTTTTTTATCTGAGAATTCTCGTTTTGTGGAAAACGGGAACTGGAATCTCGTTTTGTGGAAAACCAGAATCGGAGATTTTTTTTTTTTGTCCGAGAATTCTCGTTTTGTGGAAAACCAGAATCGGAGAATTTTTTTTTTTATCCGAGAATTCTCGTTTTGTGGAAAATGGGAACGGGAGAATTCTCGTTTTGTGGAAAACCAGAATCGAAAAAAAAATATTTTTTTTTCGAGAATTCTCGTTTTGTGGAAAACGGGAACTGGAGATTTCTCGTTTTGTGAAAAACCAGAATTGGAGAATTTTTTTTATTTATTTTTATTTTTCATCCGAGAATTCTCGTTTTGTGGAAACGGAGAATTCTCGTTTGGTGGAAAACCAGAATCGGAGATTTTTTTTTTATCCGAGAATTCTCGTTTTGTGGAAAACGGGAACTAGAGAGTTCTCGTATTGTGGAAAACCAGAATCGGAGAGTTTTTTTTTTTTTTTATCCGAGAATTCTCGTTTTGTGGAAAACGGGAACTGGAGAATTCTCGTTTTGTGAAAAACCAGAATTGGGGAATTTTTTTTTTTATCCGAGAATTCTCGTTTTGTGGAAAACGAGAATCCGAGAATTCTCGTTTTGTGGAAAACGAGAATCCCCATTTTTTTTTTTTATATCCGAGAATTCCAGTTTTGTGGAAAACGGGAACTGGAGAATTCTCGTTTTGTGGAAAACCAGAATCGGAGAATTTTTTTTTTCTTCCTCTTATCGGACAATTCTCGTTTTGTGGAAAACGGGAACTGGAGAATTCTCGTTTTGTGAAAAACCAGAATTGGGGAATTTTTTTTTTTATCCGAGAATTCTCGTTTTGTGGAAAACGAGAATCCGAGAATTCTCGTTTTGTGGAAAACGAGAATCCCCATTTTTTTTTTTTATATCCGAGAATTCCAGTTTTGTGGAAAACGGGAACTGGAGAATTCTCGTTTTGGAAAACCAGAATTAAAGATTTTTTTTTCCGAGAATTCTTGTTCTGTGGAAAACCAGAGTCGGAGATTTTTTTTTTTTTTATCCGAGAATTCTTGTTTTGTGGAAAACGGGAACTGGAGAATTCTCGTTTTGTGGAAAACCAGAATCGGAGAATTCTCGTTTTGTGGAAAACGAGACTCCGAGAGTTCTCGTTTTGTGGAAAACGAGAATTCCAAAATTTGTGGAAAACGAGAATTCTTGTTTTGTGGAAAACGAGAATTCGAGAATTCTGGTTTTGTGGAAAACGAGAATTGGAGAAATCTCGTTTTGTCGAAAACCAGAATCCGACATTTCTCGTTTTCTGGAGAACGCGAATCCGAGAATTCGCGTTTTGTGGAAAACGGGAACGAGAGAATTCTCGTTTTGTGGAAAACCAGAATCGGAGAATTTTTTTTTTTCTTCCTCTTATCCGAGAATTCTCGTTTTGTGGAAAACGGGAACTGGAGAATTCTCGTTTTTTGGAAAACCAGAATCGGAGATTTTTTTTTTGTTTTGTCCGAGAGTTCTCGTTTTGGGGAAACGGAGAATTCTCGTTTGGTGGAAAACGCGAACTGGAGAATTCTCGTTTTCTGGAAAACCAGAATCGGAGAATTTTTTTTTTCCGGGAATTCTCGTTTTGTGGAAAACGAGAATCCGAGAATTCTCGTTTCGTGGAAAATGAGAATCCGAGAATTCTCGTTTTGTGGAAAACGAGAATCCCCATTTATTTTTATTTTTTTTTTATCTGAGAATTCTCGTTTTGTGGAAAACGGGAACTGGAATCTCGTTTTGTGGAAAACCAGAATCGGAGATTTTTTTTTTGTCCGAGAATTCTCGTTTTGTGGAAAACCAGAATCGGAGAATTTTTTTTTTTATCCGAGAATTCTCGTTTTGTGGAAAATGGGAACGGGAGAATTCTCGTTTTGTGGAAAACCAGAATCGAAAAAAAAAATTTTTTTTCGAGAATTCTCGTTTTTCTGGAAAACGGGAAATTTAGAATTCTCGTTTTGTGAAAAACCAGAATTGGAGATTTTTTTAGATTTATTTTTTTTTATCCGAGAATTCTCGTTTTGTGGAAAACGAGAATCCCCATTTATTTTTATTTTTTTTTTATCTGAGAATTCTCGTTTTGTGGAAAACGGGAACTGGAATTTCGTTTTGTGGAAAACCAGAATCGGGGAATTTTTTTTTTTTTATCCGAGAATTCTCGTTTTGTGGAAAATGGGAACGGGAGAATTCTCGTTTTGTGGAAAACCAGAATCGAAAAAAAAATATTTTTTTTTCGAGAATTCTCGTTTTGTGGAAAACGGGAACTGGAGATTTCTCGTTTTGTGAAAAACCAGAATTGGAGAATTTTTTTTATTTATTTTTTTTTTTTATCCGAGAATTCTCGTTTTGTGGAAACGGAGCATTCTCGTTTTGTGGAAAACGGGAACTGGAGAATTCTCGTTTTGTGGAAAACCGGAATCGGAGAATTTTTTGTTTTTTTTTTTATTTTTCATCCGAGAATTCTCGTTTTGTGGAAACGGAGAATTCTCGTTTGGTGGAAAACCAGAATCGGAGATTTTTTTTTTTTATCCGAGAATTCTCGTTTTGTGGAAAACGGGAACTAGAGAGTTCTCGTATTGTGGAAAACCAGAATCGGAGAGTTTTTTTTTTTTTTTTATCCGAGAATTCTCGTTTTGTGGAAAACGGGAACTGGAGAATTCTCGTTTTGTGAAAAACCAGAATTGGGGAATTTTTTTTTTTATCCGAGAATTCTCGTTTTGTGGAAAACGAGAATCCGAGAATTCTCGTTTTGTGGAAAACGAGAATCCCCATTTTTTTTTTTATATATCCGAGAATTCCAGTTTTGTGGAAAACGGGAACTGGAGAATTCTCGTTTTGTGGAAAACCAGAATCGGAGAATTTTTTTTTTTCTTCCTCTTATCGGACAATTCTCGTTTTGTGGAAAACGGGAACTGGAGAATTCTCGTTTTGGAAAACCAGAATTAAAGATTTTTTTTTTCCGAGAATTCTTGTTCTGTGGAAAACCAGAGTCGGAGATTTTTTTTTTTTTTTTATCCGAGAATTCTTGTTTTGTGGAAAACGGGAACTGGAGAATTCTCGTTTTGTGGAAAACCAGAATCGGAGAATTCTCGTTTTGTGGAAAACGAGACTCCGAGAGTTCTCGTTTTGTGGAAAACGAGAATTCCAAAATTTGTGGAAAACGAGAATTCTTGTTTTGTGGAAAACGAGAATTCGAGAATTCTGGTTTTGTGGAAAACGAGAATTGGAGAAATCTCGTTTTGTCGAAAACCAGAATCCGACATTTCTCGTTTTCTGGAGAACGCGAATCCGAGAATTCGCGTTTTGTGGAAAACGGGAACGAGAGAATTCTCGTTTTGTGGAAAACCAGAATCGGAGAATTTTTTTTTTCTTCCTCTTATCCGAGAATTCTCGTTTTGTGGAAAACGGGAACTGGAGAATTCTCGTTTTTTGGAAAACCAGAATCGGAGATTTTTTTTTTGTTTTGTCCGAGAGTTCTCGTTTTGAGGAAACGGAGAATTCTCGTTTGGTGGAAAACGCGAACTGGAGAATTCTCGTTTTCTGGAAAACCAGAATCGGAGAATTTTTTTTTTCCGGGAATTCTCGTTTTGTGGAAAACGGGAACTGGAGAATTCCCGTTTTTTGGAAAACCAGAATCGGAGAATTTTTTTGTTTTCTTCCTCTTATCCGAGAATTCTCGTTTAGTGGAAAACGGGAACTGGAAGATTCTCGTTTTGGAAAACCAGAATTGGAGATTTTTTTTTTTATCCGAGAATTCTTGTTTTGTGGAAAACGGGAACTGGAGAATTCTCGTTTTGTGGAAAACCAGAATCGGAGAATTTTTTTTTTATCCGAGAATTCTCGTTTTGTGGAAAACGGGAACTGGAGAATTCCCGTTTTCTGGAAAGCCAGAATCGGAGAATTTTTTTTTAATCCGGGAATTCTCGTTTTTTGGAAAACGGGAACTGGAGAATTCTCGTTTTGTGAAAAACCAGAATTGGAGAATTTTCTTTTTTTTTTTTTAATATCCGAGAATTCTCGTTTTTTGGAAAACGAGAATCCGAGAATTCTCGTTTTGTGGAAAACGAGAATCCCCATTTTTTTTTTTATATATCCGAGAATTCCCGTTTTGTGGAAAACGGGAACTGGAGAATTCTCGTTTTGTGTAAAACCAGAATCGGAGAATTTTTTTTTTATCCGAGAATTCCCGTTTTGTGGAAAACGGGAACTGGAGAATTCTCGTTTTGGAAAACCAGAATTGGAGATTTTTTTTTTTTTATCCGAGAATTCTTGTTTTTCTGGAAAACGGGAACTGGAGAATTCTCGTTTTGTGGAAAACCAGAGTCGGAGAATTTTTTTTTTTATCCGAGAATTCTTGTTTTGTGGAAAACAGGAACTGGAGAATTCTCGTTTTGTGGAAAACCAGAATCGGAGAATTCTCGTTTTGTGGAAAACGAGACTCCGAGAGTTCTCGTTTTGTGGAAAACGAGAATTCCGGAATTTTTGGAAAACGAGAATTCTTGTTTTGTGGAAAAGGAGAATTCGAGAATTCTGGTTTTGTGAAAAACGAGAATTGGAGAAATCTCGTTTTGTCGAAAACGAGAATCCGACATTTCTCGTTTTCTGGAGAACGCGAATCCGAGAATTCCCGTTTTGTGGAAAACGGGAACGAGAGAATTCTCGTTTTGGGGAAAACCAGAATCGGAGAATTTTTTTTTTATCCGAGAATTCTTGTTCTGTGGAAAACGGGAACTTGAGAATTCTCGTTTTGTGGAAAACCAGAGTCGGAGAATTTTTTTTTTTATCCGAGAATTCTTGTTTTGTGGAAAACGGGAACTGGAGAATTCTCGTTTTGTGGAAAACCAGAATCGGAGAATTCTCGTTTTGTGGAAAACGAGACTCCGAGAGTTCTCGTTTTGTGGAAAACGAGAATTCCGAAATTTGTGGAAAACGAGAATTCTTGTTTTGTGGAAAACGAGAATTCGAGAATTCTGGTTTTGTGGAAAACGAGAATTGGAGAAATCTCGTTTTGTCGAAAACGAGAATCCGACATTTCTCGTTTTCTGGAGAACGCGAATCCGAGAATTCGCGTTTTGTGGAAAACGGGAACGAGAGAATTCTCGTTTTGTGGAAAACCAGAATCGGAGAATTTTTTTTTTCTTCCTCTTATCCGAGAATTCTCGTTTTGTGGAAAACGGGAACTGGAGAATTCTCGTTTTGGAAAACCAGAATTGGAGATTTTTTTTTTTTATCGGAGAATTCTCGTTTTGTGGAAAACGGGAACGGGAGAATTCTCGTATTGTGGAAAACCAGAATCGGAGAATTTTTTTTTTCTTTTATCCGAGAATTCTCGTTTTGTGGAAAACGGGAACTGGAGAATTCTCGTTTTGTGAAAAACCAGAATTGGAGAATTTTTATTTTTTTTTATTCGAGAATTCTCGTTTTGTGGAAAACGAGAATCCGCGAATTCTCGTTTTGTGGAAAACGAGCATCCCCATTTTTTTTTTTTTTATATCCGAGAATTCCCGTTTTGTGGAAAACGGGAACTGGAGAATTCTCGTTTTGTGAAAAACCAGAATCGGAGAATTTTTTTTTATCCGAGAATTCTCGTTTTGTGGAAAACGGGAACTGGAGAATTCCCGTTTTCTGGAAAACCAGAATCGGAGAATTTTTTTTTTATCCGGGAATTCTCGTTTTGTGGAAAACGGGAACTGGAGAATTCTCGTTTTGTGAAAAACCAGAATTGGAGAATTTTCTTTTTTTTTTTTTAATATCCGAGAATTCTCGTTTTTTGGAAAACAAGAATCCGAGAATTCTCGTTTTGTGGAAAACGAGAATCCCCATTTTTTTTTTATATATCCGAGAATTCCCGTTTTGTGGAAAACGGGAACTGGAGAATTCTCGTTTTGTGGAAAACCAGAGTCGGAGATTTTTTATTTTTTTTTATCCGAGAATTCTTGTTTTGTGGAAAACGGGAACTGGAGAATTCTCGTTTTGTGGAAAACCAGAATCGGAGAATTCTCGTTTTGTGGGAAACGAGACTCCGAGAGTTCTCGTTTTGTGGAAAACGAGATTTCCGGAATTTTTGGAAAGCGAGAATTCTTGTTTTGTGGAAAACGAGAATTCGAGAATTCTGGTTTTGTGAAAAACGAGAATTGGAGAAATCTCGTTTTGTCGAAAACGAGAATCCGACATTTCTCGTTTTCTGGAGAACGCGAATCCGAGAATTCCCGTTTTGTGGAAAACGGGAACGAGAGAATTCGCGTTTTGTGGAAAACCAGAATCGGAGAATTTTTTTTTATCCGAGAATTCTCTTTTTGTGGAAAATGGGAACTGGAGAATTCTCGTTTTGGAAAACCAGAATTGGAGATTTTTTTTTATCCGAAAATTCTCGTTTTGTGGAAAACGGGAACTGGAGAATTCTCGTTTTGTGAAAAACCAGAATTGGAAAAAAAAATTTTTATCCGAGAATTCTCGTTTTGTGGAAAACGAGAATCCGAGACTTCTCGTTTTGTGGAAAACGAGAATCCCCATTTTTTTTTTTTTATAGCCGAGAATTCCCGTTTTGTGGAAAACGGGAACTGGAGAATTCTCGTTTTGTGGAAAACCAGAATCGGAGAAATTTTTTTTTTATCCGAGAATTCTCGTTTTGTGGAAAACGGGAACTTGAGAATTCTCGTTTTCTGGAAAACCAGAATTGGAGATTTTTTTTTTTTTTATCCGAGAATTCTTGTTTTGTGGAAAACGGGAACTGGAGAATTCTCGTTTTGTGGAAAACCAGAGTCGGAGAATTTTTTTTTTTATCCGAGAATTCTTGTCTTGTGGAAAACGGGAACTGGAGAATTCTCGTTTTGTGGAAAACCAGAAACGGAGAATTCTCGTTTTGTGGAAAACGAGACTCCGAGAGTTCTCGTTTTGTGGAAAACGAGAATTCCGGAATTTTTGGAAAACGAGAATTCTTGTTTTGTGGAAAACGAGAATTCGAGAATTCTGGTTTTGTGGAAAACAAGAATTGGAGAAATCTCGTTTTGTCGAAAACGAGAATCCGACATTTTTCGTTTTCTGGAGAACGCGAATCCGAGAATTCGCAATTTGTGGAAAACGAGAATTCGAGAATTCCCGTTTCGTGGAAAATCAGAATAAGAGAATTCTCGTTTTGTGGTCAACGAGAATCCGAGAATTTTCTTTTTGCGGAAAGCCAGAATGCGACAATTGTCGTTTCGTGGAAAACGAGAATCCGAGAATTTTCGTTTCGTGGAAAATGAGAATCCGAGAATTCTCGTTTTGTGGAAAAAGAGAATCCCCATTTATTTTTATTTTTTTCTATCTGAGAATTCTCGTTTTGTGGAAAACGGGAACTGGAATCTCGTTTTGTGGAAAACGAGAATCCCCATTTTTTTTTATCTGAGAATTCTCGTTTTGTGGAAAACGGGAACTGGAATCTCGTTTTGCGGAAAACCAGAATCGGAGATTTTTTTGTTTTTTTTGTCCGAGAATTCTCGTTTTGTGGAAAACCAGAATCGGAGAATTTTTTTTTTTATCCGAGAATTCTCGTTTTGTGGAAAATGGGAACGGGAGAATTCTCGTTTTGTGGAAAACCAGAATCGGAGAATTTTTATTTTTTTTGTTTTTTTTTATCCGAGAATTCTCGTTTTGTGGAAAACGGGAACTGGAGAATTCTCGTTTTGTGAAAAACCAGAATTGGAGAATTTTTTTTTTTATCCGAGAATTCTCGTTTTGTGGAAACGGAGCATTCTCGTTTTGTGGAAAACGGGAATTGGAGAATTCTCGTTTTGTGGAAAACCGGAATCGGAGATTTTTTTTTTTTTTATCCGACAATTCTGGTATTGTGGAAAACCAGAATCGGAGAATTTTTTTTTTTTTTTATCCGAGAATTCTCGTTTTGTGGAAAACGGGAACGAGAGAATTCTCGTATTGTGGAAAACCAGAATCGGAGAATTTTTTTTTTTTTTTATCCGAAAATTCTCATTTTGTGGAAAACGGGAACTGGAGAATTCTCGTTTTGTGAAAAACCAGAATTGGAGGATTTTTTTTTTTATCCGAGAATTCTCGTTTTGTGGAAAACGAGAATCCGAGAATTCTCCTTTTGTGGAAGACGAGAATCCCCATTTTTTTTTTATATCCGAGAATTCCCGGTTTTTGTGGAAAACGGGAACTGAAGAATTCTCGTTTTGTGGAAAAACAGAATCGGAGAATTTTTTTTTTCTTTGTATCCGAGAATTCTCGTTTTGTGGAAAACGGGAACGGGAGAATTCTCGTTTTGTGGAAAACCAGAATCGGAGATTTTTTTTTTTTTTATCCGAGAATTCTCTTTTTGTGGAAAATGGGAACGGGAGAATTCTCGTTTTGTGGAAAACCAGAATCGGAGAATTTTTTTTTTTTTTTTATCCGAGAATTCTCGTTTTGTGGAAAACGGGAACTGGAGAATTCTCGTTTTGTGAAAAACCAGAATTGGAGAATTTTTTTTTATCCGAGAATTCCCGTTTTGTGGAAAACGGGAACTGGAGAATTCTCGTTTTGTGGAAAACGAGAATGCCCATTTTTTTTTTTATCTGAGAATTCTCGTTTCGTGGAAAACGGGAACTGGAATCTCGTTTTGTGGAAAACCAGAATCGGAGATTTTTTTTTTGTCCGAGAATTCTCGTTTTGTGGAAAACCAGAGTCGGAGAATTTTTTTTTTTTTTTATCCGAGAATTCTCGTTTTGTGGAAAATGGGAACGGGAGAATTCTCGTTTTGTGGAAAACCAGAATCAAAGAATTTTTATTTTTTTTTTATCCGAGAATTCTCGTTTTGTGGAAAACGGGAACTGGAGAATTCTCGTTTTGTGAAAAACCAGAATTGGAGAATTTTTTTTTTATCCGAGAATTCTCGTTTTGTGGAAACGGAGCATTCTCGTTTTGTGGAAAACGGGAACTGGAGAATTCTCGTTTTGTGGAAAACCGGAATCGGAGAATTTTTTTTTTTTATCCGAGAATTATCGTATTGTGGAAAACCAGAATCGGAGAATTTTTTTTTTCATTTTTTTATCCGAGAATTCTCGTTTTGTGGAAAACGGGAACGGGAGAATTCTCGTATTGTGGAAAACCAGAATCGGAGAATTTTTTGTTTTTTTTTATCCGAGAATTCTCATTTTGTGGAAAACGGGAACTGGAGAATTCTCGTTTTGTGAAAAACCAGAATTGGAGGATTTTTTTTTTTTTATCCGAGAATTCTCGTTTTGTGGAAAACGAGAATCCGAGAATTCTCATTTTGTGGAAGACGAGAATCCCCATTTTTTTTTTTTTTATATCCGAGAATTCCCGTTTTGTGGAAAACGGGAACTGAAGAATTCTCGTTTTGTGGAAAACCAGAATCGGAGAATTTTTTTTTTTTTGTATCCGAGAATTCTCGTTTTGTGGAAAACGGGAACGGGAGAATTCTCGTTTTGTGGAAAACCAGAATCGGAGATTTTTTTTTGTTTTTTTTTTATCCGAGAATTCTCTTTTTGTGGAAAATGGGAACGGGACAATTCTCGTTTTGTGGAAAACCAGAATCGGAGAATTTTTTTTTTTTTTTATCCGACAATTCTCGTTTTGTGGAAAACGGGAACTGGAGAATTCTCGTTTTGTGAAAAACCAGAATTGGAGAATTTTTTGTTTTATCCGAGAATTCTCTTTTTGTGGAAAATGGGAACGGGAGAATTCTCGTTTTGTGGAAAACCAGAATCGGAGAATTTTTTTTTATCCGAGAAATCTCGTTTTGTGGAAAACGGGAACTGGAGAATTCTCGTTTTGTGAAAAACCAGAATTGGAGAATTTTTTTTTTATCCGAGAATTCTCGTTTTGTCGAAAACGAGAATCCGAGAATTCTCGTTTTGTGGAAAACGAGAATCCCCATTTTTTTTTTTTTTATATCCGAGAATTCCCGTTTTGTGGAAAACGGGAACTGGAGAATTCTCGTTTTGTGGAAAACAAGAATCGGAAATTTTTTTTTCTTCCTCTTATCCGAGAATTCTCGTTTTGTGGAAAACGGGAACTGGAGAATTCTCGTTTTGGAAAACCAGAATTGGAGATTTTTTTTTTTTATCCGAGAATTCTTGTTCTGTGGAAAACGGGAACTTGAGAATTCTCGTTTTGTGGAAAACCAGAGTCGGAGAATTTTTTTTTTTTTTATCCGAGAATTCTTGTTTTGTGGAAAACGGGAACTGGAGAATTCTCGTTTTGTGGAAAACCAGAATCGGAGAATTCTCGTTTTGTGGAAGACGAGACTCCGAGAGTTCTCGTTTTGTGGAAAACGAGAATTCCGAAATTGGTGGAAAACGAGAATTCTTGTTTTGTGGAAAACGAGAATTCGAGAATTCTGGTTTTGTGGAAAACGAGAATTGGAGAAATCTCGTTTTGTCGAAAACGAGAATCCGACATTTCTCGTTTTCTGGAGAACGCGAATCCGAGAATTCGCGTTTTGTGGAAAACAAGGATTCGAGAATTCCCGTTTTGTGGAAAATCAGAATAAGAGAATTCTCGTTTTGTGGTCAACGAGAATCCGAGAATTTTCTTTTTGCGGAAAGCCAGAATGCGAGAATTGTCGTTTCGTGGAAAACGAGAATCCGAGAATTCTCCTTTCGTGGAAAATGAGAATCCGAGAATTCTCGTTTTGTGGAAAACGAGAATCCCCATTTATTTTTTTTTTTTTTTATCTGAGAATTCTCGTTTTGTGGAAAACGGGAACTGGAATCTCGTTTTGTGGAAAACCAGAATCGGAGATTTTTTTTTTTTGTCCGAGAATTCTCGTTTTGTGGAAAACCAGAATCGGAGAATTTTTTTTTTATCCGAGAATTCTCGTTTTGTGGAAAATGGGAACGGGAGAATTCTCGTTTTGTGGAAAACCAGAATCGAAAAAAAAAAAATTTTTCGAGAATTCTCGTTTTGTGGAAAACGGGAAATGGAGAATTCTCGTTTTGTGAAAAACCAGAATTGGAGAATTTTTTAGATTTATTTTTTTTTATCCGAGAATTCTCGTTTTGTGGAAAACGAGAATCCCCATTTGTTTTTATTTTTTTTTTTATCTGAGAATTCTCGTTTTGTGGAAAACGGGAACTGGAATCTCGTTTTGTGGAGAACCAGAATCGGAGATTTTTTTTTTTGTCCGAGAATTCTCGTTTTGTGGAAAACCAGAATCGGAGAATTTTTTTTTTTATCCGAGAATTCTCGTTTTGTGGAAAATGGGAACGGGAGAATTCTCGTTTTGTGGAAAACCAGAATCGAAAAAAAATTATTTTTTTTTCGAGAATTCTCGTTTTGTGGAAAACAGGAACTGGAGATTTCTCGTTTTGTGAAAAACCAGAATTGGAGAATTTTTTTTATTTATTTTTTTTTTATCCGAGAATTCTCGTTTTGTGGAAACGGAGCATTCTCGTTTTGTGGAAAACGGGAACTGGAGAATTCTCGTTTTGTGGAAAACCGGAATCGGAGAATTTTTTGTTTTTTTTTTATTTTATATCCGAGAATTCTCGTTTTGTGGAAACGGAGAATTCTCGTTTGGTGGAAAACCAGAATCGGAGATTTTTTTTTTTATCCGAGAATTCTCGTTTTGTGGAAAACGGGAACTAGAGAGTTCTCGTATTGTGGAAAACCAGAATCGGAGAGTTTTTTTTTTTTTTTATCCGAGAATTCTCGTTTTGTGGAAAACGGGAACTGGAGAATTCTCGTTTTGTGAAAAACCAGAATTGGGGAATTTTTTTTTTATCCGAGAATTCTCGTTTTGTGGAAAACGAGAATCCGAGAATTCTCGTTTTGTGGAAAACGGGAATCCCCATTTTTTTTTTTTATATCCGAGAATTCCAGTTTTGTGGAAAACGGGAACTGGAGAATTCTCGTTTTGTGGAAAACCAGAATCGGAGAATTTTTTTTTTTTCTTCCTCTTATCGGACAATTCTCGTTTTGTGGAAAACGGGAACTGGAGAATTCTCGTTTTGGAAAACCAGAATTAAAGATTTTTTTTTTCCGAGAATTCTTGTTCTGTGGAAAACCAGAGTCGGAGATTTTTTTTTTTTTTTATCCGAGAATTCTTGTTTTGTGGAAAACGGGAACTGGAGAATTCTCGTTTTGTGGAAAACCAGAATCGGAGAATTCTCGTTTTGTGGAAAACGAGACTCCGAGAGTTCTCGTTTTGTGGAAAACGAGAATTCCAAAATTTGTGGAAAACGAGAATTCTTGTTTTGTGGAAAACGAGAATTCGAGAATTCTGGTTTTGTGGAAAACGAGAATTGGAGAAATCTCATTTTGTCGAAAACCAGAATCCGACATTTCTCGTTTTCTGGAGAACGCGAATCCGAGAATTCGCGTTTTGTGGAAAACGGGAACGAGAGAATTCTCGTTTTGTGGAAAACCAGAATCGGAGAATTTTTTTTTTCTTCCTCTTATCCGAGAATTCTCGTTTTGTGGAAAACGGGAACTGGAGAATTCTCGTTTTTTGGAAAACCAGAATCGGAGATTTTTTTTTTTTGTCCGAGAGTTCTCGTTTTGGGGAAACGGAGAATTCTCGTTTGGTGGAAAACGCGAACTGGAGAATTCTCGTTTTCTGGAAAACCAGAATCGGAGAATTTTTTTTTTCCGGGAATTCTCGTTTTGTGGAAAACGGGAACTGGAGAATTCCCGTTTTTTGGAAAACCAGAATCGGAGAATTTTTTTGTTTTCTTCCTCTTATCCGAGAATTCTCGTTTAGTGGAAAACGGGAACTGGAAGATTCTCGTTTTGGAAAACCAGAATTGGAGATTTTTTTTTTATCCGAGAATTCTTGTTTTGTGGAAAACCAGAATCGGAGAATTTTTTTTTTTATCCGGGAATTCTCGTTTTGTGGAAAACGGGAACTGGAGAATTCCCGTTTTTTGGAAAACCAGAATCGGAGAATTTTTTTTTTTTTTTGTCCGAGAGTTCTCGTTTTGTGGAAAACGGGAACTGGAGAATTCTCGTTTTGTGGAAAACCAGAGTCGGAGATTTTTTTTTTTTTATCCGACAATTCTCGTTTTGTGGAAACCGAGAATTCTCGTTTTGTGGAAAACGGAAACTGGAGAATTCTCGTTTTCTGGAAAACCAGAATCGGAGAATTTTTTTTTTCTTCCTCTTATTCGAGAATTCTCGTTTAGTGGAAAACGGGAACTGGAAGATTCTCGTTTTGGAAAACCAGAATTGGAGAATTTTTTTTTTATCCGAGAATTCTTGTTTCGTGGAAAACGGGAACTGGAGAATTCTCGTTTTGTGGAAAACCAGAATCGGAGAATTTTTTTTTTTTTTTATCCGGGAATTCTCGTTTTGTGGAAAACGGGAACTGGAGAATTCCCGTTTTTTGGAAAACCAGAATCGGAGAATTTTTTTTTTTTTGTCCGAGAGTTCTCGTTTTTTGGAAAACGGGAACTGGAGAATTCTCGTTTTGTGGAAAACCAGAATCGGAGAATTCTCGTTTTGTGGAAAACGAGACTCCGAGAGTTCTCGTTTTGTGGAAAACGGGAACTGGAGAATTCTCGTTTTCTGGAAAACCAGAATCGGAGAATTTTTTTTTTTTTTTATCCGGGAATTCTCGTTTTGTGGAAAACGGGAACTGGAGAATTCCCGTTTTTTGGAAAACCAGAATGGGAGAATTTTTTTTTTCTTCCTCTTATCCGAGAATTCTCGTTCAGTGGAAAACGGGAACTGGAAGATTCTCGTTTTGGAAACCCAGAATTGGAGAATTTTTTTTTTTTATCCGAGAATTCTTGTTTTGTGGAAAACCAGATTCGGAGATTTTTTTTTTTTTATCCGGGAATTCTCGTTTTGTGGAAAACGGGAACTGGAGAATTCCCGTTTTTCCCGAAAACCAGAATCGGAGAATTTTTTTTTTGTCCGAGAGTTCTCGTTTTTTGGAAAACGGGAACTGGAGAATTCTCGTTTTGTGGAAAACCAGAATCGGAGAATTTTTTTTTTTTTTATCCGGGAATTCTCGTTTTGTGGAAAACGGGAACTGGAGAATTCCCGTTTTTTGGAAAACCAGAATCGGAGAATTTTTTTTTTGTCCGAGAGTTCTCGTTTTGTGGAAAACGGGAACTGGAGAATTCTCGTTTTGTGGAAAACCAGAATCGGAGATTTTTTTTTTTTATCCGACAATTCTCGTTTTGTGGAAACGGAGAATTCTCGTTTTGTGGAAAACGGAAACTGGAGAATTCTCGTTTTCTGGGAAACCAGAATCGGAGAATTTTTTTTTTTCTTCCTCTTATCCGACAATTCTCGTTTAGTGGAAAACGGGAACTGGAAGATTCTCGTTTTGGAAAACCAGAATTGGAGAATTTTTTTTTATCCGAGAATTCTTGTTTTGTGGAAAACGGGAACTGGAGAATTCTCGTTTTGTGGAAAACCAGAATCGGAGAATTTTTTTTTTTTTATCCGGGAATTCTCGTTTTGTGGAAAACGGGAACTGGAGAATTCCCGTTTTTTGGAAAACCAGAATCGGAGAATTTTTTTTTTTTGTCCGAGAGTTCTCGTTTTTTGGAAAACGGGAACTGGAGAATTCTCGTTTTGTGGAAAACCAGAATCGGAGAATTCTGGTTTTGTGGAAAACGAGACTCCGAGAGAATTGGAGAATTTTTTTTTTTATCCGAGAATTCTTGTTTTGTGGAAAACGGGAAATGGAGAATTCTCGTTTTGTGGAAAACAAGAATCGGAGAATTTTTTTTTTTATCCGGGAATTCTCGTTTTGTGGAAAACGGGAACTGGAGAATTCCCGTTTTTCGGAAAACCAGAATCGGAGAATTTTTTTTTTTTTTGTCCGAGAGTTCTCGTTTTGTGGAAAACGGGAACTGGAGAATTCTCGTTTTGTGGAAAACCAGAATCGGAGATTTTTTTTTTTTTTATCCGACAATTCTCGTTTTGTGGAAACGGAGAATTCTCGTTTTGTGGAAAACGGAAACTGGAGAATTCTCGTTTTCTGGAAAACCAGAATCGGAGAATTTTTTCTTTTTTTTTTTTATCCGGGAATTCTCGTTTTGTGGAAAACGGGAACTGGAGAATTCTCGTTTTGTGGAAAACCAGAATCGGAGAATTTTTTTTTTCTTCCTCTTATCCGAGAATTCTCGTTTTGTGGAAAACGGGAACTGGAGAATTCTCGTTTTGGAAAACCAGAGTCGGAGATTTTTTTTTTTTTTATCCGAGAATTCTTGATTTGTGGAAAACGGGAACTGGAGAATTCTCGTTTTGTGGAAAACCAGAATCGAAGAATTCTCGTTTTGCGGAAAACGAGACTCCGAGAGTTCTCGTTTTGTGGAAAACGAGAATTCCGAAATTTGTGGAAAACGAGAATTCTTGTTTTGTGGAAAACGAGAATTCGAGAATTCTGGTTTTGTGGAAAACGAGAATTGGAGAAATCTGGTTTTGTCGAAAACGAGAATCCGACATTTCTCGTCTTCTGGAGAACGAGACTCCGAGAATTCTCGTTTTGTGGAAAACCAGAATCGGAGAATTCTCGTTTTGTGGAAAACGAGACTCCGAGAGTTCTCGTTTTGTGGAAAACGAGAATTCCGAAATTTGTGGAAAACGAGAATTCTTGTTTTGTGGAAAACGAGAATTCGAGAATTCTGGTTTTGTGGAAAACGAGAATTGGAGAATTCTGGTTTTGTCGAAAACGAGAATCCGACATTTCTCGTTTTCTGGAGAACGCGAATCCGAGAATTCACGTTTTGTGGAAAACGAGAATTCGAGAATTCCCGTTTTCTGGAAAACCAGAATTGGAGAATTTTTTTTTATCCGAGAATTCTTGTTTTGTGGAAAACGGGAACTGGAGAATTCTCGTTTTGTGGAAAAGCAGAATCGGAGAATTTTTTTTTTTATCCGGGAATTCTCGTTTTGTGGAAATCGGGAACTGGAGAATTCTCGTTTTGTGGAAAACCAGAATCGGAGATTTTTTTTTTTTTATCCGACAATTCTCGTTTTGTGGAAACGGAGAATTCTCGTTTGGTGGAAAACGGGAACTGGAGAATTCTCATTTTGTGGAAAACCAGAATCGGAGAATTTTTTATTTTTATTTTTTTTATCCGGGAATTCTCGTTTTGTGGAAAACGGCAACTGGAGAATTCTCGTATTGTGGAAAACCAGAATTGGAGAATTTTTTTTTTATTTTTTTTTATCCGAGAATTCTCGTTTTGTGGAAAACGGGAACTGGAGAATTCTCGTTTTGTGAAAAACCAGAATTGGAGAATTTTTTTTTTTTATCCGAGAATTCTCGTATTTTGGAAAACCAGAATCGGAGAATTTTTTTTTTTTTTATCCGAAAATTCCTGTTTTTCGGAAAATGGGAACCGGAGAATTCTCGTTTTGTGGAAAACCAGAATCGGAGAATTTTTTTTTTTTTCTTATCCGAGAATTCTCGTTTTGTGGAAAACGGGAACTGGAGAATTCTCGTTTTGTGGAAAACCAGAATCGGAGAATTCTCGTTTTGTGGAAAACGAGACTCCGAGAGTTCTCGTTTTGTGGAAAACGAGAATTCCAAAATTTGTGGAAAACGAGAATTCTTGTTTTGTGGAACACGAGAATTCGAGAATTCTGGTTTTGTGGAAAACGAGAATTGGAGAAATCTCGTTTTGTCGAAAACGAGAATCCGACATTTCTCGTTTTCTGGAGAACGCGAATCCGAGAATTCGCGTTTAGTGGAAAACGGGAACGAGAGAATTCTCGTTTTGTGGAAAACCAGAATCGGAGAAATTTTTTTTTCTTCCTCTTATCCGAGAATTCTAGTTTTGTGGAAAACGGGAACTGGAGAATTCTCGTTTTGGAAAACGAGAATTGGAGATTTTTTTTTTTTTTGTCCGAGAGTTCTCGTTTTGTGGAAAACGGGAACTGGAGATTTCTCGTTTTGTGGAAAACCAGAATTGGAGATTTTTTTTTTTTTCATCCGACAATTCTCGTTTTGGGGAAACGGAGAATTCTCGTTTGGTGGAAAACGGGAACTGGAGAATTCTCGTTTTCTGGAAAACCAGAATCGGAGAATTTTTTTTTCCGGGAATTCTCGTTTTGTGGAAAACGGGAAAATGGAGAATTCCCGTTTTTTGGAAAACCAGAATCGGAGAATTTTTTTTTTTATCCGAGAATTCTCGTTTAGTGGAAAACGGGAACTGGAAGATTCTCGTTTTGGAAAACCAGAATTGGAGAATTGTTTTTTTATCCGAGAATTCTTGTTTTGTGGAAAACGGGAACTGGAGAATTCTCGTTTTGTGGAAAACCAGAATCGGAGAATTCTCGTTTTGTGGAAAACGAGACTCCGAGAGAATTGGAGAATTTTTTTTTTATCCGAGAATTCTTGTTTTGTGGAAAACGGGAACTGGAGAATTCTCGTTTTGTGGAAAACAAGAATCGGAGAATTTTTTTTTTATCCGGGAATTCTCGTTTTGTGGAAAACGGGAACTGGAGAATTCCCGTTTTTTGGAAAACCAGAATCGGAGAATTTTTTTTTTTTTGTCCGAGAGTTCTCGTTTTGTGGAAAACGGGAACTGGAGAATTCTCGTTTTGTGGAAAACCAGAATCGGAGATTTTTTTTTTTTATCCGACAATTCTCGTTTTGTGGAAACGGAGAATTCTCGTTTTGTGGAAAACGGAAACTGGAGAATTCTCGTTTTCTGGAAAACCAGAATCGGAGAATTTTTTCTTTTTTTTTTTTATCCGGGAATTCTCGTTTTGTGGAAAACGGGAACTGGAGAATTCTCGTTTTGTGGAAAACCAGAATCGGAGAATTTTTTCTTTTTTTTTTTTATCCGGGAATTCTCGTTTTGTGGAAAACGGGAACTGGAGAATTCTCGTTTTGTGGAAAACCAGAATCGGAGAATTTTTTTTTTCTTCCTCTTATCCGAGAATTCTCGTTTTGTGGAAAACGGGAACTGGAGAATTCTCGTTTTGTGGAAAACCAGAGTCGGAGATTTTTTTTTTTATCCGAGAATTCTTGTTTTGTGGAAAACGGGAACTGGAGAATTCTCGTTTTGTGGAAAACCAGAATCGAAGAATTCTCGTTTTGCGGAAAACGAGACTCCGAGAGTTCTCGTTTAGTGGAAAACGAGAATTCCGAAATTTGTGGAAAACGAGAATTCTTGTTTTGTGGAAAACGAGAATTCGAGAATTCTGGTTTTGTGGAAAACGAGAATTGGAGAAATCTGGTTTTGTCGAAAACGAGAATCCGACATTTCTCGTCTTCTGGAGAACGCGAATCCGAGAATTCGCGTTTTGTGGAAAACGAGACTCCGAGAATTCTCGTTTTGTGGAAAACCAGAATCGGAGAATTCTCGTTTTGTGGAAAACGAGACTCCGAGAGTTCTCGTTTTGTGGAAAACGAGAATTCCGAAATTTGTGGAAAACGAGAATTCTTGTTTTGTGGAAAACGAGAATTCGAGAATTCTGGTTTTGTGGAAAACGAGAATTGGAGAATTCTGGTTTTGTCGAAAACGAGAATCCGACATTTCTCGTTTTCTGGAGAACGCGAATCCGAGAATTCACGTTTTGTGGAAAACGAGAATTCGAGAATTCCCGTTTTCTGGAAAACCAGAATCGGAGAATTTTTTTTTTTATCCGTGAATTCTCGTTTATTGGAAAACGGGAACTGGAGAATTCTCGTTTTTTGGAAAACTGGAATCGGAGAATTTTTTTTTTCTTCCTCTTATCCGAGAATTCTCGTTTAGTGGAAAACGGGAACTGGAGAATTCTCGTTTTGGAAAACCAGAATTGGAGAATTTTTTTTTTATCCGAGAATTCGTGTTTTGTGGAAAACGGGAACTGGAGAATTCTCGTTTTGTGGAAAAGCAGAATCGGAGAATTTTTTTTTTATCCGGGAATTCTCGTTTTGTGGAAATCGGGAACTGGAGAATTCTCGTTTTGTGGAAAACCAGAATCGGAGATTTTTTTTTTTTTATCCGACAATTCTCGTTTTGTGGAAAAGGAGAATTCTCGTTTGGTGGAAAACGGGAACTGGAGAATTCTCATTTTGTGGAAAACCAGAATCGGAGAATTTTTTATTTTTATTTTTTTTATCCGGGAATTCTCGTTTTGTGGAAAACGGCAACTGGAGAATTCTCGTATTGTGGAAAACCAGAATTGGAGAATTTTTTTTTATTTTTTTTTATCCGAGAATTCTCGTTTTGTGGAAAACGGGAACTGGAGAATTCTCGTTTTGTGAAAAACCAGAATTGGAGAATTTTTTTTTTTATCCGAGAATTCTCGTATTTTGGAAAACCAGAATCGGAGAATTTTTTTTTTTTATCCGAAAATTCCCGTTTTTCGGAAAATGGGAACTGGAGAATTCTCGTTTTGTGGAAAACCAGAATCGGAGAATTTTTTTTTTTTCTTATCCGAGAATTCTCGTTTTGTGGAAAACGGGAACTGGAGAATTCTCGTTTTGTGGAAAACCAGAATCGGAGAATTCTCGTTTTGTGGAAAACGAGACTCCGAGAGTTCTCGTTTTGTGGAAAACGAGAATTCGAAAATTTGTGGAAAACGAGAATTCTTGTTTTGTGGAACACAAGAAATTCGAGAATTCTGGTTTTGTGGAAAACGAGAATTGGAGAAATCTCGTTTTGTCGAAAACGAGAATCCGACATTTCTCGTTTTCTGGAGAACGCGAATCCGAGAATTCGCGTTTAGTGGAAAACGGGAACGAGAGAATTCTCGTTTTGTGGAAAACCAGAATCGGAGAAATTTTTTTTTTCTTCCTCTTATCCGAGAATTCTAGTTTTGTGGAAAACGGGAACTGGAGAATTCTCGTTTTGGAAAACCAGAATTGGAGATTTTTTTTTTTTGTCCGAGAGTTCTCGTTTTGTGGAAAACGGGAACTGGAGATTTCTCGTTTTGTGGAAAACCAGAATTGGAGATTTTTTTTTTTTTCATCCGACAATTCTCGTTTTGGGGAAACGGAGAATTCTCGTTTGGTGGAAAACGGGAACTGGAGAATTCTCGTTTTCTGGAAAACCAGAATCGGAGAATTTTTTTTTTCCGGGAATTCTCGTTTTGTGGAAAACGGGAAAATGGGGAATTCCCGTTTATTGGAAAACCAGAATCGGAGAATTTTTTTTTTATCCGAGAATTCTCGTTTAGTGGAAAACGGGAACTGGAAGATTCTCGTTTTGGAAAACCAGAATTGGAGAATTTTTTTTTTTATCCGAGAATTCTTGTTTTGTGGAAAACGGGAACTGGAGAATTCTCGGTTTGTGGAAAACCAGAATCGGAGAATTTTTTTTTTTGTCCGAGAGTTCTCGTTTTGTGGAAAACGGGAACTGGAGAATTCTCGTTTTGTGGAAAACCAGAATCGGAGATTTTTTTTTTTTATCCGACAATTCTCGTTTTGTGGAAATGGAGAATTCTCGTTTTGTGGAAAACGGAAACTGGAGAATTCTCGTTTTCTGGAAAACCAGAATCGGAGAATTTTTTTTTTCCTTCCTCTTATCCGAGAATTCTCGTTTAGTGGAAAACGGGAACTGGAAGATTCTCGTTTTGGAAAACCAGAATTGGAGAATTTTTTTTTTATCCGAGAATTCTTGTTTTGTGGAAAACGGGAACTGGAGAATTCTCGTTTTGTGGAAAACCAGAATCGGAGAATTTTTTTTTTATCCGGGAATTCTCGTTTTGTGGAAAACGGGAACTGGAGAATTCCCGTTTTTTGGAAAACCAGAATCGGAGAATTTTTTTTTTTTTTGTCCGAGAGTTCTCGTTTTTTGGAAAACGGGAACTGGAGAATTCTCGTTTTGTGGAAAACCAGAATCGGAGAATTCTCGTTTTGTGGAAAACGAGACTCCGAGAGTTCTCGTTTTGTGGAAAACGGGAACTGGAGAATTCCCGTTTTTTGGAAAACCAGAATCGGAGAATTTTTTTTTTTCTTCCTCTTATCCGAGAATTCTCGTTTAGTGGAAAACGGGAACTGGAAGATTCTCGTTTTGGAAAACCAGAATTGGAGAATTTTTTTTTATCCGAGAATTCTTGTTTTGTGGAAAACGGGAACTGGAGAATTCTCGTTTTGTGGAAAACCAGAATCGGAGAATTTTTTTTTTTTTTATCCGGGAATTCTCGTTTTGTGGAAAACGGGAACTGGAGAATTCCCGTTTTTTGGAAAACCAGAATCGGAGAATTTTTTTTTTTGTCCGAGAGTTCTCGTTTTTTGGAAAACGGGAACTGGAGAATTCTCGATTTGTGGAAAACCAGAATCGGAGAATTCTCGTTTTGTGGAAAACGAGACTCCGAGAGTTCTCGTTTTGTGGAAAACGGGAACTGGAGAATTCTCGTTTTGTGGAAAACCAGAATCGGAGAATTTTTTTTTTCTTCCTCTTATCCGAGAATTCTCGTTTAGTGGAAAACGGGAACTGGAAGATTCTCGTTTTTTGGAAAACCAGAATTGGAGAATTTTTTTTTTATCCGAGAATTCTTGTTTTGTGGAAAACGGGAACTGGAGAATTCTCGTTTTGTGGAAAACCAGAATCGGAGAATTCTCTTTTTTTGGAAAATCAGATTCCGAGAATTCTCGTTTTGTGGAAAACGAGACTCCGAGAATTCTCGTTTTGTGGAAAAAGGAAATTCCGAAATTTGTGGAATCCGAGAATTTTCTTTTTGCGGAAAATGAGAATCCGAGAATTGTCGTTTCGTGGAAAACAACAATCCGAGAATTCTCGTTTCGTGGAAAACGAGAATCCGAGAATTCCGGTTTTTTGGAAAACGAGAATCCGAGAATTCCCGTTTTGCGGAAAACGAGAATCCCCGGAATTCTAGTTTTGTGGAAAACGAGAATGGGAGAATTCTTGCTTTGTGGAAAACGAGAATCCGAGAATTCCCCCTTTTTGGAAAATGAGAGTCCGAAAATTCTGGTTTTGTGGATAACGAGGATTCGAAACTTCTCGTTTTGTGGAAAACGAGAATCCGAGACATCTCGTTTTGTGGAAAACGAGAATCCGAGAATTCTGGTTTTGTGGAAAACGAGAATCCGAGAATTGTCGTTTTGTGGAAAACGAGAATTTGAGAGTTCTCGTTTTGTGGAAAACGAGAATCGCAGAATTCCCGTTTTGAGGAAAACAAGAATCCCAGAATTCTCGTTTTTTTCGAAACCGAGAATTCTCGTTTTGTGGAAAACGAGAATCCGAGAATTTCTGTTTTGTGGAAAACGAGAATTCTCGTTTTGTGGAAAGCGGGAATCGGAGAATTCTCGTTTTGTGGAAAATCAGAATTCGAGAATTCCCATTTTATGCAGAACGAGAATCCGAGAATTATCGTTTTGTGGAAAACAAGGATCCGAGAGTTTTTGGAAAACAAGAATTCTCGTTTTGTGGAAAACCAGAATCAGAGAATTCTCTTTTTTTGGAAAATCAGAATCCAAGAATTCTCGTTTTGTGGAAAACGAGAATCCGGAAATTTGTGAAAAACAAGGATTCTCGTTTTGTGGAAAACGAGAATCGGAGAATTCTCGTTTTGTCGAAAACGAGATTTGGAGAATTCTCGTTTTGTGAAAAACGAGAATCCGAGAATTCTCGTTTTGTGGAAAACGAGAATCTGAGAATTCCCGTTTTGTGGAAAACGAGAATCCCCAGAATTCTAGTTTTGTGGAAAACGAGAATGCGAGAATTCTTGCTTTGTGAAAAACGAGAATCCGAGAATTCCCCCTTTTTGGAAAATGAGAGTCCGAGAATTCTCGTTTTGTGGATAACGAGAATCCGAGAATTCTTGTTTTGTGGAAAACGAGAATCCAGGAATTCTCGTTTTGTCGAGAACGAGAATCCGAGAATTCTGGTTTTGTGGAAACCGAGAAAACGAGAATCGGAGAATTGTCTTTTTGTGGAAAACGACAATTTGAGAGTTCTCGTTTTGTGGAAAACGAGAATCCGAGAATTCCCGTTTTGTGGAGATGGAGAATTCTCGTTTTATGCAAAACGAGAATCGCAGAATTCCCGTTCTGAGGAAAAGACAATTCGAGAATTCTTGTTTTGTGGAAAACAAGAATCCCAGAATTCTCGTTTTTTTCGAAACCGAGAATTCTCGTTTTGTGGAAAACGAGAATTGGAGAAATCTCGTTTTGTCGAAAACGAGAATTCGAGAATTCTCGTTTTGTGGTCGACGAGAATCCGAGAATTTTCTTTTTGCGGAAAGCGAGAATGCGAGAATTGTCGTTTCGTGGAAAACGAGAATCCGAGAATTCTCGTTTCCCGGAAAACGAGAATCCGAGAATTCTCGTTTTGTGGAAAACGAGAATCCGAGAATTCTCGTTTTGTGGAAAACGAGAATCCCCATTTTTTTTTATCCGAGAATTCTCGTTTTGTGGAAAACGGGAACTGGAGAATTCTCGTTTTGTGGAAAACCAGAATCGGAGAATTTTTTTTTTTATCCGAGAATTCTCGTTTTGTGGAAAACGGGAACTGGAGATTTCTCGTTTTGTGGAAAACCAGAATCGGAGAATTTTTTTTTTTTTGTTTTTTTTTATCCGAGATTTCTCGTTTTGTGGAAAACGGGAACTGGAGAATTCTCGTTTTGTGGAAAACCAGAATCGGAGAATTTTTTTTTTTTATCCGAGAATCCTCGTTTTGTGGAAATCGAGATTCTCGTTTTGTGGAAAACGGGAACTGGGGAATTCTCGTTTTGTGGAAAACCAAAATCGGAGAATTTTTTTTTTTTTTAACCCAGAATTCTCGTTTTGTGGAAAACGGGAACTGGAGAATTCTCGTTTTGTGGAAAACCAGAATCGGAGAATTCTCTTTTTTTGGAAAATCAGAATCCGAGAATTCTCGTTTGGTGGAAAACGAGACTCGGAGAATTCTCGTTTTGTGGAAAACGCGAATTCCGAAATTTGTGGAAAACGAGAATTCTTGTTTTGTGGAACACGAGAATTCGGGAATTCTCGTTTTGTGGAAAACGAGAATTGGAGAATTCTCGTTTTGTCGAAAACGAGAATCCGAGATTTCTCGTTTTCTGGAGAACGCCAATCCGAGAATTCGCGTTTTGTGGAAAACGAGACTCCGAGAATTCTCGTTTTGTGGAAAACGAGAATTCGAGAATTCTTGTTTTGTGGAAAGCCAGAATCGGAGAATTTTTTTTTTTATCCGAGAATTCTCGTTTTGCGGAAAACGGGAACTGGAGAATTCTCGTTTGGTGAAAAACCACAATCGGAAAATTCTCTTTTTTTGGAAAATCAGATTCCGAGAATTCTCGTTTTGTGGAAAACGAGACTCCGAGAATTCTCGTTTTGTGGAAAAGGAGAATTCCGAAATTTGTGGAATCCGAGAATTTTCTTTTTGCGGAAAATGAGAATCCGAGAATTGTCGTTTCGTGGAAAACAACAATCCGAGAATTCTCGTTTCGTGGAAAACGAGAATCCGAGAATTCCGGTTTTTTGGAAAACGAGAATCCGAGAATTCCCGTTTTGCGGAAAACGAGAATCCCCAGAATTCTAGTTTTGTGGAAAACGAGAATGGGGGAGTTCTTGCTTTGTGGAAAACGAGAATCCGAGAATTCTCGTTTTGTGGATGACGAGGATTCGAAACTTCTCGTTTTGTGGAAAACGAGAATCCGAGACATCTCGTTTTGTGGAAAACGAGAATCGGAGAATTTTCGTTTTGTGGAAAACGAGAATCCGAAAATTCTCGTTTTGTCGAGCACGAGAATCCCAGAATTCTGGTTTTGTGGAGATGGAGAATTCTCGTTTTGTGCAAAACGAGAATCGCAGAATTCCCGTTTTGAGGAAAACAAGAATCCCAGAATTCTCGTTTTTTTCAAAACCAAGAATTCTGGTTTTGTGGAAAACGAGAATCCGAGAATTTCTGTTTTGTGGAAAACGAGAATTCTCGTTTTGTGGAAAGCGGGAATCGGAGATTTCTCGTTTTGTGGAAAACGAGAATCAGAGAATTCTCGTTTTGTGGAAAATCAGAATTCCAGAATTCCCATTTTATGCAGAACGAGAATCCGAGAATCATCGTTTTGTGGAAAACAAGGATCCGAGAGTTTTTGGAAAACAAGAATTCTCGTTTTGTGGAAAACCAGAATCAGAGAATTCTCTTTTTTTGGAAAATCAGAATCCAAGAATTCTCGTTTTGAGGAAAACGAGAATCCGGAAATTTGTGGAAAACAAGGATTCTCGTTTTGTGGAAAACGAGAATCGGAGAATTATCGTTTTGTGGAAAACGAGATTCCGAGAATTCTCGTTTTGTGGAAAACGAGAATCCGAGAATTCTCGTTTTGTGGAAAACGAGAATCCGAGAATTCCCGTTTTGTGGAAAACGAGAATCCCCAGAATTCTAGTTTTGTGGAAAACGAGAATGCGAGAATTCTTGCTTTGTGAAAAACGAGAATCCGAAAATTCCCCCTTTTTGGAAAATGAGAGTCCGAGAATTCTCGTTTTGTGGATAACGAGAATTCGAAAATTCTCGTTTTGTGGAAAAGGAGAATCCGAGACATCTCGTTTTGTGGAAAACGAGAATCCGAGAATTCTTGTTTTGTGGAAAACGAGAATCCAAGAATTCTCGTTTCGTCGAGAACGAGAATCCGAGAATTCTGGTTTTGTGGAAAACGAGAATCCGAGATTTCTCGTTTTTGGGAAACCGAGAATTCTCGTTTTGTGGAAAACGAGAATCGGAGAATTGTCGTTTTGTGGAAAAAGAGAATTTGAGAGTTCTCGTTTTGTGGAAAACGAGAATCCGAGAATTCCCGTTTTGTGGAGATGGAGAATTCTCGTTTTATGCAAAACGAGAATCGCAGAATTCCCAGCTTTTTTCCAGGTTTTTCCCAGCTTTTTGCCAGATTTTTGCCACATTTTTGCCAGCTTTTTGCCAGACTTTTGCCAGATTTTTTGCCAGATTTTTGCCAGCTTTTTGCCAGACTTTTGCCAGATTTTTTGCGAGATTTTTGCCAGATTTTCCCCGGATTTTTCCCAGATTTTTGCCAGATTTTTGCCAGATTGTTGCCAGCTTTTTGCCAGATTTTTGCCAGCTTTTTGCCAGCTTTTTGCAAGATTTTTGCCAGATTTTTTGCCAGATTTTTGCCAGCTTTTTGCTAGACTATGCCAGATTTTTTGCGAGATTTTTGCCAGATTTTTCCCGGATTTTTCCCAGATTTCTGCCAGATTTTTGCCAGATTTTTGCCAGCTTTTTGCCAGATTTTTGCCAGATTTTTGCCAGATTTTTGCCAGCTTTTTGCCAGCTATTTGCTAGCTTTTTGCCAGATTTTTGCCAGCCTTTTACCAGCCTTTAGTCAACCTTTTGCCAGATTTTTGCCAGATTTTTGCCAAATTTTACCCAGATTTTTGCCAGATTTTTGCCAAATTTTTGCCAGACTTTTGCCAGATTTTTGCCAGTCTTTTGCCAGATTTTTGCCAAATTTTTGCCAGCTTTTTGCCAGCCCTTTGCCAGATTTTTGCCAGATTGTTGCCAGCTTTTTGCCAGCTTTTTGCCAGATTTTGCCAGATTTTTGCCAGCTTTTAGCCAGCTTTTTGCTAGCTTTTTGCTAGACTTTTGCCAGCTTTTTGCCGGATTTTCCCCAGCTTTTTGCCAGCTCTTGCCAGCTTTTTGCCAGATTTTTGCCAGCTTTTTGCCTGCTTTTTGCCAGCTTTTTGCCAGATTTTTGCCAGCTTTTTGCTAGCTTTTTGCTAGATTTTTGCCAGCTTTTGGGCAGCTTTTTGCCAGATTTTTGCCAGCTTTTTGCCAGCCTTTTGCCCGATTTTTGCCACATTTTTGCCACCTTTTTGCCAGTTTTTGGCCAGCTTTTTGTCAGCTTTTTGCCCGCTTTTTGCCACATTTCTGCCAGCCTTTTGCCAGCCTTTTGCCAGCCTTTTGCCAGATTTTGGCAGCTTTTTGCCAGATTTTTGCCAGATTTTTGCCAGGTTTTTGCCAGATCTTTGCCAGCTTTTTGCCAGATTTTTGCCAGCTTTTTGCCAGCTTTTTGCCAGCCTTTTGCCAGCTTTTTGCCAGATTTTTGCCAGATTTTTGCCAGGTTTTTGCCAGTCTTTTGCTAGATTTTGAACAGATTTTTGCCAGCTTTTTTGCCAGATTTTTGCCAGATTTTTGTCAGCTTTTTGCCAGCTTTTTGCCCAATTTTGGACAGATTTTTGCCAGCCTTTTGCCAGCTTTTTGCCAGATTTTTACCTGATGATTGCCAGCTTTTTGCCAACCTTTTGCCAAAATTTCCCCTAATTCTTGCTAGACATTTGCCAGCCTTTTGCCAGATTTTTGCCAGATTTTTGCGAGCTTTTTGCGAGATTTTGGCCAAATATCCGCCAGCTTTTTGCCAGATTTTTGTTAGATTTTCCGGGATTGTTGCCAGCTTTTTGCAAGATTTTAGCCAGATTTTTGCCAGATTTTTGCCAGATTTTTGCCAGATTTTGGCCAGCTTTTTGCCAGCTTTTTGCTAGCTTTTTGCTAGACTTTTGCCAGCTTTTTGCCAAATTTTTGCCAGCTTTGTGCCGGATTTTTCCCAGCTTTTTGCCAGCTGTTTGCCAGCTTTTTGCCAGATTTTTGCCAGCTTTTTGCCTGCTTTTTGCCAGCTTTTTGCCAGATTTTTGCCTGCTTTTTGCTAGCTTTTTGCTAGATTTTTGCCATCTTTGGGGCAGCTTTTTGGCAGTGGAGATCACGCAGGCTTTACCACCTAGCGTCTGTTACACATGGAGCCCAGTGTGTGGCCTGTAACCGAAAGCTGGCGTAGGTGATCATCTGTGAAGAGACGCACTGACACACAGGACCACAAGAGAAAGAAAGCTTGTTAGCGACCGGAAAACCGGCCCCAGGCGCCTTTTGCCCACGGGTCTGTTGCAAGTGGGTGACGTGAACGGGCCTGCAGGCATGGGATTTGGGGACTTTATCATTCCATTAAAATAACTGTGACACATTCGGGGCCAATGCAAAAATATAGCAAGGCTTTCCCGACTCGGAACTGATCCTTGCTGAAGGAGGAAACACAAATGACCAGTTTTGCACCCCCTGGACGATGGTCCACGTGGGCAAAGCACATGGGCAAAGGGATGCATGACAGAATGCACATATGGAACGAGAGACAAAGCGGCAAGAGACAAACTGCACCGTAACACTTTACCGCCACCAACTGACAATACAAGGGACCCCCCCCCCCCCCCCAAATGGGAAAACCTGTTCATACGGTCTGTGCTGAGTAGTACGTTTCAGACGCTGGCTTGCATCCTGTTGGCCGCTTTGGCTGCAGAGGATGGGGTGGCGGCAAATCCCGGGACCCACAGGTGTTGGTGCAAAAGATTTGACACTGTGGCACCTTCCATTTGCCTCCGCTACCACCCATATGGCAGAGCAAAAAACTTGGCGGTCCCATACACAGTGAGCCAAGGGAAGGCGCTCGGCAGTAACTGTGACACCCGGTCACTTGTGTGTAACGACTGCCATGGGGCCCGCACTGCTTGCAGCAGTTACACACGGACCTATGCACTGGCGGCCTTCGATTAGCCTGCTGAGACGGATCGCAGACGCCATCGTTCAGAGAGAGCATCTCGAAACTCCTGGTGCCTGATACCTGATGCCTGATCCACACCCTCCAAAAAAGAAGCGGGAAACAGCCATGCACCTTCACAAAACGAGCCTCATCGCGCTGCATCAGCTCCACAAGCCCCATGCACTTGCCGAAGAGCTCATACTGTTCCTTGTGCGTGAACAAGAAATCGCACAGTGCCGGCACCAGCAGCGGCTCGCGCCACATTGCCGGCATACAGCACTGGGAGCGGCACAGATGGATCAGCACTCCCAATGCATGGCTGACCAAATGGCCTCCCACGCCGGACTGGTTGGATCCAGTGATGTAACTGACCAGCAATGGAATGATACCTGCAAAATCGTATGTCCGAATGGCGAATCATGCAAACATGGCATAGGACAGGCTGGGCCAACAAGGGAGGGGGGGGTTCGGGATTTGGACGCAAATGGTTGGCGTGGTTATCCTCCAACCGTCGGCGGTCGTTCACCCGTGTGATGAGCATAGGCTGTCATTAGTGGCTGGAGAACGGCGGCCCTGGGTGAAGGAGAGCCCAAAAGGCAGAAGAGCTGGCGCAGTTTGCCCTACCAGTCGTGCAGTGATTTCATTTGTATATTCGGATGGGCACACAATTGCTGAGAAGAAGAACAAAAAACAACGTCAGAAATGCCATTTTTGTTGAGCTGGAAATCGGCCGGAACTGGGTGTACATTGGGTTAAATTAGCAGGAATCATTACATTCTGGCCCACCTGATTGGCAGTGACTTGGGCAAACACAAACACCAAACACATGCGCTGTTTGCCCATCCAAAATAGATAACTGGCCCACAACCAAATGTGTGTGCCAAGGAATCCATTCGAATCTGCTCCAACTGCGAGGTTCAACAATCCTAAGGTCCTATCACTGCTGCAAACCATGAGTTGGATTGCTCTGCCCTGCAAACCAAATGTGTGTGTGTGTGCGCGCGCGTGTGCATGCGACACCTGGGACAACTCAAACCTTGCTGAGAATAAGAGGCTCAACTCCGAGCTCCCACTCTGCAGCCACAACCGTGAGTACAGAGTGCTGCGTATGTAGATTTGCATGTGTGTCTGGTGTCTGTGCGTCTGCGTGCGTGATGCGATGTGGTGGGATGCGATGTGGTGTGATGCGATGCGATGCGATGCGATGCGATGCGATGCGATGCGATGTGATGTGATGTGATGCCCGCAGGGTTTGGCAGTGCAGAAAAAATACCCTGTTTTAGTTCTACCGCGGATGCTTTTGTGCCCAACACACGCCTTCTCACAACCCGCTGGTTCCCCTCTCTTCCCCCACACCATTCCCCAATCCTGTCCCCATGACTCCCAAGCATTCCTCCGTGTCTACAGGAGCTTCCCGTCGATGCAGTCCTGTTTGCCACGGGGTACCACATGGCAGGGGCGCATCAAGACTGGCTCTGCCCCTCCTGGGACTTCATCAGCAAGGAGGGTGTGGGCAAGGGGGCCATGGCGCACGTGGCCGGGGGGCGGTGCTGGGACTGCATTTCATTTGGGGGAATCTGCAGATGATCCGTGATTCGACCCCCTGTGTGTCAATCAAAGCTCAAACTGCGAGGTTCAACATTCCTACTTCCTACCGATCATCAGCGAAACCATGAGTTCTTTGTCCAGGGGCCTCGCTGGCAGGCCTGCGACTAGCACACAGATTCACAGCTTGTGTGTGTGTGTGTGTGTATGCGCCTGTGTGTGACACCCAAGGATTTCAATCAATGCTCCAACTGCGAAATTCAACAGACCTGAAATCCTACCATTCATCACCAAAACCATGACTTCCAAATTTAAGGGGCGACGCTGGCAGGCTGGCGACTATCACACTGATTCACAGCTTCGGAAGCGGATTAGCTTTGTAGGGGCTGCAGCACAGCACGCAGGATCCCCACGACGCTCATCTGCCCCCCCACAGCGTCTGTGCGTGTGTGTGTGTGTGTGCGCGCGCGCCCGCGTGCATTGGAGTCATGTGTTGTATGTGTTGGTGTTTTTTGTACATGTGTGCGATGTATTGTCAACAGCACACCTGCTTTGACCACCATGCGGCGCACCATGAAACTGCCCTCTGTCTTCACCTCCAGCTTCTTCACAGCTGCCAGCACTTGTGAAATCTTGTGACTCTTCTGCCAGTGCTCAAGAAGGCCTGCAGCTGTATACTTCATGTCCCTCACACGATAGCCTCGCCACAGAGCCTGGAAACCAAGCAATTGCTGGACACCCCCCATTCCGGTCTTCTCCAGCCCTCTGCAACCCTCCAAGCCCCCCCACCTTCAACACCTTCAACAACAAATCTTGCGTGCTCAAAACACCACTGCAATTTGGAGCATTACTTTTGGGCAGTGGAGATCACGCAGGCTTTACCACCTAGCGTCTGTTACACATGGAGCCCAGTGTGTGGCCTGTAACCGAAAGCTGGCGTAGGTGATCATCTGTGAAGAGACGCACTGACACACAGGACCACAAAAGAAAGAAAGCTTGTTAGCGACCGGAAAACCGGCCCCAGGCGCCTTTTGCCCACGGGTCTGTTGCAAGTGGGTGACGTGAACGGGCCTGCAGGCATGTGTACATGGCAGGCTCCCATCCCCTGCGCCCCAGGCATTGGAATGATCACCTTCCCCCGTCATGGACACCTGTCGGTTTGACCCCCCCCCCCCCCCCCCGTGACGACACACACGTGCGCCGCTTCAATCATTACCTGAAGCTTCATCGCCAAGGCGCGCTTTGCCAGAATCCAGCGGAATAGTTGAATTGAAAACTCCAGCGGAATAGTTGAATTGAAAACTCCAGCGGAATAGTTGAATTGAAACTCCAGCGGAATAGTTGAATTGAAAACTCCAGCGGAATAGTTGAATTGAAAACTCCAGCGGAATAGTTGAATTGAAAACTCCAGCGGAATAGTTGAATTGAAAACTCCAGCGGAATAGTTGAATTGAAAACTCCAGCGGAATAGTTGAATTGAAAACTCCAGCGGAATAGTTGAATTGAAAACTCCAGCGGAATAGTTGAATTGAAAACTCCAGCGGAATAGTTGAATTGAAACTCCAGCGGAATAGTTGAATTGAAAACTCCAGCGGAATAGTTGAATTGAAAACTCCAGCGGAATAGTTGAATTGAAAACTCCAGCGGAATAGTTGAATTGAAAACTCCAGCGGAATAGTTGAATTGAAAACTCCAGCGGAATAGTTGAATTGAAAACTCCAGCGGAATAGTTGAATTGAAAACTCCAGCGGAATAGTTGAATTGAAAACTCCAGCGGAATAGTTGAATTGAAAACTCCAGCGGAATAGTTGAATTGAAAACTCCAGCGGAATAGTTGAATTGAAAACTCCAGCGGAATAGTTGAATTGAACCTCCAGCGGAATAGTTGAATTGAACTCCAGCGGAATAGTTGAATTGAACTCTCCAGCGGAATAGTTGAATTGAACTCTCCAGCGGAATAGTTGAATTGAACTCCAGCGGAATAGTTGAATTGAACTCTCCAGCGGAATAGTTGAATTGAAAACTCCAGCGGAATAGTTGAATTGAACTCTCCAGCGGAATAGTTGAATTGAAACTCCAGCGGAATAGTTGAATTGAAAACTCCAGCGGAATAGTTGAATTGAAAACTCCAGCGGAATAGTTGAATTGAAACTCCAGCGGAATAGTTGAATTGAAACTCCAGCGGAATAGTTGAATTGAAACTCCAGCGGAATAGTTGAATTGAAACTCCAGCGGAATAGTTGAATTGAAACTCCAGCGGAATAGTTGAATTGAAACTCCAGCGGAATAGTTGAATTGAAACTCCAGCGGAATATTTGAATTGAAACTCCAGCGGAATAGTTGAATTGAAACTCCAGCGGAATAGTTGAATTGAAACTCCAGCGGAATAGTTGAATTGAAACTCCAGCGGAATAGTTGAATTGAAAACTCCAGCGGAATAGTTGAATTGAAAACTCCAGCGGAATAGTTGAATTGAAACTCCAGCGGAATAGTTGAATTGAAAACTCCAGCGGAATAGTTGAATTGAAAACTCCAGCGGAATAGTTGAATTGAAAACTCCAGCGGAATAGTTGAATTGAAAACTCCAGCGGAATAGTTGAATTGAAAACTCCAGCGGAATAGTTGAATTGAAAACTCCAGCGGAATAGTTGAATTGAAAACTCCAGCGGAATAGTTGAATTGAAAACTCCAGCGGAATAGTTGAATTGAAACTCCAGCGGAATAGTTGAATTGAAACTCCAGCGGAATAGTTGAATTGAAACTCCAGCGGAATAGTTGAATTGAAACTCCAGCGGAATAGTTGAATTGAAACTCCAGCGGAATAGTTGAATTGAAACTCCAGCGGAATAGTTGAATTGAAACTCCAGCGGAATAGTTGAATTGAAACTCCAGCGGAATAGTTGAATTGAAACTCCAGCGGAATAGTTGAATTGAAACTCCAGCGGAATAGTTGAATTGAAACTCCAGCGGAATAGTTGAATTGAAACTCCAGCGGAATAGTTGAATTGAAACTCCAGCGGAATAGTTGAATTGAAACTCCAGCGGAATAGTTGAATTGAAACTCCAGCGGAATAGTTGAATTGAAACTCCAGCGGAATAGTTGAATTGAAACTCCAGCGGAATAGTTGAATTGAAACTCCAGCGGAATAGTTGAATTGAAACTCCAGCGGAATAGTTGAATTGAAACTCCAGCGGAATAGTTGAATTGAAACTCCAGCGGAATAGTTGAATTGAAACTCCAGCGGAATAGTTGAATTGAAACTCCAGCGGAATAGTTGAATTGAGACTCCAGCGGAATAGTTGAATTGAAACTCCAGCGGAATAGTTGAATTGAAACTCCAGCGGAATAGTTGAATTGAAACTCCAGCGGAATAGTTGAATTGAAACTCCAGCGGAATAGTTGAATTGAAACTCCAGCGGAATAGTTGAATTGAAACTCCAGCGGAATAGTTGAATTGAAACTCCAGCGGAATAGTTGAATTGAAACTCCAGCGGAATAGTTGAATTGAAACTCCAGCGGAATAGTTGAATTGAAACTCCAGCGGAATAGTTGAATTGAAACTCCAGCGGAATAGTTGAATTGAAACTCCAGCGGAATAGTTGAATTGAAACTCCAGCGGAATAGTTGAATTGAAACTCCAGCGGAATAGTTGAATTGAAACTCCAGCGGAATAGTTGAATTGAAACTCCAGCGGAATAGTTGAATTGAAACTCCAGCGGAATAGTTGAATTGAAACTCCAGCGGAATAGTTGAATTGAAACTCCAGCGGAATAGTTGAATTGAAACTCCAGCAAAATAGTTGAATTGAAACTCCAGCGGAATAGTTGAATTGAAACTCCAGCGGAATAGTTGAATTGAAACTCCAGCGGAATAGTTGAATTGAAACTCCAGCGGAATAGTTGAATTGAAACTCCAGCGGAATAGTTGAATTGAAACTCCAGCTGAATAGTTGAATTGAAACTCCAGCGGAATAGTTGAATTGAAACTCCAGCGGAATAGTTGAATTGAAACTCCAGCGGAATAGTTGAATTGAAACTCCAGCGGAATAGTTGAATTGAAACTCCAGCTGAATAGTTGAATTGAAACTCCAGCGGAGTAGTTGAATTGAAACTCCAGCGGAATAGTTGAATTGAAACTCCAGCGGAATAGTTGAATTGAAACTCCAGCGGAATAGTTGAATTGAAACTCCAGCGGAATAGTTGAATTGAAACTCCAGCGGAATAGTTGAATTGAAACTCCAGCGGAATAGTTGAATTGAAACTCCAGCGGAATAGTTGAATTGAAACTCCAGCAAAATAGTTGAATTGAAACTCCAGCGGAATAGTTGAATTGAAACTCCAGCGGAATAGTTGAATTGAAACTCCAGCGGAATAGTTGAATTGAAACTCCAGCGGAATAGTTGAATTGAAACTCCAGCGGAATAGTTGAATTGAAACTCCAGCGGAATAGTTGAATTGAAACTCCAGCGGAATAGTTGAATTGAAACTCCAGCGGAATAGTTGAATTGAAACTCCAGCGGAATAGTTGAATTGAAACTCCAGCGGAATAGTTGAATTGAAACTCCAGCGGAATAGTTGAATTGAAACTCCAGCGGAATAGTTGAATTGAAACTCCAGCGGAATAGTTGAATTGAAACTCCAGCAAAATAGTTGAATTGAAACTCCAGCGGAATAGTTGAATTGAAACTCCAGCGGAATAGTTGAATTGAAACTCCAGCGGAATAGTTGAATTGAAACTCCAGCGGAATAGTTGAATTGAAACTCCAGCGGAATAGTTGAATTGAAACTCCAGCTGAATAGTTGAATTGAAACTCCAGCGGAATAGTTGAATTGAAACTCCAGCGGAATAGTTGAATTGAAACTCCAGCGGAATAGTTGAATTGAAACTCCAGCGGAATAGTTGAATTGAAACTCCAGCTGAATAGTTGAATTGAAACTCCAGCGGAGTAGTTGAATTGAAACTCCAGCGGAATAGTTGAATTGAAACTCCAGCGGAATAGTTGAATTGAAACTCCAGCGGAATAGTTGAATTGAAACTCCAGCGGAATAGTTGAATTGAAACTCCAGCGGAATAGTTGAATTGAAACTCCAGCGGAATAGTTGAATTGAAACTCCAGCGGAATAGTTGAATTGAAACTCCAGCGGAATAGTTGAATTGAAACTCCAGCGGAATAGTTGAATTGAAACTCCAGCAAAATAGTTGAATTGAAACTCCAGCGGAATAGTTGAATTGAAACTCCAGCGGAATAGTTGAATTGAAACTCCAGCGGAATAGTTGAATTGAAACTCCAGCGGAATAGTTGAATTGAAACTCCAGCGGAATAGTTGAATTGAAACTCCAGCTGAATAGTTGAATTGAAACTCCAGCGGAGTAGTTGAATTGAAACTCCAGCGGAATAGTTGAATTGAAACTCCAGCGGAATAGTTGAATTGAAACTCCAGCGGAATAGTTGAATTGAAACTCCAGCGGAATAGTTGAATTGAAACTCCAGCGGAATAGTTGAATTGAAACTCCAGCGGAATAGTTGAATTGAAACTCCAGCGGAATAGTTGAATTGAAACTCCAGCGGAATAGTTGAATTGAAACTCCAGCGGAATAGTTGAATTGAAACTCCAGCGGAATAGTTGAATTGAAACTCCAGCGGAATAGTTGAATTGAAACTCCAGCGGAATAGTTGAATTGAAACTCCAGCGGAATAGTTGAATTGAAACTCCAGCGGAATAGTTGAATTGAAACTCCAGCGGAATAGTTGAATTGAAACTCCAGCGGAATAGTTGAATTGAAACTCCAGCGGAATAGTTGAATTGAAACTCCAGCGGAATAGTTGAATTGAAACTCCAGCGGAATAGTTGAATTGAAACTCCAGCGGAATAGTTGAATTGAAACTCCAGCGGAATAGTTGAATTGAAACTCCAGCGGAATAGTTGAATTGAAACTCCAGCGGAATAGTTGAATTGAAACTCCAGCGGAATAGTTGAATTGAAACTCCAGCAAAATAGTTGTATTGAAACTCCAGCGGAATAGTTGAATTGAAACTCCAGCGGAATAGTTGAATTGAAACTCCAGCGGAATAGTTGAATTGAAACTCCAGCGGAATAGTTGAATTGAAACTCCAGCGGAATAGTTGAATTGAAACTCCAGCGGAATAGTTGAATTGAAAACTCCAGCGGAATAGTTGAATTGAAACTCCAGCGGAATAGTTGAATTGAAACTCCAGCGGAATAGTTGAATTGAAACTCCAGCGGAATAGTTGAATTGAAACTCCAGCGGAATAGTTGAATTGAAACTCCAGCGGAATAGTTGAATTGAAACTCCAGCGGAATAGTTGAATTGAAAACTCCAGCGGAATAGTTGAATTGAAACTCCAGCGGAATAGTTGAATTGAAACTCCAGCGGAATAGTTGAATTGAAACTCCAGCGGAATAGTTGAATTGAAACTCAGGCGGAATAGTTGAATTGAAACTCCAGCGGAATAGTTGAATTGAAACTCCAGCGGAATAGTTGAATTGAAACTCCAGCGGAATAGTTGAATTGAAACTCCAGCGGAATAGTTGAATTGAAAACTCCAGCGGAATAGTTGAATTGAAAACTCCAGCGGAATAGTTGAATTGAAACTCCAGCGGAATAGTTGAATTGAAACTCCAGCGGAATAGTTGAATTGAAACTCCAGCGGAATAGTTGAATTGAAAACTCCAGCGGAATAGTTGAATTGAAAACTCCAGCGGAATAGTTGAATTGAAAACTCCAGCGGAATAGTTGAATTGAAAACTCCAGCGGAATAGTTGAATTGAAAACTCCAGCGGAATAGTTGAATTGAAAACTCCAGCGGAATAGTTGAATTGAAAACTCCAGCGGAATAGTTGAATTGAAACTCCAGCGGAATAGTTGAATTGAAAACTCCAGCGGAATAGTTGAATTGAAAACTCCAGCGGAATAGTTGAATTGAAAACTCCAGCGGAATAGTTGAATTGAAACTCCAGCGGAATAGTTGAATTGAAACTCCAGCGGAATAGTTGAATTGAAACTCCAGCGGAATAGTTGAATTGAAACTCCAGCGGAATAGTTGAATTGAAACTCCAGCGGAATAGTTGAATTGAAACTCCAGCGGAATAGTTGAATTGAAACTCCAGCGGAATAGTTGAATTGAAACTCCAGCGGAATAGTTGAATTGAAACTCCAGCGGAATAGTTGAATTGAAACTCCAGCGGAATAGTTGAATTGAAACTCCAGCGGAATAGTTGAATTGAAACTCCAGCGGAATAGTTGAATTGAAACTCCAGCGGAATAGTTGAATTGAAACTCCAGCGGAATAGTTGAATTGAAACTCCAGCGGAATAGTTGAATTGAAACTCCAGCGGAATAGTTGAATTGAAACTCCAGCGGAATAGTTGAATTGAAACTCCAGCGGAATAGTTGAATTGAAACTCCAGCGGAATAGTTGAATTGAAACTCCAGCGGAATAGTTGAATTGAAACTCCAGCGGAATAGTTGAATTGAAACTCCAGCGGAATAGTTGAATTGAAACTCCAGCGGAATAGTTGAATTGAAACTCCAGCGGAATAGTTGAATTGAAACTCCAGCGGAATAGTTGAATTGAAACTCCAGCGGAATAGTTGAATTGAAACTCCAGCGGAATAGTTGAATTGAAACTCCAGCGGAATAGTTGAATTGAAACTCCAGCGGAATAGTTGAATTGAAACTCCAGCGGAATAGTTGAATTGAAACTCCAGCGGAATAGTTGAATTGAAACTCCAGCGGAATAGTTGAATTGAAACTCCAGCGGAATAGTTGAATTGAAACTCCAGCGGAATAGTTGAATTGAAACTCCAGCGGAATAGTTGAATTGAAACTCCAGCGGAATAGTTGAATTGAAACTCCAGCGGAATAGTTGAATTGAAACTCCAGCGGAATAGTTGAATTGAAACTCCAGCGGAATAGTTGAATTGAAACTCCAGCGGAATAGTTGAATTGAAACTCCAGCGGAATAGTTGAATTGAAACTCCAGCGGAATAGTTGAATTGAAACTCCAGCGGAATAGTTGAATTGAAACTCCAGCGGAATAGTTGAATTGAAACTCCAGCGGAATAGTTGAATTGAAACTCCAGCGGAATAGTTGAATTGAAACTCCAGCGGAATAGTTGAATTGAAACTCCAGCGGAATAGTTGAATTGAAACTCCAGCGGAATAGTTGAATTGAAACTCCAGCGGAATAGTTGAATTGAAACTCCAGCGGAATAGTTGAATTGAAACTCCAGCGGAATAGTTGAATTGAAACTCCAGCGGAATAGTTGAATTGAAACTCCAGCGGAATAGTTGAATTGAAACTCCAGCGGAATAGTTGAATTGAAACTCCAGCGGAATAGTTGAATTGAAACTCCAGCGGAATAGTTGAATTGAAACTCCAGCGGAATAGTTGAATTGAAACTCCAGCGGAATAGTTGAATTGAAACTCCAGCGGAATAGTTGAATTGAAACTCCAGCGGAATAGTTGAATTGAAACTCCAGCGGAATAGTTGAATTGAAACTCCAGCGGAATAGTTGAATTGAAACTCCAGCGGAATAGTTGAATTGAAACTCCAGCGGAATAGTTGAATTGAAACTCCAGCGGAATAGTTGAATTGAAACTCCAGCGGAATAGTTGAATTGAAACTCCAGCGGAATAGTTGAATTGAAACTCCAGCTGAATAGTTGAATTGAAACTCCAGCGGAATAGTTGAATTGAAACTCCAGCGGAATAGTTGAATTGAAACTCCAGCGGAATAGTTGAATTGAAACTCCAGCGGAATAGTTGAATTGAAACTCCAGCGGAATAGTTGAATTGAAACTCCAGCGGAATAGTTGAATTGAAACTCCAGCGGAATAGTTGAATTGAAACTCCAGCGGAATAGTTGAATTGAAACTCCAGCGGAATAGTTGAATTGAAACTCCAGCGGAATAGTTGAATTGAAACTCCAGCGGAATAGTTGAATTGAAACTCCAGCGGAATAGTTGAATTGAAACTCCAGCGGAATAGTTGAATTGAAACTCCAGCGGAATAGTTGAATTGAAACTCCAGCGGAATAGTTGAATTGAAACTCCAGCGGAATAGTTGAATTGAAACTCCAGCGGAATAGTTGAATTGAAACTCCAGCGGAATAGTTGAATTGAAACTCCAGCGGAATAGTTGAATTGAAACTCCAGCGGAATAGTTGAATTGAAACTCCAGCGGAATAGTTGAATTGAAACTCCAGCGGAATAGTTGAATTGAAACTCCAGCGGAATAGTTGAATTGAAACTCCAGCGGAATAGTTGAATTGAAACTCCAGCGGAATAGTTGAATTGAAACTCCAGCGGAATAGTTGAATTGAAACTCCAGCGGAATAGTTGAATTGAAACTCCAGCGGAATAGTTGAATTGAAACTCCAGCGGAATAGTTGAATTGAAACTCCAGCGGAATAGTTGAATTGAAACTCCAGCGGAATAGTTGAATTGAAACTCCAGCGGAATAGTTGAATTGAAACTCCAGCGGAATAGTTGAATTGAAACTCCAGCGGAATAGTTGAATTGAAACTCCAGCGGAATAGTTGAATTGAAACTCCAGCGGAATAGTTGAATTGAAACTCCAGCGGAATAGTTGAATTGAAACTCCAGCGGAATAGTTGAATTGAAACTCCAGCGGAATAGTTGAATTGAAACTCCAGCGGAATAGTTGAATTGAAACTCCAGCGGAATAGTTGAATTGAAACTCCAGCGGAATAGTTGAATTGAAACTCCAGCGGAATAGTTGAATTGAAACTCCAGCGGAATAGTTGAATTGAAACTCCAGCGGAATAGTTGAATTGAAACTCCAGCGGAATAGTTGAATTGAAACTCCAGCGGAATAGTTGAATTGAAACTCCAGCGGAATAGTTGAATTGAAACTCCAGCGGAATAGTTGAATTGAAACTCCAGCGGAATAGTTGAATTGAAACTCCAGCGGAATAGTTGAATTGAAACTCCAGCGGAATAGTTGAATTGAAACTCCAGCGGAATAGTTGAATTGAAACTCCAGCGGAATAGTTGAATTGAAACTCCAGCGGAATAGTTGAATTGAAACTCCAGCGGAATAGTTGAATTGAAACTCCAGCGGAATAGTTGAATTGAAACTCCAGCGGAATAGTTGAATTGAAACTCCAGCGGAATAGTTGAATTGAAACTCCAGCGGAATAGTTGAATTGAAACTCCAGCGGAATAGTTGAATTGAAACTCCAGCGGAATAGTTGAATTGAAACTCCAGCGGAATAGTTGAATTGAAACTCCAGCGGAATAGTTGAATTGAAACTCCAGCGGAATAGTTGAATTGAAACTCCAGCGGAATAGTTGAATTGAAACTCCAGCGGAATAGTTGAATTGAAACTCCAGCGGAATAGTTGAATTGAAACTCCAGCGGAATAGTTGAATTGAAACTCCAGCGGAATAGTTGAATTGAAACTCCAGCGGAATAGTTGAATTGAAACTCCAGCGGAATAGTTGAATTGAAACTCCAGCGGAATAGTTGAATTGAAACTCCAGCGGAATAGTTGAATTGAAACTCCAGCGGAATAGTTGAATTGAAACTCCAGCGGAATAGTTGAATTGAAACTCCAGCGGAATAGTTGAATTGAAACTCCAGCGGAATAGTTGAATTGAAACTCCAGCGGAATAGTTGAATTGAAACTCCAGCGGAATAGTTGAATTGAAACTCCAGCGGAATAGTTGAATTGAAACTCCAGCGGAATAGTTGAATTGAAACTCCAGCGGAATAGTTGAATTGAAACTCCAGCGGAATAGTTGAATTGAAACTCCAGCGGAATAGTTGAATTGAAACTCCAGCGGAATAGTTGAATTGAAACTCCAGCGGAATAGTTGAATTGAAACTCCAGCGGAATAGTTGAATTGAAACTCCAGCGGAATAGTTGAATTGAAACTCCAGCGGAATAGTTGAATTGAAACTCCAGCGGAATAGTTGAATTGAAACTCCAGCGGAATAGTTGAATTGAAACTCCAGCGGAATAGTTGAATTGAAACTCCAGCGGAATAGTTGAATTGAAACTCCAGCGGAATAGTTGAATTGAAACTCCAGCGGAATAGTTGAATTGAAACTCCAGCGGAATAGTTGAATTGAAACTCCAGCGGAATAGTTGAATTGAAACTCCAGCGGAATAGTTGAATTGAAACTCCAGCGGAATAGTTGAATTGAAACTCCAGCGGAATAGTTGAATTGAAACTCCAGCGGAATAGTTGAATTGAAACTCCAGCGGAATAGTTGAATTGAAACTCCAGCGGAATAGTTGAATTGAAACTCCAGCGGAATAGTTGAATTGAAACTCCAGCGGAATAGTTGAATTGAAACTCCAGCGGAATAGTTGAATTGAAACTCCAGCGGAATAGTTGAATTGAAACTCCAGCGGAATAGTTGAATTGAAACTCCAGCGGAATAGTTGAATTGAAACTCCAGCGGAATAGTTGAATTGAAACTCCAGCGGAATAGTTGAATTGAAACTCCAGCGGAATAGTTGAATTGAAACTCCAGCGGAATAGTTGAATTGAAACTCCAGCGGAATAGTTGAATTGAAACTCCAGCGGAATAGTTGAATTGAAACTCCAGCGGAATAGTTGAATTGAAACTCCAGCGGAATAGTTGAATTGAAACTCCAGCGGAATAGTTGAATTGAAACTCCAGCGGAATAGTTGAATTGAAACTCCAGCGGAATAGTTGAATTGAAACTCCAGCGGAATAGTTGAATTGAAACTCCAGCGGAATAGTTGAATTGAAACTCCAGCGGAATAGTTGAATTGAAACTCCAGCGGAATAGTTGAATTGAAACTCCAGCGGAATAGTTGAATTGAAAACTCCAGCGGAATAGTTGAATTGAAAACTCCAGCGGAATAGTTGAATTGAAAACTCCAGCGGAATAGTTGAATTGAAAACTCCAGCGGAATAGTTGAATTGAAAACTCCAGCGGAATAGTTGAATTGAAAACTCCAGCGGAATAGTTGAATTGAAAACTCCAGCGGAATAGTTGAATTGAAAACTCCAGCGGAATAGTTGAATTGAAAACTCCAGCGGAATAGTTGAATTGAAAACTCCAGCGGAATAGTTGAATTGAAAACTCCAGCGGAATAGTTGAATTGAAAACTCCAGCGGAATAGTTGAATTGAAAACTCCAGCGGAATAGTTGAATTGAAAACTCCAGCGGAATAGTTGAATTGAAAACTCCAGCGGAATAGTTGAATTGAAACTCCAGCGGAATAGTTGAATTGAAACTCCAGCGGAATAGTTGAATTGAACTCCAGCGGAATAGTTGAATTGAACCTCCAGCGGAATAGTTGAATTGAACTCCAGCGGAATAGTTGAATTGAACTCTCCAGCGGAATAGTTGAATTGAACTCTCCAGCGGAATAGTTGAATTGAACTCTCCAGCGGAATAGTTGAATTGAACTCCAGCGGAATAGTTGAATTGAACTCTCCAGCGGAATAGTTGAATTGAACTCCAGCGGAATAGTTGAATTGAACCTCCAGCGGAATAGTTGAATTGAACTCTCCAGCGGAATAGTTGAATTGAACTCTCCAGCGGAATAGTTGAATTGAACTCTCCAGCGGAATAGTTGAATTGAACTTTGGTGCATATCAACCCTAACTCTAGACCTGAATTATTGAGATTGGGAGTGCACTGTACATTTTTTAGCGTCTCCAGCGGAATAGTTGAATTGAACTTTGGTGCATGTCAACCCTAACTCTAGACCTGAATTATTGAGATTGGGAGTGCACTGTACATTTTTTAGCGTCTCCAGCGGAATAGTTGAATTGAACTTTGGTGCATGTCAACCCTAACTCTAGACCTGAATTATTGAGATTGGGAGTGCACTGTACATTTTTTAGCGTCCTGCTATCTGTGCTTTATACTATTTCGCTCAGAAGTTGATAAGGGGACTACTCGTCCCGAAACGCGTACTGTTGTTTGGACACTCGTCACACTGCGCCGAATCCGGACACTGGTTTGAGTCTTGCTGCACGCTGACTTGCTGGGTCTGAGGGTATTTCCGAGACCAACTGATTTTTGTGAATTGTGGAATTTTTTGGTCATACTGATGCCTGCGAAGCAGAAGTGGAATCTGAGTTCTGTCCCAACATCTGCCAAGAGATCGGTGGTGGATTATTTGAAGGCCAAGGAGAAATTGGAGTTCAAGAATCTGGCAAAGCTGAAACTCGAGTACCACCGTGATCACTCTTTTCACCCGCAACTGACATCGCTTCGAGATGGTTCTGATATTATTCAAGTGGCCATTGCTGATGAAGCACAGAAAGTGATTCACGTTTCGTTGCATGCCAAAAAGCTCGAATTGATTGAGAAGGAACTTCAAGAAATGCAGCTGGGGACACAATCACAGTTGCAGGTGGCAACACAAGCTATTGATAAGAGCATTGTGGAGCAACAACAAGAGACGAAGTTGTGGTATTCGATGGAAACGAATCTCATGCAAGATATGGAAGTGGACCCTGATGTGGATCACAGCGACATCAAGATTGCAGCCACCAAACAGATCATCCTTGCCACGCAACAAATTCAATATGCAGCAAGTACTAAGTGGGAAAAGTGGCAGCAGTTTGAGATTGATAAAGTCACTCGACACAACACACGAGTACAGCAAGCAGAAGTGAGCAAGGAAATTCTACGGGAAGAGATTCAAAGAGGCTTGTCGATTGAGGACCAGATTGCGAACTTACGAGCTCAAGTTCAGAAATCTTTGATACTGCAAGATCCTCAGGGACAAAAAGGCAATCAACAGAGGCAACCAAGGTCCCCTCGACATCAGGAACGTGCAGAAAGTCGCTCAAATTCGAAGTCCAGACCAACCTCTAATCGACGTAACAAGGCAAAAAACGATCAGGGACGGCGCCGACGATCATCAAGCAAATCCAAAAACAAAGAGACATTGAGCCAGTCCCAGAATATTTCCAAAGGAGGCAAAAGAGGCGGCTCCAACAAACGCAGAGCAAGTCACAGGAACACCAGTTCTCATCAGTCCAAAAAGAGAAGAGGAAGCAAAGAACAAAAAGATGGAAACAACAGCGGCCGAAAAAAGTGAGGATCAAGCCGTGTGCGGATGAACCGATGAAAGTTCAATCACTGCATGGTGATCATGTTCAAGATCCTCCAGCTTTTTTGAAGCTACTGATCAGCATGGGACCGAAATATGTCCCCCATAATTCACCATTAAATGTTCTGCGCAAACAACTCTCTGCCCTACACACAGAATTCAAACAATTGACCCGGGTTATTTCCTGGAGTGCATTTTTTGCAAACTGTGTGCATGACACGGACAATGACAATTTGCGTTTGGGTTTTCCTTATTCTTCATTTTATCCTTCCTCAGGCAAGGATCTGACGCCGGATGTAATTGACCAGTTGGGTCACATTCACACCGCAATTGAGCAATCGGTGAACCGGCAGCATGATCACTGTCTATTGGCATTAGAACGAGAGCTTACACGCCCTCATCAGCGTACAGGTATCAGCTTCAAAGCAGACTTGCTTCGAGATTATCTAAGGCATCATGTTCTGGTTTCTGCAGATAAAGATGCATCATTTGTCATAATGACTGTACAGTGTTATCAGACTGAAGTCTCTTTCAATATGGCTACGATACACAAAACTGGTCATCCAGTGTACAAATGTCTGGGTACTGATGAACCCTCACAGCAGGAACACTGGCAGAAAGAGGGCTTACATTGGCAAAATCATCTGATTCAAGTGTTGGAACAGTTTTACTTTTTTTTTTTTTTGACTGACTCCAGAAGTTCAAAGAGTACTCAAGACTGTGCTTGGGAAAGTGGGCGTCTCCAGCATATGATACAGTGGATCCCCGCAAAGCGGGGCACATGGCAAAGACCCAGAGTTCACATGCGTATAATAGAGGGCTCTTTGTTGCGGTAGGCAAAACCGCCACGCCATATGGCAAGCCTATAATGCGTAAGATTTAAGGGGGTTAAACATGCTGCATCACGTGTGTGCCATTCCCCACAGGTCTTCAAGAGTGACAAGCTTTCGTCGCTTTGTAGGGGCCATGTCTGGTGGCGGGCGTTGGCCCAGGATGCCGGGTCTTGTGCGGCAGTGGCGTTTAGGTAGAGGGGGCTCCACCCAGTGGGCCGCGCGCTCGGATGCCCACAACTGGCTCATCACCGAAAAGAGTTGGACCCTTCGGTCATGCCGCTGGTAGTGCTGGTCTGCGGAGGTGGTCCACACTCTAGCACGCCGCAGGAGGGTGTGCCAGTGCCGTGATTGCCGCACCAGGTCCTCTAGCATGTCGCGGTATGAAACCATCAGTGAGGCCCCGAGAATGGCACGTTGATGCAGAAACCAAGGCTGGGCCAGATACTGCATTGCCGAAGCTACGTGTTGCGCCCCTGGGTCCGCGGCAGTGGGACAGAGGCACTGGTCGAGATATTTTACCGCCCATGACCTGGTGTAGTACGATTGCGGCCGGTCCCATGTGCGCGCAGCTCTACGGTGGGACGTCTCTTGAGAGGCGCGGCCATCCTGCCGCTGTGTTCTCTCCCGGGGCCCTGTATACCCTACTTGATTGCGGAGGATAGAGTCCGTGGGGTTCGGTCGTACAGCTCGTGAGCGCAGCTTTGTGTACCATCCCGGCACCGCCGTGGAGGGCGTGGGCGGCACCTGTGGGTCACGGGGGGGCATGGTGAGTTGGCCGCGCAGTTGGCATACGCCATGTAGGGCGTGGTACTGGTGCCAGGCCACACGCGCCCTGAGGTCTACCCGCATTGTTCGGGGGATGTGGTCCCATAGGGACTGTGGTATGCGAAGGCAGGCAACATGGTGTAGGTCTGCCGCTGACGCCCTGTTCCACCATTCCGTCACCGTATCTTGCCATGGTCCCCAGGTGCTAAGCCACATGTTGCGAAATGCGACTTTCCAACGCATGCAGTGGATGAGTCGTTTGTGGACAGTGGTACCGTGGTGGAGGGGACATATGGGGCATTTGGGGTTGGTATGGTCCCACGGCGCGCCCGTCCCATCCCATCGTACCTGACCCCAAAGCCATTTAACCCAGAGCATACGTCGGTCCCCGCGCATCGGCAGCCAGGATACCCAGTGTGCACCGTCGAAAGTGACAACGCGCCTCCGTTGGAGGATCCATTTCCGCGCCGGAGTGGGGGCGGGCCCGCCGCACATTGCAATATCTTCGGGGCGCTGGGGGTCGTAATCCGGCACGGGTAGGCGCGTGGCCATCTTGGCGAGCAGGTCTACTTCCCCATTGCGTCGAATTTGTTCGCGTTCTTGCGCGTTACGGGCCTCCGTCTCAAGGCGGTGGCTGGGGATCCACTCCGCGGCGATGCGTTTGTGCTGCACTTGGTCACACACTTTGTGGCGGATGTCAGCGTCACAACATTCGTGCGTGGGTCGGCGGTGTGCGCATTTTGTGACGGCCATGTTGTCGATGTATTGAGTGTCACCGTCAGATGCAATGGCCGCGCCGATGGCTGCTCCGTACATTTCAGCCCTGTAGGACTGCTGTGGGCCCGCCACCCGGGCGAGGATGCGAAGAGGCCCTTTTGTTACTGCTGCGCCCGCCGCTTGGTATTCCGAGCCCGCAATCTGAACTGTTTGAAGGCTGCCATCGGAGTATAGGGACGTTCCGGTTGGCGGTTGCTTGTTTGAGTAGCACGCTATGCCCGCGATGTTGACAGGGTGGTATCCCGCAGGTACCGTGCCTGCCGAGGGGTCTTCGTGGTACCGGTGTGGGGCAATGTAGTGGTGCGTGTGGAGGGCATCCCCCACCTGCTCCTTGCGGGCAGACAAGAGGACGCCGTCATCGGAGCTTTCACTGTCGATGAGGTTGGGTCCCCCGGCCGGCCGCGGCGGTAGTGCTATGTGGAGTGCAGTGCGAGCACCTAGCTGGGTGAGTATAGCCAAGTAGTTGCGAATAGGCACCGCTCGGGAGGGCAATTCTTTGCTAAGGTTGCAGCCAATGGATCCCGGACGTGAACGTAACGTGTTCTGTACCATTGTGGTGAAGCGTGCCCTGTGGGCCCAGAACAGTTGGTGCAACCCCATTCCGCCCAGTCGGTGAGGAGAAGTGACATGGAGGACGTTGTATGATTTGTGAACGTCGACCTTATTGAGTTCCATGCCCTCCGCCATAAGCACAAACCGCAAGCACATGGAGTCCATGGCTTTGAACATTGAGTCGTTGGGGAGAAACAAGGTGCGGTACGTCCACCGTGGGATCAAGATGGTGTTCAGCAGCTGCACCCGCTCGAAAGCGTTCAGTGGCAGGTATTGGTATCGCGTCAGATCAGCTGCGGCCGTCCCCACGAAGTCATCACGTGCCTTTTGTTCCCAGGTTGGATGTGCCAGGAGGTGACCGAGGTAGTGGAAGATAGGGGGTTGCAGCGGCAATCGCGCATCGCCCCACGTGATGGTGTCCCTGGTCGGGGACTCTCGTCGTGCCACACCCTGACGGCGGGAGGGTGGGGCCCAACGGTACACCTGTGTCTTTGAAGGGTTCGTCTTGAGGCCCAGTATGGCAGACAATTGACTGACGCGCTCCAGGACGTGCTGCATCTCCCGTTGGTTCGGGGAGATGATGGCGATGTCGTCGACATAGGCCAGTATGGTGCTGTTGGGAAATTCTCTAGTGAGAGTCTGGTGGAAGGCCTCATACACTAGAACAAAAAGGGCTGGGGACAGGGGGCACCCCTCCTTGATGCCACGACGCAACGGAAAACGGACGTCTCCGTACACCCCCGTGCTGTGAGCGTAGATGCTAGCCACCATGTTGTAGATGCGGGCTGGGGTTCCAATCAACTGGAGTCCGTAGGTGAGGCACTCATGGGGCATGCTGGGGTAAGCTTTTGCGATGTCCAGGAGGCATACCAGCGCACCGTCCCCGTATTGGTGTAAAAGCATCGACATGCGGAGGGCTTGTGGTGATGTGGTATAGCCTCGTCTACATCCTGCTTGGGGGTCGGAGAGCGCCGCGTCGATGGGCCCTCGCAGGGTGTCCAATATGAGCCGGGCTAGAATGGAGTACATCCCCGTGGCTACGCTAATGGGCCGGTAACTGCGGGCCGCCTCAGGGGGGCCAGACTTGTAGATCATGGCTATTCTGGCCTGCAGCCAGTGGTGCGGCACATCGCCGCTTTCCCACACATGGCGCACTGCTATGTATAGGTCCCACTGTAGTTCCCTAGGTAACCACTGGTACAGGTGGGGTGCCACGTGGTCCATGCCTGCCGCCTTGTTCTTGGGTTGGCGTAGCGCTTTTGTGAAAGATTGCCAGGAGGGAGGATCGGGGCTCACTGGTCGTCCTGGCTTTAAGACTTGTGAAAGAAGAGCCTTGGCCTCTTCCGGCCTCCATGGTGGGTCCCCCGCGAAGTGCGGAAGGTGTTCGGCGGCCGAGGTCGTGTCAGGTTGTGGGGTAGTCGTGCGGAAGGGGGTGATCAGCCACCACTTTAGGGCATAGAAGAAAGTAGAGCGGCCGCGTACCGCGCATTTTCGGAAGCGCCGCAGGTGTCGTTGGGCCCGTTTCATATTATTGGTCGCCCTGTGGTGCGCCCAAGCTTGCTGGGCCCTCTTGGAGGTAGGGTCGCGGTGCAACTCGTCAGCCAGCTGTTGTTCGACCACGTCTTGAACTGGCTGTGGGCGGGGGTGTGCGTGTACAAAGCTGGACGCTGCGGCAATGATGGCGTCCGCCCTGTCTAGTGGGTGCATGATGTGATCTTGGTGAGTGGAGTGCGCTTTGGACCATTGGGACATGTGGCGCGAAAACTTGCGGAATAACGAGGAGGGCCAGTGCGACACATTGCCCATGACCGGTGGCGGCGCTGGCCGCGGTCCCAATGGGTTCATTACTGTGACCCTGACTGCTTTGTGGTCACCCGCATGGGGAAAATCGATGGTGTCCGCAGAGATGGGGGGGTGAATGTCCCATGCCGTGGGAGAAAACAGGACTGCGTCCAAGCGGCGGCCCTGGCAATGTGTGGAGAGATTTTGAGGGCCGGTGTTTGGCGCATGTGCCAAAATCGGGTCCAGCAAGGCTCCGGATTCGAGGAGCGGGTGCCAGTACCTAGTTGGTTGGGAAGGACGTCCCCACACATGGTCGTTGAAGTCGCCCATAAGGATGCCCAGGTCTGGCAATTGTGCAAGCCATGCGTCCAACTTTTCACGTTGGTCCCGCGAAAATGGTCCGTGGATGTTGGCGATGACGTACGGTGTGTGGCCAGGGAGAGCGAGCTTGATGGCACGGGCCTGGCTCCCCATGGAGGGCAGCTTGGAGACATATCTGGATATGGAATTGTGGACGAGGAATTGCGTGTCCGGGTTCTCGTCCCCATAGGTGATGGGGAGGTAGTCATCATCCATAGCAGCCGTCCAAGCTGCATGGTGAGATCCACTACGGAATCGAAACTCCTGTAGGGCAATAACTGCGGGCTGTTCGGCGATAATCTCCGCCAGGAGGTGCCCCTAGCGGCGCCGTGAAAGGAAGGGTCCTCCGACATTGAGTGTCAGGAAGGATAGGTCTGGCCGGGGTGGGGGGCTGGGCCCTGGATTGGGGTGGACGTCGTTGGACAGACGTATTAGCCGTTGTGCTAGATCCCATAGGATCAGGCCCGGCAATCGGGTGCGCGCGAGTGTTTGGTGTAAGGGTGAAGTGTGTAGCTGTGTGTAGGTGTCTTGCACGTGTGGCGGTGTCCACATGGGCAGTCCAACATGGGTGAGTGTCAGTAACAGGACGTACCAGCCCGTCAGGTTAGAGTAGTGCCACCTGTGCCGACGTTGTAGCTTGGGCCGCAAGCGTCGTGGCGTGCCGCTACGACGCCCAAGGTAGCACCATGATGGTAGTTGAACCACAGGCATTGGTGAACACATGGAAGTGACCCGGCTGCTCCATAGCAGCGCATACAAGAGGATGAGGTAAGGGAGGGACTTGATCCATCGTGGTCTCCAGAAGTCCCATGTCGGGCGATGGAGCCGTGCCACACCCAGTGTATTGGCTTACTTATAATTGCATTGAGGCCGTTTCCTCCGGTGGCAGGGCATCGTGAAAAGCCAGTGCGGTAGCCGTCAGCCTGTGGTCCTCGGCCTGCACTGCCTCCTCGGCGCCCAAGGATCGGCCGACCTCGAATCTCCACCAGTTTGGGTCCACGTTGGTGTCATTGGTTTCAGGCAGTTGTCGGAACAGGGCTTCGGCTTCGTCGGGTGCATCACGGCCCGTCACAGTGGCTTCCCCGGCTGCCAAATCGAATACCACACCATGAGCCAGAACTGCACTGGATGCGTGTTGGTAGCGAATCCTATAAGACACTTTGCCCCGGAGATGCTGTCGTCCGTTCTTGTCGGCATCTTCGACACTCTCAAACGCCCCAAATTGCGCTGCACATAACCGGATGGTCTCCATCGGGGCGGCTGCGGGTGCCTGGAGTACAATTTCATTGGGGTGTTCTGGCAGAATTGGTGTGTCACGACCTAGTGCTCCAGACCCCAACTGACCGAACCATACGCGTTCATCAGAGTGTACATGCTTCAAAAACAGGCGACCGCCTGTCCAGAGACGCATGGCTAGTTCTGTGATGGGGACATCCGGCGAAATGTGGATGAGGCGTTGGAAGCGCATATGCGGTACACCCTGGGGAAAGAACTGCGTCAGAAACATACGCGTGCGGTCCCGATCGGCAGGCTCGTCGACTTCAAGGGCTCCGTAAATTTCCGCCTCCAGGTCCGCCGCGCATTGCACCGAAGAACCTGACGCGGTGTTTCCTTTCCGTGGTTTTGCTTGCTGGATCACGTGGAGATGTGCGACGTTGGTCAGCTCGACAAATTGGGGTGGCGGCTCTTCACGTCGTAGGAGCTCAAGAAAGGCAGACGTATATGGGGCCGGGCAAGTGTACTCGAACAACTGGAGGAACTCGTCCGGTTGCGGCAGTTGCCGCACGCCGGCCCACGGAATCTTGGAGTGTCGCTTAGCTGTTGCTGTGCCGACTTCGCCACTATCATTCAGCTCCCGTAGGAAAGCGTTGTAGGAATCGATGAATGCAGGCATCACCACTCGCCAGACTGTCGGAGGCATCTCCGGGATCGTCCTGATGGCATTGGGGTTCGCAACATACGAGTGCTGGAGGTCGCTCATGCGCATCCATTCGACATCCGATCTGATGAGAATCGCAAGGTGGGACTCGTCCCAAAAGGACTGCCGCTGCCACTGGCTGGCGTTACGATCCCAGCGGACCCAATGGCCAGACTTATCCATGAGCACATAACAGCACTTCCGTCGTAAGAGTCGGACCATGTGCCGACCGTCAAGTTGCAATACCATGAGCGGGTCAACCACGGGGGCCTGCCGTGTGGTTAGTACTATCCACATGTGGACAGGCGGTTGAGACGTCTTGTGGTATTTCTGCAATTGGTTCACAACGGCGGTAAGGATTGAGCGTTGGTTGCCTATCCAGGGGTCACGTTTTCGGGTGTCACCAACGTGAACGTGTTTCGGGTCGGGGTCATTGGATGTGGGCACTGCCCAGAATGCCGTCTGGCCAGGCCGTAGCAGCTGTATAGAATCAGGAATCGGAGGGAGCAGTGCACCTTGGCTGGGTATGGTGCACCCATCCCCCATTTCCACTTCCCAGGGTTGAATTGCATACATTGCGCGGAGCATGGCTGGGCGTGGGCATACCGCCTTCCCGTCGACGTACCATTTGTCTTCAACTCTAGTACCCGGTGGGCCACTGACTTCACACCAGTTGTAAAGGGATGTTAACCCTTGTCGTACTGTGGACCGCAGGAGGTTGTCCACCGCGTGGCGTGTCGAATCCTCGTTAGTCTTCCCCGGGGTTGTGTCGTCCTGCTCGACCGGGAGTGCTGGCGGAGGGGGCGGTCGTACCAGACCGTTAGGCGGGGTGCCGAGGTGTCTCAGGAAACCAGAACCCTTGTTGGGAGTGAGGTAGGGTGTGGATACGGCACCCTGAAACGAGTCGATCATACCTCCCCTGCCCCGGATGAGCACCTGCACGGTGGCATCCCTGGTGATCCCGCACTGCTGGATGGTCATATGGTCCATCAAGAACCTGGTTGTGGAGTTCGTTGTCAACGACTGCGCGTGTGGAGGAATATTTAGACGGTCGCAAATGGCATTCTTCAGTGAGGCGATCGACATACCGTCACACACGAGTAGGGTCGTGGAGGAGCCCTGATATTTCACAAATATGGGCCATGACAACGTCTCGTCGTCCTCCGACATGTCGCTGCCACCAGGCGATGCTGGTGTATCTGGGATCGCGAGTAGATGTTCAAGACCAAAGTTCTCTGTGGGATACTGTAAGCCGAAGTCTGTGTCGTCCCTCTCCGCATCCAGCCCATCCCTGGGGGCGGGGGCCATTACCGGGTGGTGCCCTGTAAGCACCGGTGGCGCACATCGCCATGGGCACCCCTTGAGCCGTGGGTCGTAGGCACATACCGTGCATAGTCGGTGCCGTGGGTGGCACGGCAATGGGTATAGTACTGCATCATAGTAGCAAAGAGGGCAATGTTCGAGGTCCTGTTGCGGGCAGTCGGAGAGAAGAAGTTCTCCTGTGGGGCCGTCGAGGGAGGACGTTGTTCCTTGCTCGTTCGAGTTCGTCCACGCAGGTTGTAGTGATGGGGACCGCGGTGAGGTCCGGGCGGCTACAGAGAGTGGATACTCCGCCGGACAATAAACCAGCTCTGCAGGCAACCATCCCCATTCGGAGTCGTTTGTTCTGGTGGGGCCCGGAGTCATGGATGCCTCTGCCATTATGGAGGGTTGTTGTCGCTCGCTGCGGATTGTGTCATCGGTGTTCAATGAAGGCACCATCAAGGGATCTTCGGTATTGGCCCGGGGATGTGACGTTGTGGTGCTGGTTGCCAAGCTGGGCAGCGGGTCGGCATTGCCTTGTCGGAGGACAGGGATGCGTATTCCGTGGTTGTTTGGTGATTGCCAGTTTTGTGGGGGACTGTGGGGTGGTACTGGGCGCCAAACCCGTTGTCTCTTATGGATCGGGGCGACCGGCGGAGGTGATTCGGGCGGTGTAGTGTCGAGCAGTAGAGGGGCCCTGGTTGGTACTGGGCCAGATGGCCGCGTCAGTTCCTGCGGTGCACTTGCTGTGAGCGTTACAGCCAAGGGGTGCTGATGCGCCGACCGGCAGTCAGTGGTTGCGGGCGAGCCAGTATTTGGGATTCGCACTTGCACCGGTGCATACAAGCAGGGGTCAGTATCCCAATCCTGATTGCCACATGTACTGCAGCGCGGCGAGTAGAAGTCCCGTATGCCACAGTTGGGGCATTGGAGGTCTAAACATCCTGTGGGAGATTGTGGTAGTGGGGAGGCGTGGATCTCCGTGGTCCCCGATCGGAGACTGCCCGGGGTATTGGGGGCGTATGCGCTCTCATCGGTGGGTAGGCGGGAGGTTCCATGGTGCTCCTCCTCGGGGAGTGTGTTGCAGCTTAGGTGACACTGCTGTAGGAGGTGATGGTGAAGGGCCACCAGTGTGGAGATTTTGGTCTGAATGGATGCCGTGCTTCCCAGAAAAAGTGTAATATCACCGATGGTGGTGCTATCGTTCCATGGGTGTACCGGGCTGGTTGATCCAGGTAGTGCCGACGCCGCGGCACCGGTCTGCGGTCCTGGATTGGCTTCCACGTCACCATCGTGCACCACGTCATGGACCCACCCTTTTGCTCGGGGAGGGGGGGGGCGGCTAAGCCTTATGGTGTGGGTGTGTGGCTGTGTATTTGTCCCCATAGCCCCGTTTTTTTGCCCGGTGAGGTACCTTCTGCTCTTTGTGTGTCGCCCGGGGTTGGCGGAGCCGTTCCTCTCGCGCTTGTCTTTGTGGTTCTTGTTGCTTGCTCGTGGGGGGGGGTATGTCGAGGGACACCAATGCCCAAACCACGCATGGCAAAACACAAAGAATACGATTGCATGCTGGACTTGATGTGCTTTGAAGAGATTCATGCGAAGAGGGTTAATGCGCTGCCGTGGAGGCGTTGGCCTACCTGCGGTATAGAGCGCGCAACAACCTGAAGGATGTGCACATGCAAGCAACCCATTTAGTGTCTCGTAGCCCGCATGCCCCAGGTGCACGAGGGAGCAAGAGGTCCACAACAAAGACATTGCTCGGTGGTTATTGAGCGTCACTGCCAGACCCGCTGGCTTGGTGAGTAGTACCCTGGTGTAGGGGACGCTTGTGGTAAATGGACGATGCTTGGGTTCGGTACTTGGCGCGCAGTACGCCTCATCGTGTACCGTCTGCGGCGGGAATGTAGATGGCGGTGTCGGCGAGGTAGGGAACCCGTCCCACTGGTGATGGCCACGGGGGTCCCAAGTCACGGTGCTCGCCAAAGCCGGGGAGACGTCCCACTGGCCTTGCGGGCGGAACCTCTGGCTTACTCCTGTGACAACGAAGAGCATGACGAAAGAAAAAATACAGTGCATTACAGGTGTGCTCACTTTGGCGAGCGCAATGGTTGAGGCACGTGTGGACAGCATGACAAGCAAGATAGCGGACACAAGGGCGGTCCCAATCCTTTGAAGGGGACCGTGGGGAGGTTGTCCATACGAATGCGCCGAGCGGTATTGTTGAAGAGTGGGCGCTACCTGATCACGGCGGCCCCTGCGCGGGGGCTGGCGTGCCCCGGGCGGAGAACGTCGCCGCGGCGGGGGTGAGCTACGCGAGCGCCCTTGTGGGCGGGGCGGCCGGCGGTATCGCCGGGACGGTGACGTGGAGTACCGGCGGCGGGGGGAGAGGCGCACGCGCGATTCAAGTGTTGGAACAGTTTTACGACAAATTGGCTGACCCTATGCGGAATGCGTTGGTCAAGTTCCTGCACACTTTCCACGATCCTCTGTTAGCCAAATTTTATTTATTGATGAAAGCTCACAAAGGTCTGCACCTTCGGCCTGATGGCCGTTGGCCTTCTAGACCTATTGTGGGTCTTTACCAATGGGCCACAACTCCGGTCTCCAAGCTTTTATGTATACTGGGGACCATTTTGTTGAAGTGTGACCCATGGGAGTCACCCTTGGAGACCCCATTAAAGGATGCTCTGGATCTGATTTCTCGAGTACACACTTATATGGATTCGCATTCACCTGGTGATATTGCCCTTACGACGTACGATTTTGATGCGCTGTACACTAATTTGACCCCTACAGATGTTTCAAAAGCCTGCAAACATTGGCGGAGATGGTACTTGGAGCTGTACGACCCATTAGATCTCTTAACTGATGAAGAGAAATCATTTGCGAGATATATGTTTTCGTCTGTTTCAAGCGAAGACTTTTTGTTATTTTCGGCCTGGTTTCCCTTCCTTGATTGGCAGTACGATGTGACGCTATCCTTAGCGGAGTTACTTTTGTTGATAGTCATGAAACACAATGTATTCTTGGCCCCAGGACTAGGCATTTATATTCAGATGATAGGATTTGCGATGGGGACCAATTGTGCTGCGGTTTGGGCGAATCTGATTTTGAGGTTTTATGAAAAAACAGCACAATGCAATGGCGCCCAAAAACCAGATTGCCTTTTGACTCGATTTATCGATGATGCTTGTGTCATTCATTTAAAGCTTGATACACAGTTGCTTCAAGCTTATTTGCATCAAATTTATCCACAGCACTTGACTTTTGAGATTTTGAAGCTTGGTCAGGCTAAAGATGTCTCACTGTTGGATCTCCAGTTTATTTCATTGTCTCCATTGATTCATACTGTGCACTTTAAACCGGCCCACAGTTGTGGCTATATTCCGTTTGCATCAAATACTCCTGTGCATTACAAAACCAAATATATTCGAGGTGAGTGTATCAGATACTTGCGCCTGAATAACCTCCAGATTGGGTTTGAGAATTGTTGTAAACGATTGAAGGGTGCCCTTATGAGACTGAGAGTGCCACAGAAATATTGGGATCCAATGCCTCTGCACTGGCATGATAAGACACGGTTCATGAAGCAAAAACAAAGGACATCACAAGTAGTTCATGTTTTGCGTGTACCATATCATGCCTCTTTGCGCATGCGTTATAATTGGTTCGTGACCAACATCGGTTCTTCCGTCTCTCAATATGTGCCGAACTTGAAATTGCGCACTGTTTTCAAGCCAATGCGTACATTACGTGCCAGTTTTCAAACTTGGCGAACACGTACTTTAACTTGGACTGCTGAGATCCAACGTGATTTGACTGGGATCTCAACATTGTTGCAGGTCGCCAATGAACTGGATCACACAGATGGCAACCAACAGTAGTGATGACTCTGGGATAGCGTACTCCAGCGGAATAGTTGAATTGAACTTTGGTGCATGTCAACCCTAACTCTAGACCTGAATTATTGAGATTGGGAGTGCACTGTACATTTTTTAGCGTCCTGCTATCTGTGCGTTATACTATTTCGCTCAGAAGTTGATAAGGGGACTACTCGTCCCGAAACGCGTACTGTTGTTTGGACACTCGTCACACTGCGCCGAATCCGGACACTGGTTTGAGTCTTGCTGCACGCTGACTTGCTGGGTCTGAGGGTATTTCCGAGACCAACTGATTTTTGTGAATGTAGATTTGCATGTGTGTCTGGTGTCTGTGCGTCTGCGTGCGTGATGCGATGTGGTGGGATGCGATGTGGTGTGATGCGATGCGATGCGATGCGATGCGATGCGATGCGATGCGATGCGATGTGATGTGATGTGATGTGATGCCCGCAGGGTTTGGCAGTGCAGAAAAAATACCCTGTTTTAGTTCTACCGCGGATGCTTTTGTGCCCAACACACGCCTTCTCACAACCCGCTGGTTCCCCCTCTCTTCCCCCACACCATTCCCCAATCCTGTCCCCATGACTCCCAAGCATTCCTCCGTGTCTACAGGAGCTTCCCGTCGATGCAGTCCTGTTTGCCACGGGGTACCACATGGCAGGGGCGCATCAAGACTGGCTCTGCCCCTCCAGGGACTTCATCAGCAAGGAGGGTGTGGGCAAGGGGGCCATGGCGCACGTGGCCGGGGGGCGGTGCTGGGACTGCATTTCATTTGGGGGAATCTGCAGATGATCCGTGATTCGACCCCCTGTGTGTCAATCAAAGCTCAAACTGCGAGGTTCAACATTCCTACTTCCTACCGATCATCAGCGAAACCATGAGTTCTTTGCCCAGGGGCCTCGCTGGCAGGCCTGCGACTAGCACACAGATTCACAGCTTGTGTGTGTGTGTGTGTGTATGCGCCTGTGTGTGACACCCAAGGATTTCAATCAATGCTCCAACTGCGAAATTCAACAGACCTGAAATCCTACCATTCATCACCAAAACCATGACTTCCAAATTTAAGGGGCGACGCTGGCAGGCTGGCGACTATCACACTGATTCACAGCTTCGGAAGCGGATTAGCTTTGTAGGGGCTGCAGCACAGCACGCAGGATCCCCACGACGCTCATCTGCCCCCCCACAGTGTCTGTGCGTGTGTGTGTGTGTGTGTGTGCGCGCGCGCCCGCGTGCATTGGAGTCATGTGTTGTATGTGTTGGTGTTTTTTGTACATGTGTGCGATGTATTGTCAACAGCACACCTGCTTTGACCACCATGCGGCGCACCATGAAACTGCCCTCTGTCTTCACCTCCAGCTTCTTCACAGCTGCCAGCACTTGTGAAATCTTGTGACTCTTCTGCCAGTGCTCAAGAAGGCCTGCAGCTGTATACTTCATGTCCCTCACACGATAGCCTCGCCACAGAGCCTGGAAACCAAGCAATTGCTGGACACCCCCCATTCCGGTCTTCTCCAGCCCTCTGCAACCCTCCAAGCCCCCCCACCTTCAACACCTTCAACAACAAATCTTGCGTGCTCAAAACACCACTGCAATTTGGAGCATTACTTTTGGGCAGTGGAGATCACGCAGGCTTTACCACCTAGCGTCTGTTACACATGGAGCCCAGTGTGTGGCCTGTAACCGAAAGCTGGCGTAGGTGATCATCTGTGAAGAGACGCACTGACACACAGGACCACAAAAGAAAGAAAGCTTGTTAGCGACCGGAAAACCGGCCCCAGGCGCCTTTTGCCCACGGGTCTGTTGCAAGTGGGTGACGTGAACGGGCCTGCAGGCATGTGTACATGGCAGGCTCCCATCCCCTGCGCCCCAGGCATTGGAATGATCACCTTCCCCCGTCATGGACACCTGTCGGTTTGACCCCCCCCCGTGACGACACACACATGCGCCGCTTCAATCATTACCTGAAGCTTCATCGCCAAGGCGCGCTTTGCCAGAAACCGACGCCGAGCCAGACGTGCGTGTGCCCATGCAGTGATCCGCGATGCTGCTGAGCGTCGCGCCTGCGCTTCTTCCTGCGCGGCAATCTGTCGTCGCGATGCTCGCCATCGGCGCTGCAAGACACTGGCCGCGCGGTGCTCCAAAGGCCTACGAGTGGGACGGGATGGGGGTAGGGGGGTTAAGAGGAGAGAGAGGGATAGAGGCGGGGTGGGGATCGGAGTGAACACGGGGGCAGAATAACGCAAATTGTGAGCATGAGGCAGGCATTTCACTCTCACCCACAAAAATTCATCCCCCGCCCCCAACCCCATGGCCCCCTGTGCACACTTCGCCGCAACCACACACCGCCCCGAGGCACGCCTCCACAAAGCAGAGCATTAAGCGGTGGGGAAAGGCCTCAAATCATATTCAAGCAAGCAAGCATAGCATGCTGCTTGTCATTCTGGAGGCAGTGTTCCTCGTCGGTGTTCACTGAGTGTCCTGCAGGGGGGGGGGGGTGTCTGTTGGGGGTTATGTGGGGTATATCCAGCAGAACCCCGAAACGGGCTATTTGAAACACCCTGGGTCTGCATGCTGAACTGATGATAGGTTGGAGAATTTCGCCAATTTGGTCCAAAGGGGCAGGGGGCTATGTGGCACGTTCCCGTATATGTGGGCTTGTATAGTTTTGATCTAACAACCTCTGTGGAGGCGAACCTCCCCCCCGGAGCCACACGTGGAGGATTCCGTCCAAAAGGCAAACACGTGCATACACCTGGAAGAACCAACTGGCACACTCATTCAGCCTTTATGACACCCCCCCCTACTCCCCAAACCTTCTCACATTCTCATTCACACTCTCATTCTTTTCCTGCTAAATGATGGCTCACAGTTCTGGGGATGGGGAGCTGGGGCCTCAGTGAACCCTGGAGGGTGCAGGATGCAAAAACCGCTGTGCCACAGCTGTGTGCCTCCGACTTTCCTTACGCCGTTGGTGGACGGCCTTGCGACACAGCAGTAGTCTACGACCGCACCGTTTGTCTGCCTGGAAAGGTCCAAACCTGATTTGAAAGTGCCTGTGCGCGTACCGGGTGTGCAAACTGGCTTCCTTTTGTGCCCCCGTGCCCCCCCTCCCCCCGTTTGGGCATCACCGCCTCCCAGGAGCCAGTAAGTCCCCAACGCACCAGAGGAGCACCACGGCCCACGGGTGCCTCGAGGGCCCCCAGCAAGAAGCCGAGAGCAAGAACCAGATGAGCCGAAGTCGCGTGCACAGATTTATTGGGAGCCACTTGCAGAGAGCGGAGAGGAGCAGTGGTCGACCCCGAACCCAACCACCAATCACTAGCCTGGGCCCGAACCACCGCTCCAGCCCCCATGACTCCACATGAAGATGCGCACCAAGACATCCGTTGTATGTGGTCACACATGAGCTGGACTGCACAAGGTCGAGGATCGCCGACCCCACCCTCCAAACAATGAAAAAGCCGCAGCCGGAGGACATACTCGGAAAGCTCCGCTCGCCGCTGCTGCACCAGTCGCTGGACGGCCACACGGACCACCCAAGTCTTCACAGCGGCGCGCACCTGGCCTGCCGCGACCGCACGAGCCGCCTCGCGCTCTGCCGCGAAGGCCCGACGTGCAATGCTGCCCCGACAACGCCTCGCCGAATCACGGCATAGGCTCGGCGTGTGAGGATGCACCGCACGAGCGCCTGCGCCCGTGTCACGAGGTTGACGTAGGCGGTGCACACGTTGCGTCGCCACAACCCCTGCAGAAGGCGGGCTGCATGGCAGAGCCGCAGACATCTCTGACGCCGGGAGGCACGAGCGTTGGCCGTAGCTGTGGCAACAAGGGCATGCCATCGGCAACGGAGGGCTCGGCGTCGCCATGCACGCTGGAGAACAAGGGTTGCAGGCGAAACGGTGTCCCGCCATGATTGGTAGCGTCTCTGCTGTTGCTTGCACCTCACCATTGCTTGCGCCCTGATCACTACCATGCGGTGGTGTTCGTAGGCGGCACGGCACTGCCTGGCTCGCCATGCTGTCTGCAGCCTGACTGTGGCGGCCTTCAGCCTCAAATAACTGGACCTCTGTCTTCTGCACACCACAATCGCCCGCCGGCGTGCCTGCACATACCGAGTAGCTCCCTTCAGCCTCCTGTACGCGTGCAGCTGGCGTCTGCATGCCACAATCGCCCGCCGGCGTGCCTGCACATACCGAGTAGCTCCCTTCAGCCTCCTGTACGCGTGCAGCTGGCGTCTGCATGCCACAATCGCCCGCCGTCGCGTTTGGATACAGAGGCTGGCATGGCGCAGCTGCTGGTAGCGTCTCTGCTGTTGCTTGCACCTCACCATTGCTTGCGCCCTGATCACTACCATGCGGTGGTGTTCGTAGGCGGCACGGCACTGCCTGGCTCGCCATGCTGTCTGCAGCCTGACTGTGGCGGCCTTCAGCCTGGAATAAGTGGATCTCTGTCTTCTGCACACCACAATCGCCCGCCGGCGTGCCTGCACATACCGAGTAGCTCCCTTCAGCCTCCTGTACGCGTGCAGCTGGCGTCTGCACACCACAATCGCCCGCCGGCGTGCCTGCACATACCGAGTAGCTCCCTTCAGCCTCCTGTACGCGTGCAGCTGCCGTCTGCATGCCACAATCGCTCGCCAGCGTGCCTGCACATACTGAGTAGCTCCCTTCAGCCTCCTGTACGCGTGCAGCTGGCGTCTGCATGCCACAATCGCCCGCCGGCGTGCCTGCACATACCGAGTAGCTCCCTTCAGCCTCCTGTACGCGTGCAGCTGGCGTCTGCACACCACAATCGCCCGCCGGCGTGCCTGCACATACCGAGTAGCTCCCTTCAGCCTCCTGTACGCGTGCAGCTGCCGTCTGCATGCCACAATCGCCCGCCGGCGTGCCTGCACATACCGAGTAGCTCCCTTCAGCCTCCTGTACGCGTGCAGCTGCCGTCTGCATGCCACAATCGCCCGCCGTCGCGTTTGGATACAGAGGCTGGCATGGCGCAGCTGCTGGTAGCGTCTCTGCTGTTGCTTTCACCTCACCATTGCTTGCGCCCTGATCACTACCATGCGGTGGTGTTCGTAGGCGGCACGGCACTGCCTGGCTCACCATGCTGTCTGCAGCCTGACTGTGGCGGCCTTCAGCCTCAAATAACTGGATCTCAGTCTTCTGCACACCACAATCGCCCGCCGGCGTGCCTGCACATACCGAGTAGCTCCCTTCAGCCTCCTGTACGCTTGCAGCTGGCGTCTGCACACCACAATCGCCCGCCGGCGTGCCTGCACATACTGAGTAGCTCCCTTCAGCCTCCTGTACGCGTGCAGCTGGCGTCTGCATGCCACAATCGCCCGCCGGCGTGCCTGCACATACCGAGTAGCTCCCTTCAGCCTCCTGTACGCGTGCAGCTGGCGTCTGCATGCCACAATCGCCCGCCGGCGTGCCTGCACATACCGAGTAGCTCCCTTCAGCCTCCTGTACGCGTGCAGCTGGCGTCTGCACACCACAATCGCCCGCCGGCGTGCCTGCACATACCGAGTAGCTCCCTTCAGCCTCCTGTACGCGTGCAGCTGGCGTCTGCACACCACAATCGCCCGCCGGCGTGCCTGCACATACCGAGTAGCTCCCTTCAGCCTCCTGTACGCGTGCAGCTGGCGTCTGCACACCACAATCGCCCGCCGGCGTGCCTGCACATACCGAGTAGCTCCCTTCAGCCTCCTGTACGCGTGCAGCTGGCGTCTGCATGCCACAATCGCCCGCCGTCGCGTTTGGATACAGAGGCTGGCATGGCGCAGCTGCTGGTAGCGTCTCTGCTGTTGCTTGCACCTCACCATTGCTTGCGCCCTGATCACTACCATGCGGTGGTGTTCGTAGGCGGCACGGCACTGCCTGGCGCGCCATACTGTCTGCAGCCTGACTGTGGCGGCCTTCAGCCTCAAATATGTGGACCTCAGTCTTCTGCACACCACAATCGCCCGCCGGCGTGCCTGCACATACCGAGTAGCTCCCTTCAGCCTCCTGTACGCGTGCAGCTGGCGTCTGCATGCCACAATCGCCCGCCGGCTCGCCTGCACATACCGAGTAGCCCCCTTCAGCCTCCTGTACGCGTGCAGCTGGCGTCTGCATGCCACAATCGCTCGCCGTCGCGTTTGGATACAGAGGCTGGCATGGCGCAGCTGCTGGTAGCGTCTCTGCTGTTGCTTGCACCTGACCATTGCTTGCGCCCTGATCACTACCATGCGGTGGTGTTCGTAGGCGGCACGGCACTGCCTGGCTCGCCATGCTGTCTGCAGCCTGACTGTGGCGGCCTTCAGCCTCAAATATGTGGACCTCTGTCTTCTACACACCACAATCGCCCGCCGGCGTGCCTGCACATACCGAGTACCTCCCTTCAGCCTCCTGTACGCTTGCAGCTGGCGTCTGCATGCCACAATCGCCCGCCGTCGCGTTTGGATACAGAGGCTGGCATGGCGCAGCTGCTGGTAGCGTCTCTGCTGTTGCTTGCACCTGACCATTGCTTGCGCCCTGATCACTACCACGCGGTGGTGTTCGTAGGCGGCACGGCACTGCCTGGCTCGCCATGCTGTCTGCAGCCTGACTGTGGCGGCCTTCAGCCTCAAATATGTGGACCTCTGTCTTCTGCACACCACAATCGCCCGCCGGCGTGCCTGCACATACCGAGTAGCTCCCTTCAGCCTCCTGTACGCTTGCAGCTGGCGTCTGCATGCCACAATCGCCCGCCGGCGTGCCTGCACATACCGAGTAGCCCCCTTCAGCCTCCTGTACGCGTGCAGCTGGCGTCTGCATGCCACAATCGCCCGCCGTCGCGTTTGGATACAGAGGCTGGCATGGCGCAGCTGCTGGTAGCGTCTCTGCTGTTGCTTGCACCTCACCATTGCTTGCGTCCTGATCACTACCATGCGGTGGTGTTCGTAGGCGGCACGGCACTGCCTGGCTCGCCATGCTGTCTGCAGCCTGACTGTGGCGGCCTTCAGCCTCAAATATGTGGACCTCTGTCTTCTGCACACCACAATCGCCCGCCGGCGTGCCTGCACATACCGAGTAGCTCCCTTCAGCGTCCTGTACGCGTGCAGCTGGCGTCTGCATGCCACAATCGCCCGCCGGCGTGCCTGCACATACCGAGTAGCTCCCTTCAGCCTCCTGTACGCGTGCAGCTGGCGTCTGCATGCCACAATCGCCCGCCGGCGTGCCTGCACATACCGAGTAGCTCCCTTCAGCCTCCTGTACGCGTGCAGCTGGCGTCTGCATGCCACAATCGCCCGCCGTCGCGTTTGGATACAGAGGCTGGCATGGCGCAGCTGCTGGTAGCGTCTCTGCTGTTGCTTGCACCTCACCATTGCTTGCGCCCTGATCACTACCATGCGGTGGTGTTCGTAGGCGGCACGGCACTGCCTGGCTCGCCATGCTGTCTGCAGCCTGACTGTGGCGGCCTTCAGCCTCAAATATGTGGACCTCTGTCTTCTGCACACCACAATCGCCCGCCGGCGTGCCTGCACATACCGAGTAGCTCCCTTCAGCGTCCTGTACGCGTGCAGCTGGCGTCTGCACACCACAATCGCCCGCCGGCGTGCCTGCACATACCGAGTAGCTCCCTTCAGCCTCCTGTACGCGTGCAGCTGGCGTCTGCATGCCACAATCGCCCGCCGGCGTGCCTGCACATACCGAGTAGCTCCCTTCAGCCTCCTGTACGCGTGCAGCTGGCGTCTGCATGCCACAATCGCCCGCCGTCGCGTTTGGATACAGAGGCTGGCATGGCGCAGCTGCTGGTAGCGTCTCTGCTGTTGCTTGCACCTGACCATTGCTTGCGCCCTGATCACTACCATGCGGTGGTGTTCGTAGGCGGCACGGCACTGCCTGGCTCGCCATGCTGTCTGCAGCCTGACTGTGGCGGCCTTCAGCCTCAAATATGTGGACCTCTGTCTTCTGCACACCACAATCGCCCGCCGGCGTGCCTGCACATACCGAGTAGCTCCCTTCAGCCTCCTGTACGCTTGCAGCTGGCGTCTGCATGCCACAATCGCTCGCCGGCGTGCCTGCACATACCGAGTAGCCCCCTTCAGCCTCCTGTACGCGTGCAGCTGCCGTCTGCATGCCACAATCGCCCGCCGTCGCGTTTGGATCCAGAGGCTGGCAGGCCGCAGCTGCTGGTAGCGTCTCTGCTGTTGCTTGCACCTCACCATTGCTTGCGTCCTGATCACTACCATGCGGTGGTGTTCGTAGGCGGCACGGCACTGCCTGGCTCGCCATGCTGTCTGCAGCCTGACTGTGGCGGCCTTCAGCCTCAAATAAATGGACCTCAGTCTTCTGCACACCACAATCGCCCGCCGGCGTGCCTGCACATACCGAGTAGCTCCCTTCAGCCTCCTGTACGCGTGCAGCTGGCGTCTGCATGCCACAATCGCCCGCCGTCGCGTTTGGATACAGAGGCTGGCATGGCGCAGCTGCTGGTAGCGTCTCTGCTGTTGCCTGCACCTGACGATTGCTTGCGCCCTGATCACTACCATGCGGTGGTGTTCGTAGGCGGCACGGCACTGCCTGGCTCGCCATGCTGTCTGCAGCCTGACTGTGGCGGCCTTCAGCCTCAAATAAGTGGATCTCTGTCTTCTGCACACCACAATCGCCCGCCGGCGTGCCTGCACATACCGAGTAGCTCCCTTCAGCCTCCTGTACGCATGCAGCTGGCGTCTGCACACCACAATCGCCCGCCGGCGTGCCTGCACATACCGAGTACCTCCCTTCAGCCTCCTGTACGCGTGCAGCTGGCGTCTGCATGCCACAATCGCCCGCCGTCGCGTTTGGATACAGAGGCTGGCATGGCGCAGCTGCTGGTAGCGTCTCTGCTGTTGCTTGCACCTGACCATTGCTTGCGCCCTGATCACTACCATGCGGTGGTGTTCGTAGGCGGCACGGCACTGCCTGGCTCGCCATGCTGTCTGCAGCCTGACTGTGGCGGCCTTCAGCCTCAAATAAGTGGATCTCTGTCTTCTGCACACCACAATCGCCCGCCGGCGTGCCTGCACATACCGAGTAGCTCCCTTCAGCCTCCTGTACGCGTGCAGCTGGCGTCTGCATGCCACAATCGCCCGCCGGCGTGCCTGCACATACCGAGTAGCTCCCTTCAGCCTCCTGTACGCGTGCAGCTGGCGTCTGCATGCCACAATCGCCCGCCGTCGCGTTTGGATACAGAGGCTGGCATGGCGCAGCTGCTGGTAGCGTCTCTGCTGTTGCTTGCACCTGACCATTGCTTGCGCCCTGATCACTACCATGCGGTGGTGTTCGTAGGCGGCACGGCACTGCCTGGCTCGCCATGCTGTCTGCAGCCTGACTGTGGCGGCCTTCAGCCTCAAATATGTGGACCTCTGTCTTCTGCACACCACAATCGCCCGCCGGCGTGCCTGCACATACCGAGTAGCTCCCTTCAGCCTCCTGTACGCTTGCAGCTGGCGTCTGCATGCCACAATCGCTCGCCGGCGTGCCTGCACATACCGAGTGGCCCCCTTCAGCCTCCTGTACGCGTGCAGCTGGCGTCTGCATGCCACAATCGCCCGCCGTCGCGTTTGGATACAGAGGCTGGCATGGCGCAGCTGCTGGTAGCGTCTCTGCTGTTGCTTGCACCTCACCATTGCTTGCGTCCTGATCACTACCATGCGGTGGTGTTCGTAGGCGGCACGGCACTGCCTGGCTCGCCATGCTGTCTGCAGCCTGACTGTGGCGGCCTTCAGCCTCAAATAAATGGACCTCAGTCTTCTGCACACCACAATCGCCCGCCGGCGTGCCTGCACATACCGAGTACCTCCCTTCAGCCTCCTGTACGCGTGCAGCTGGCGTCTGCATGCCACAATCGCCCGCCGTCGCGTTTGGATACAGAGGCTGGCATGGCGCAGCTGCTGGTAGCGTCTCTGCTGTTGCTTGCACCTGACCATTGCTTGCGCCCTGATCACTACCATGCGGTGGTGTTCGTAGGCGGCACGGCACTGCCTGGCTCGCCATGCTGTCTGCAGCCTGACTGTGGCGGCCTTCAGCCTCAAATAACTGGACCTCTGTCTTCTGCACACCACAATCGCCCGCCGGCGTGCCTGCACATACCGAGTAGCTCCCTTCAGCCTCCTGTACGCTTGCAGCTGGCGTCTGCATGCCACAATCGCCCGCCGGCGTGCCTGCACATACCGAGTAGCCCCCTTCAGCCTCCTGTACGCGTGCAGCTGCCGTCTGCATGCCACAATCGCCCGCCGTCGCGTTTGGATACAGAGGCTGGCATGGCGCAGCTGCTGGTAGCGTCTCTGCTGTTGCTTGCACCTCACCATTGCTTGCGTCCTGATCACTACCATGCGGTGGTGTTCGTAGGCGGCACGGCACTGCCTGGCTCGCCATGCTGTCTGCAGCCTGACTGTGGCGGCCTTCAGCCTCAAATAACTGGACCTCAGTCTTCTGCACACCACAATCGCCCGCCGGCGTGCCTGCACATACCGAGTAGCTCCCTTCAGCCTCCTGTACGCATGCAGCTGGCGTCTGCACACCACAATCGCCCGCCGGCGTGCCTGCACATACCGAGTACCTCCCTTCAGCCTCCTGTACGCGTGCAGCTGGCGTCTGCATGCCACAATCGCCCGCCGTCGCGTTTGGATACAGAGGCTGGCATGGCGCAGCTGCTGGTAGCGTCTCTGCTGTTGCTTGCACCTGACCATTGCTTGCGCCCTGATCACTACCATGCGGTGGTGTTCGTAGGCGGCACGGCACTGCCTGGCTCGCCATGCTGTCTGCAGCCTGACTGTGGCGGCCTTCAGCCTCAAATAAGTGGATCTCTGTCTTCTGCACACCACAATCGCCCGCCGGCGTGCCTGCACATACCGAGTAGCTCCCTTCAGCCTCCTGTACGCGTGCAGCTGGCGTCTGCATGCCACAATCGCCCGCCGGCGTGCCTGCACATACCGAGTAGCTCCCTTCAGCCTCCTGTACGCGTGCAGCTGGCGTCTGCATGCCACAATCGCCCGCCGTCGCGTTTGGATACAGAGGCTGGCATGGCGCAGCTGCTGGTAGCGTCTCTGCTGTTGCTTGCACCTGACCATTGCTTGCGCCCTGATCACTACCATGCGGTGGTGTTCGTAGGCGGCACGGCACTGCCTGGCTCGCCATGCTGTCTGCAGCCTGACTGTGGCGGCCTTCAGCCTCAAATATGTGGACCTCTGTCTTCTGCACACCACAATCGCCCGCCGGCGTGCCTGCACATACCGAGTAGCTCCCTTCAGCCTCCTGTACGCTTGCAGCTGGCGTCTGCATGCCACAATCGCTCGCCGGCGTGCCTGCACATACCGAGTAGCCCCCTTCAGCCTCCTGTACGCGTGCAGCTGGCGTCTGCATGCCACAATCGCCCGCCGTCGCGTTTGGATACAGAGGCTGGCATGGCGCAGCTGCTGGTAGCGTCTCTGCTGTTGCTTGCACCTCACCATTGCTTGCGTCCTGATCACTACCATGCGGTGGTGTTCGTAGGCGGCACGGCACTGCCTGGCTCGCCATGCTGTCTGCAGCCTGACTGTGGCGGCCTTCAGCCTCAAATAAATGGACCTCAGTCTTCTGCACACCACAATCGCCCGCCGGCGTGCCTGCACATACCGAGTACCTCCCTTCAGCCTCCTGTACGCGTGCAGCTGGCGTCTGCATGCCACAATCGCCCGCCGTCGCGTTTGGATACAGAGGCTGGCATGGCGCAGCTGCTGGTAGCGTCTCTGCTGTTGCTTGCACCTGACCATTGCTTGCGCCCTGATCACTACCATGCGGTGGTGTTCGTAGGCGGCACGGCACTGCCTGGCTCGCCATGCTGTCTGCAGCCTGACTGTGGCGGCCTTCAGCCTCAAATATGTGGACCTCTGTCTTCTGCACACCACAATCGCCCGCCGGCGTGCCTGCACATACCGAGTAGCTCCCTTCAGCCTCCTGTACGCTTGCAGCTGGCGTCTGCATGCCACAATCGCCCGCCGGCGTGCCTGCACATACCGAGTAGCCCCCTTCAGCCTCCTGTACGCGTGCAGCTGGCGTCTGCATGCCACAATCGCCCGCCGTCGCGTTTGGATACAGAGGCTGGCATGGCGCAGCTGCTGGTAGCGTCTCTGCTGTTGCTTGCACCTCACCATTGCTTGCGTCCTGATCACTACCATGCGGTGGTGTTCGTAGGCGGCACGGCACTGCCTGGCTCGCCATGCTGTCTGCAGCCTGACTGTGGCGGCCTTCAGCCTCAAATAACTGGACCTCAGTCTTCTGCACACCACAATCGCCCGCCGGCGTGCCTGCACATACCGAGTAGCTCCCTTCAGCCTCCTGTACGCGTGCAGCTGGCGTCTGCATGCCACAATCGCCCGCCGGCGTGCCTGCACATACCGAGTAGCTCCCTTCAGCCTCCTGTACGCGTGCAGCTGGCGTCTGCATGCCACAATCGCCCGCCGTCGCGTTTGGATACAGAGGCTGGCATGGCGCAGCTGCTGGTAGCGTCTCTGCTGTTGCTTGCACCTGACCATTGCTTGCGCCCTGATCACTACCATGCGGTGGTGTTCGTAGGCGGCACGGCACTGCCTGGATCGCCATGCTGTCTGCAGCCTGACTGTGGCGGCCTTCAGCCTCAAATATGTGGACCTCTGTCTTCTGCACACCACAATCGCCCGCCGGCGTGCCTGCACATACCGAGTAGCTCCCTTCAGCCTCCTGTACGCTTGCAGCTGGCGTCTGCATGCCACAATCGCTCGCCGGCGTGCCTGCACATACCGAGTAGCCCCCTTCAGCCTCCTGTACGCGTGCAGCTGCCGTCTGCATGCCACAATCGCCCGCCGTCGCGTTTGGATACAGAGGCTGGCATGGCGCAGCTGCTGGTAGCGTCTCTGCTGTTGCTTGCACCTCACCATTGCTTGCGTCCTGATCACTACCATGCGGTGGTGTTCGTAGGCGGCACGGCACTGCCTGGCTCGCCATGCTGTCTGCAGCCTGACTGTGGCGGCCTTCAGCCTCAAATAAATGGACCTCAGTCTTCTGCACACCACAATCGCCCGCCGGCGTGCCTGCACATACCGAGTAGCTCCCTTCAGCCTCCTGTACGCGTGCAGCTGGCGTCTGCATGCCACAATCGCCCGCCGTCGCGTTTGGATACAGAGGCTGGCATGGCGCAGCTGCTGGTAGCGTCTCTGCTGTTGCTTGCACCTGACGATTGCTTGCGCCCTGATCACTACCATGCGGTGGTGTTCGTAGGCGGCACGGCACTGCCTGGCTCGCCATGCTGTCTGCAGCCTGACTGTGGCGGCCTTCAGCCTCAAATAACTGGATCTCTGTCTTCTGCACATCACAATCGCCCGCCGGCGTGCCTGCACATACCGAGTAGCCCCCTTCAGCCTCCTGTACGCGTGCAGCTGGCGTCTGCACACCACAATCGCCCGCCGGCGTGCCTGCACATACCGAGTACCTCCCTTCAGCCTCCTGTACGCGTGCAGCTGGCGTCTGCATGCCACAATCGCCCGCCGTCGCGTTTGGATACAGAGGCTGGCATGGCGCAGCTGCTGGTAGCGTCTCTGCTGTTGCTTGCACCTGACCATTGCTTGCGCCCTGATCACTACCATGCGGTGGTGTTCGTAGGCGGCACGGCACTGCCTGGCTCGCCATGCTGTCTGCAGCCTGACTGTGGCGGCCTTCAGCCTCAAATAACTGGACCTCAGTCTTCTGCACACCACAATCGCCCGCCGGCGTGCCTGCACATACCGAGTAGCTCCCTTCAGCCTCCTGTACGCGTGCAGCTGGCGTCTGCATGCCACAATCGCCCGCCGGCGTGCCTGCACATACCGAGTAGCTCCCTTCAGCCTCCTGTACGCGTGCAGCTGGCGTCTGCATGCCACAATCGCCCGCCGTCGCGTTTGGATACAGAGGCTGGCATGGCGCAGCTGCTGGTAGCGTCTCTGCTGTTGCTTGCACCTGACCATTGCTTGCGCCCTGATCACTACCATGCGGTGGTGTTCGTAGGCGGCACGGCACTGCCTGGCTCGACATGCTGTCTGCAGCCTGACTGTGGCGGCCTTCAGCCTCAAATATGTGGATCTCTGTCTTCTGCACACCACAATCGCCCGCCGGCGTGCCTGCACATACCGAGTAGCTCCCTTCAGCGTCCTGTACGCGTGCAGCTGGCGTCTGCATGCCACAATCGCCCGCCGGCGTGCCTGCACATACCGAGTAGCTCCCTTCAGCCTCCTGTACGCGTGCAGCTGGCGTCTGCATGCCACAATCGCCCGCCGTCGCGTTTGGATACAGAGGCTGGCATGGCGCAGCTGCTGGTAGCGTCTCTGCTGTTGCTTGCACCTGACCATTGCTTGCGCCCTGATCACTACCATGCGGTGGTGTTCGTAGGCGGCACGGCACTGCCTGGCTCGCCATGCTGTCTGCAGCCTGACTGTGGCGGCCTTCAGCCTCAAATATGTGGACCTCTGTCTTCTGCACACCACAATCGCCCGCCGGCGTGCCTGCACATACCGAGTAGCTCCCTTCAGCCTCCTGTACGCTTGCAGCTGGCGTCTGCATGCCACAATCGCTCGCCGGCGTGCCTGCACATACCGAGTAACCCCCTTCAGCCTCCTGTACGCGTGCAGCTGCCGTCTGCATGCCACAATCGCCCGCCGTCGCGTTTGGATACAGAGGCTGGCATGGCGCAGCTGCTGGTAGCGTCTCTGCTGTTGCTTGCACCTGACGATTGCTTGCGCCCTGATCACTACCATGCGGTGGTGTTCGTAGGCGGCACGGCACTGCCTGGCTCGCCATGCTGTCTGCAGCCTGACTGTGGCGGCCTTCAGCCTCAAATAACTGGATCTCTGTCTTCTGCACACCACAATCGCCCGCCGGCGTGCCTGCACATACCGAGTAGCTCCCTTCAGCCTCCTGTACGCGTGCAGCTGGCGTCTGCACACCACAATCGCCCGCCGGCGTGCCTGCACATACCGAGTAGCTCCCTTCAGCCTCCTGTACGCGTGCAGCTGGCGTCTGCATGCCACAATCGCCCGCCGTCGCGTTTGGATACAGAGGCTGGCATGGCGCAGCTGCTGGTAGCGTCTCTGCTGTTGCTTGCACCTGACCATTGCTTGCGCCCTGATCACTACCATGCGGTGGTGTTCGTAGGCGGCACGGCACTGCCTGGCTCGCCATGCTGTCTGCAGCCTGACTGTGGCGGCCTTCAGCCTCAAATATGTGGACCTCTGTCTTCTGCACACCACAATCGCCCGCCGGCGTGCCTGCACATACCGAGTAGCTCCCTTCAGCGTCCTGTACGCGTGCAGCTGGCGTCTGCATGCCACAATCGCTCGCCGGCGTGCCTGCACATACCGAGTAGCCCCCTTCAGCCTCCTGTACGCGTGCAGCTGCCGTCTGCATGCCACAATCGCCCGCCGTCGCGTTTGGAAACAGAGGCTGGCATGGCGCAGCTGCTGGTAGCGTCTCTGCTGTTGCTTGCACCTCACCATTGCTTGCGTCCTGATCACTACCATGCGGTGGTGTTCGTAGGCGGCACGGCACTGCCTGGCTCGCCATGCTGTCTGCAGCCTGACTGTGGCGGCCTTCAGCCTCAAATAAATGGACCTCAGTCTTCTGCACACCACAATCGCCCGCCGGCGTACCTGCACATACCGAGTAGCTCCCTTCAGCCTCCTGTACGCGTGCAGCTGGCGTCTGCATGCCACAATCGCCCGCCGTCGCGTTTGGATACAGAGGCTGGCATGGCGCAGCTGCTGGTAGCGTCTCTGCTGTTGCTTGCACCTGACGATTGCTTGCGCCCTGATCACTACCATGCGGTGGTGTTCGTAGGCGGCACGGCACTGCCTGGCTCGCCATGCTGTCTGCAGCCTGACTGTGGCGGCCTTCAGCCTCAAATAACTGGATCTCTGTCTTCTGCACACCACAATCGCCCGCCGGCGTGCCTGCACATACCGAGTAGCTCCCTTCAGCCTCCTGTACGCGTGCAGCTGGCGTCTGCATGCCACAATCGCCCGCCGGCGTGCCTGCACATACCGAGTACCTCCCTTCAGCCTCCTGTACGCGTGCAGCTGCCGTCTGCATGCCACAATCGCTCGCCGTCGCGTTTGGATACAGAGGCTGGCATGGCGCAGCTGCTGGTAGCGTCTCTGCTGTTGCTTGCACCTGACCATTGCTTGCGCCCTGATCACTACCATGCGGTGGTGTTCGTAGGCGGCACGGCACTGCCTGGCTCGCCATGCTGTCTGCAGCCTGACTGTGGCGGCCTTCAGCCTCAAATATGTGGACCTCTGTCTTCTGCACACCACAATCGCCCGCCGGCGTGCCTGCACATACCGAGTAGCTCCCTTCAGCCTCCTGTACGCGTGCAGCTGGCGTCTGCATGCCACAATCGCCCGCCGGCGTGCCTGCACGTACCGAGTAGCTCCCTTCAGCCTCCTGTACGCGTGCAGCTGGCGTCTGCATGCCACAATCGCCCGCCGTCGCGTTTGGATACAGAGGCTGGCATGGCGCAGCTGCTGGTAGCGTCTCTGCTGTTGCTTGCACCTGACCATTGCTTGCGCCCTGATCACTACCATGCGGTGGTGTTCGTAGGCGGCACGGCACTGCCTGGCTCGCCATGCTGTCTGCAGCCTGACTGTGGCGGCCTTCAGCCTCAAATAAGTGGATCTCTGTCTTCTGCACACCACAATCGCCCGCCGGCGTGCCTGCACATACCGAGTAGCTCCCTTCAGCCTCCTGTACGCGTGCAGCTGGCGTCTGCATGCCACAATCGCCCGCCGGCGTGCCTGCACGTACCGAGTAGCTCCCTTCAGCCTCCTGTACGCGTGCAGCTGGCGTCTGCATGCCACAATCGCCCGCCGGCGTGCCTGCACGTACCGAGTAGCTCCCTTCAGCCTCCTGTACGCGTGCAGCTGGCGTCTGCATGCCACAATCGCCCGCCGTCGCGTTTGGATACAGAGGCTGGCATGGCGCAGCTGCTGGTAGCGTCTCTGCTGTTGCTTGCACCTGACCATTGCTTGCGCCCTGATCACTACCATGCGGTGGTGTTCGTAGGCGGCACGGCACTGCCTGGCTCGCCATGCTGTCTGCAGCCTGACTGTGGCGGCCTTCAGCCTCAAATAAGTGGATCTCTGTCTTCTGCACACCACAATCGCCCGCCGGCGTGCCTGCACATACCGAGTAGCTCCCTTCAGCCTCCTGTACGCGTGCAGCTGGCGTCTGCATGCCACAATCGCCCGCCGGCGTGCCTGCACGTACCGAGTAGCTCCCTTCAGCCTCCTGTACGCGTGCAGCTGGCGTCTGCATGGCACAATCGCCCGCCGGCGTGCCTGCACATACCGAGTAGCTCCCTTCAGCCTCCTGTACGCGTGCAGCTGGCGTCTGCACACCACAATCGCCCGCCGGCGTGCCTGCACATACCGAGTACCTCCCTTCAGCCTCCTGTACGCGTGCAGCTGCCGTCTGCATGCCACAATCGCTCGCCGTCGCGTTTGGATACAGAGGCTGGCATGGCGCAGCTGCTGGTAGCGTCTCTGCTGTTGCTTGCACCTGACCATTGCTTGCGCCCTGATCACTACCATGCGGTGGTGTTCGTAGGCGGCACGGCACTGCCTGGCTCGCCATGCTGTCTGCAGCCTGACTGTGGCGGCCTTCAGCCTCAAATATGTGGACCTCTGTCTTCTGCACACCACAATCGCCCGCCGGCGTGCCTGCACATACCGAGTAGCTCCCTTCAGCCTCCTGTACGCGTGCAGCTGGCGTCTGCATGCCACAATCGCCCGCCGGCGTGCCTGCACGTACCGAGTAGCTCCCTTCAGCCTCCTGTACGCGTGCAGCTGGCGTCTGCATGCCACAATCGCCCGCCGTCGCGTTTGGATACAGAGGCTGGCATGGCGCAGCTGCTGGTAGCGTCTCTGCTGTTGCTTGCACCTGACCATTGCTTGCGCCCTGATCACTACCATGCGGTGGTGTTCGTAGGCGGCACGGCACTGCCTGGCTCGCCATGCTGTCTGCAGCCTGACTGTGGCGGCCTTCAGCCTCAAATAAGTGGATCTCTGTCTTCTGCACACCACAATCGCCCGCCGGCGTGCCTGCACATACCGAGTAGCTCCCTTCAGCCTCCTGTACGCGTGCAGCTGGCGTCTGCATGCCACAATCGCCCGCCGGCGTGCCTGCACGTACCGAGTAGCTCCCTTCAGCCTCCTGTACGCGTGCAGCTGGCGTCTGCATGCCACAATCGCCCGCCGGCGTGCCTGCACATACCGAGTAGCTCCCTTCAGCCTCCTGTACGCGTGCAGCTGGCGTCTGCATGCCACAATCGCCCGCCGTCGCGTTTGGATACAGAGGCTGGCATGGCGCAGCTGCTGGTAGCGTCTCTGCTGTTGCTTGCACCTGACCATTGCTTGCGCCCTGATCACTACCATGCGGTGGTGTTCGTAGGCGGCACGGCACTGCCTGGCTCGCCATGCTGTCTGCAGCCTGACTGTGGCGGCCTTCAGCCTCAAATAAGTGGATCTCTGTCTTCTGCACACCACAATCGCCCGCCGGCGTGCCTGCACATACCGAGTAGCTCCCTTCAGCCTCCTGTACGCGTGCAGCTGGCGTCTGCATGCCACAATCGCCCGCCGGCGTGCCTGCACGTACCGAGTAGCTCCCTTCAGCCTCCTGTACGCGTGCAGCTGGCGTCTGCATGCCACAATCGCCCGCCGGCGTGCCTGCACATACCGAGTACCTCCCTTCAGCCTCCTGTACGCGTGCAGCTGCCGTCTGCATGCCACAATCGCCGGCCGTCGCGTTTGGATACAGAGGCTGGCATGGCGCAGCTGCTGGTAGCGTCTCTGCTGTTGCTTGCACCTGACCATTGCTTGCGCCCTGATCACTACCATGCGGTGGTGTTCGTAGGCGGCACGGCACTGCCTGGCTCGCCATGCTGTCTGCAGCCTGACTGTGGCGGCCTTCAGCCTCAAATAAGTGGATCTCTGTCTTCTGCACACCACAATCGCCCGCCGGCGTGCCTGCACATACCGAGTAGCTCCCTTCAGCCTCCTGTACGCGTGCAGCTGGCGTCTGCATGCCACAATCGCCCGCCGGTGTGCCTGCACGTACCGAGTAGCTCCCTTCAGCCTCCTGTACGCGTGCAGCTGGCGTCTGCATGCCACAATCGCCCGCCGTCGCGTTTGGATACAGAGGCTGGCATGGCGCAGCTGCTGGTAGCGTCTCTGCTGTTGCTTGCACCTGACCATTGCTTGCGCCCTGATCACTACCATGCGGTGGTGTTCGTAGGCGGCACGGCACTGCCTGGCTCGCCATGCTGTCTGCAGCCTGACTGTGGCGGCCTTCAGCCTCAAATATGTGGATCTCTGTCTTCTGCACACCACAATCGCCCGCCGGCGTGCCTGCACATACCGAGTAGCTCCCTTCAGCCTCCTGTACGCGTGCAGCTGGCGTCTGCATGCCACAATCGCCCGCCGGCGTGCCTGCACATACCGAGTAGCTCCCTTCAGCCTCCTGTACGCGTGCAGCTGGCGTCTGCATGCCACAATCGCCCGCCGTCGCGTTTGGATACAGAGGCTGGCATGGCGCAGCTGCTGGTAGCGTCTCTGCTGTTGCTTGCACCTGACCATTGCTTGCGCCCTGATCACTACCATGCGGTGGTGTTCGTAGGCGGCACGGCACTGCCTGGCTCGCCATGCTGTCTGCAGGACGATTGTGGCCTCCCTAAGTGACTGGTATGCGGAGCGCTGCTTTCTGCATGCCACGGTTCCGCGACGCCACGCCTGCGCCTGGCAGACAGCCGCGCGCAGCCGCTGATACCGCCGCCGCTGCAGGCCGCCGCGAGCCATGCGCACGGCGGCCTTCAGGACCCCTGTCTCGTAGTTGAAAATCATGCGGCACCACGACGCCCTCCACCACGACTGCACCTTCACTGCCATCGCCGTCTCATGCAGACGCCGCGCAGTCTCGCGCAGATGCTGCAGCTGCTGCCGCGCCATCACACCGCGCCACTGTGTCTGCAGCTTGATTGCTGCCGCCTTCAGCCTCAAATGCCTGGCGTGCTGCCGCCTGCATGCCACAATCGCCCGCCGGCGGGCTTGCACGCAGCCAGCAGTTGCCTTCAGCCTCAAATATTCCGACCGCTGTCGCCTGCACGCCACGGTCGCCCGTCGCCGCGTCTGAACAAACCGGATAGCGGCCTTCAGCCTCAAGTACCCATTCCGCTGTCGCCTGCATGCCACAATTGCACGCCGTCGCCCTTGGATACGGAGAGCAGCAACGCGCAGTCGCTGGTAGCGGCGTTGACATACCGCGGCGCGGAGGTGAACCTGCAACCGAACCAGCGCATGGCGCTGGCGACTGTACGCCCTGCGCGCAGCAAACCCCCGCCACGTGGACTGCACCTGATGCGAGATACCGTGGGGGGCGAAGTTTAGCGGACTGCCAGTCTTAGCAGGGAAGAAGGTTGAGAAACCAAGGCGCGCCAGTAGGTCTGGTGTCAGTAAGAGGGAGGAGCAGGGAAGCCAGTACCACTAGTGGGTAGGGAGTGATGGTTCGGGTGACATGGTTGAGCAACTGGTGTCAGGTTCTCCCCCATAAGCATCCCCAATACCTATCAAACTCCCCCACCCCTCCTCTCTTGGGCTGAACGACGAAAGCCAAGGTTGCCGGTGAAAACATCCGGGTTGATGCATGTGTGTTGTACGTTCGTGGGGCCCTCTATGATGCTCTGGCCATACGCCAGGACAGAAGAGTCCTGTTCTACATCACTGTTACTTTGCTACTTTGCTACTCGTGGGGGGCGTTTCAGTGTAGCTCTGAACCCCAACACCCACAGTGTAAGGGTGAAGGTTCAAATTTTTTTGGGCTGTTAATTTGGGCATATTTGAACTCTCCATTAAAATCCGTCTGTGCAGTTTGACTACACATACGTGGGGGTAGAACACTCACCATATAACAGCAACAGCGGCAGCAGCAGCAACGGGCAAAACAAACAGGAAATTCTCACAACAGCAACAAAACCTCCCAAAGCACCCAACGAGTTGTCGGCCCCGTAGCGGAGGTGATAAGACTGCTGCTTTGTGTAGGTTTGGGGTCTAGAGCAGAGTTTTTGGGGGGGTCCAAGGGGGGAGGAGGGGGGGCTGCAGGGGGACCCCTGCGGGTTGACTCAGAAATGGGGAATTTACAATCCATCATATCTAGGGCACAAGAATGCCCTTGCAGCAAGGCTAGCTGTGGGCATCATTGTCTATATACATTTACATGTTTGGGCAGTCTAACTACAAAAAGAGCAAAGAGAGTTGGGGAGCCCGTTCATGAAGTCACTGTGACAAAGCCCCAAACCCTAACTTCATGACTTTGGGGGTGGCATGCAGGGCCATTTGGCCCCACCCCACAGGCACATATCTCAACTTGCTCTCTGACTAGCCCTCCCATGGTCACTAGCCTCGGAGCGAAGCCACAATCATGGTGAACAAGAGTGCATCGAATCAATGCACTATGCAAGAAGAGCAACCATACCGCAACGGAGCAGTGGTGTTGTCACTCTCGCGGGCACCTTTGAACTGAATTCGTGGTTACCACACCGTGTTTGCCCCCATATTCTTGGTCACCCTACTGTGATCCACCATAGCCGATGGAGACAACAATATCCAATCCAAACACATCAAAAATACTCAAACACTCAAAAAATACAGTAGAAGCGCAAATCACCCAAAAGCAAAACATAACTTGCACACACCTCCAAATAAATATCAACTTTGGTTTCACGGTGAGGGTGCCCCCCTTGTTTTGGTGAGGGGTTGTGGGGGGGACCCACGGGGTAACCATGAGTTGTTAGACGTGCCAAAGGTGCCAAAGAAATCTTTTGGCCTAAACTGACATACGCCAAAGGCGCCAGAGAAAAATTTTGATTGGCCAAAGGCCGGGAGAAAATTTTGGCCCAATCACTACGGGGGGGGGGGGGTTTAGCCCCCCACCCCCATGGAGATGTTGAGCTGTTAAGCAAAACTTTGGTTTGGAGGGGAGAAGGGGGGCTGAGGGGTGAACAATCAAAGATGGCGTAACTTTGTCCGTTGGTTCATAGTTGCTTGTGTTTTGTGGAGGCATGTCCCCGGGCAAGGGGAGTATGTATTTGGGGAGGTCTAAGTGTATGTTATGGAGGTTATGGGTGAGAGTAGAATATCTATTCCCCTACTGTCGTTGCTGGGGGAGGGGGGAAGGGGTGAGACGAAATTGAATTGGGAGATTGATTGGATGAAACACAAATAGGAACAAATGCCAGGAAATGGAAACCGAGGCAATGCACTCCACATTCTGATACTAATGCATCTTTATTCTCAACACCAAACCTGGCTGACCCTTAATGAAACACACCTGCAAACCTACGATGACACTAACTAACACCAACCTCAAAGGCTAGATGTGGGAGAGAAAGAGACAAAACAGTGACATGCAAGGGATGGGATGGGGGAAATAGGGGTCAATACCCCCCCCCCCCCCTCCCCAACTGCAGGTAGCTCTTGGTCTTGCGTTCACCAAGGTTAGTCTCTCAACGGTTTGACCTACCCCTTTGCCGAGCTCACCTTAAGTAGTTCTCAGCCCCACCTGCACAGCTTGAACCTTCCCCCCCCCATATCCATCCCCCAGGGACGACGGTTCCCCCCCCCCGGTTCCCCCCCCGGGGAGAACCGTTGCCAAGTGATCCCCCCCAAGGGGATAGACACCATCGCCAACGAACAAATTACAGCCGCATACTACGCAGAATTTATGACCGATCAGTTGCTTGCTGTACATCGCCCAAGGCTCTGAAATACACACTGACATATAGAGATCGAATGGTGCCATGCAAATGATGCAAAAAAGCAAAATTCTCAATACAATGCATCAGTCCATCAGTTTGCTGCATGCCCCTACTGCTGAACAGGGACAGTGTAAAACTTCTTTTTCCGGTCCCACATAGTCTTGAACAGCTGCACATGCTGCCCATCAGCCAGAGGGACTACAACTGCCGTGCACCTTTGGGGGGCAACACCTCTGCTGGTAGCACAGGTGTCTGTGCGGGACGTGGGGGCGGTGAGGTGGCCCGCACGGCTGTCAAACGTTTCAGGGAAGGGCGGTCATGCACAACTTCTGTGGCACCGCATTTGTACGTGATGGTTCTGTACTGATCACCATGAGGAGAAGGGCCTTGCACAACAGCCGGCACAGGCTCCTTTGTGGAACGAACATGGCGCACAATAGTACCTTCAGGGAACATTTTGAGAGGTCTCCCCCCCCCCCATGTCCATCCCCCCCCCCCGGGGGGGGGGGGGGGGGGACCATCACCGGCTGGTTCCAAAAAAAAAAAACGCAACAGTGTCATATTGCACAGGATTGCATAATTATGAGAGCTCGCTGTTAGAGCTTTTGCGTACCTCCTTTGTGCTAACCCATTGCATCCTCATGGACACGGGGGGGGGGGGGAAGGTACCAAAGGTCCTTTGTGGGGCCACCAGGGGGGGCACTGGCCTTGTGAAGCATGAGTGGGCCTCCAGGGATCTATTTCTGCACATGGATGGTATGCCATGTGGGCAATGGGCATAGTGATGATGGGTAATGCAACGGACCCCTGTATCGGAGCTGCAGAGACCCAATACTACTTCCAGTCCATACCCCTCTTGACGTTGAGCCACCTGGTATCCTTCAGCCACTTTGAATTTCAGCCACTTGAACACTGACGCAACTGAATCATCAACTTTATTCTTTCCAACTACTGTCTTCCACATTGGCTGGCGAAAATTGTCTACATCCTTCATACTTTGATCGGTGTTTGTTCCCTATGGAACGCGGCCCAAGGATGGGGATGGGTCTAAGATTCTGCTGAAATTGAAAATAGAAGAAGCCATCAAAACCCCCAGGGGTTACTTGTGACATTCAATGCAACCAGAGTGATAATTCTGTGTATCTGCATGCCTGTGGCATTCCCAATTTAGTCACTGAGGCAAGAGGCACTCTCCAAGCTCACATATATCAGCTGCTGTGATAGCATTCGGGGCGGCTGGGGTCAAATATACCATAATTCCAGGAGGTCTGAAAACATTCATTCAATCCATTGACAGTGCTTTGGCCTCTTTCTATCAAGAGGAGCACCACAATCACACGTGCAATAAATTGAGGACAAAGGCAAATTAACAGCTTGCCAAATCTGAGATACTTTGATGGAGATGTGCCACTCTGTATGACTGATGTGGACCTGTTCAGTGTGCCACAACTTTTTAAACATTTGGGTCTCTTTGTACCATTCCAATTTGCGACACCGGTTGACGCATAGCGCCCTCTGTTTCACCAAGCCCAAACCAAGCCCAAACCAAAAAACAAGGCTGCAACCTAAACTAACCAGCTATCTAAGAAACCACCTCCTTGCCTCAACGACCCTGTGGCCGAGCACGAGGCGCAAGGTCCAACAGCACACCAACAAGGGGGGGGGGGGCGGTGTTGGGCATCCCTTGAGAGCAGGGGTGTGATGCTGAAAACCATTACCCAGCAAAAGCATGATTCGACGGCCAAACGAGTGTTGCACGCACTGCTGTGACATCCCATTCCCTTTGTGCACGAGACAGTCGCTGGCAGAGACGAATACCAGCACCGGCAATGCACACCTTCACAGCTGCGGCAGAGTGTCGCAAAGTCACACGTGACTCGAGGCGGGTACGCCAAGCACGCCAGATTGTAGCCACTGCCTCTGATTGACGCCGGATACAGCGCAAGCGTTGGAATAAAAATGCCAGGAAAATGGCCACGATGCGCTCATCTCCCGGTCCTCCACCCACCAAATTCTACATCAACGGAGCAAATGGGAGCAGCAGGGGTATGCAGACGTTGAGCATGGAATGAACAGAGAGGACAGGCACAAAGACTGACGTAGACCCACGCAGGGCCACTAGAGACTGGGTCATAGTTGCCGCATGGCCCTCAAACTTACGTACCAAGATCACAAGCTTGCGCCTCGGATTGCCTGTTGCGCAGCCCTACCAAGGATTGGTTCATTTGCACATCCGAAAGAGGCTCTCTTCGGCGCCCCACAGGAACTCTGAAATCACTTAGATGCGGACTGGGTTTATGACCGGACAATCACATTCCTTCACGGCCTGCAGCGGGGCAAACACTGAACTGGGCACCCTTTGAGCCACACCCTCTTAAAAGAGGCTGGGGGCATTGAAAGCGTTAAGGGGATCGAGAGTCCAAACAGTAATTTGCTGGTTTTCTGATGATCCACCGGGGTACATGATGTGCCACCCCTGCTGTTGATATCCTTGTATGATGGTTCTCATAGCGTTCTGCCAGCTCCGCTGCATTTTGGAATTTCTTCTTTCGTTTTTGTACTGGCACCTGCAGTTGTGGGGGGAACCTGGTCGACGAGACCGCCACTCGTGGGTGTTGCAACACTGTGTGGTCCCATATCAGTAACGTTCCTTCGTCTGTGGGGAGGGTGGGGGACGGTGCTCTTCCTACCCCCGCAGCACTTTGAGCCACAGCGCCTGGAACTGCTCCCACGTGGGGCACCCCATGCGCTAGTTTAACTTGTGCATGCAGTACTGCGACCATGCTGCCCTTACTACTGACCACAGCGTAATACCCAATGGAGTAGAGAGGGAGAGGGCAGGATTGTGCCACAGGATATCCGTCGGGTCTGGCACTGGTCCTTTGGGTGTGGCCGCTGGTCCCATACACGAGGTGACAATGTGGGTTGCCACTAATATATGCCTGCACCCTGCCACCGCGTTCTGTGAGGTTTCCTGTACTCCACAGACAGGGCAGGCTGTCCCATGTGGCTGCCAGTTGGCCAGTCGAAGTCCTACTGACAGCTTTTTCCAGAGCGCCATCCAGATGGGGATGGGAGGTGCAGTGCGTGCCATGCCTTCCAGACCTCCGTCGGCTGTCTCGGTGGCTCTGGAGTTTGTGCCATGAGGTACCAAAGCCTTACTCGATTGTTTCAATTCAGCCAGAAGGTGGGTTTGGTTTCATCAGGGGTTGAGGGCTTGGGTCAGGGGCGCGCATGCAGAAGTTGGAGCCCCGCCAGGTACACTGGGGCCCAAGTGCAGAGCAGGTTGGAACACCCACCCTCCAGCTCACGCATTTGTGCTACCATCATGATCCCCTTTCTGATTAGGGAGGGGGAGAAATACGCATTTTTGTGTGTGTCCCTGAACCATGCTGAGTGCCACAGCGGCATGGCTGGTATTATTTCCTCCGGCGGTGCCGCCACTGGCGCAGGTGCAATGAAAAGGCCTTGCAAGATGTTCCCCAAAAGGGGTAAGTTTTCCATGGGATGGGCCCCAACTGCAACCAGGGCAGGAGCCGTCCATCCAATTGGATTTCAAAGGTTTGCGTCCACCGTTCCATATATTGCTTGGACAGGGCTGGCACTTTCTGTGGTTCTTTCCGAGCAGGACAAATGGCGTTGAATGTTGCCACTGTAGAAATGTGCGTGGTTGTGGCAGGTGGTGGCCTCCTAGTTTGTGTGGCATTGCCAGAATGGGTAGTGTCAGGCCCCAACTATGCAAAGCCAACGCCACCTTGTATATTGCTGCCAACTTAGCTACCACTTGATTGGTTGGGAAGTAGGCTCTTGCTGGGAAGATGAAGAATGGCAAAACCCACTCCTGGAAAAGGGCTACTCTGAGGATGACTTATGAGGTGGGCTTTTGCGGAAGCCATTGCAATGATGGGTGCGGAGGTTTCCTCACTGGTGCCCCAGGAGGATACCCAAGTATTTTACTCGTTCTTTCACTTCAATTCCAAAGGATCGCAGGTGTGTGTGAGACCAAACTCCCTTGATCAGAAATGCTGATTTGGCCAGGTTTAGTTTTAGCCCCACCAAGATGCCCAACTTTCGGAGGTGCTCAAAGATGTGGGGGAGGAGTTTACACACCGCTTATGTACAAGAATAGATCATCCTCATAGAAAAGGACGCGTATGTGCGCTTGCGTGGACCACGACCAAACATACCATTGTGAAGATTGCGGGTGAGAGTGGGTCTCCTTGTTTGTACCGGACTGGGGGGGCACCACCACTCCTTTGACCAACCCCCTCCCCAGGGCAAAAATGAACTGGGCCTTGAACATTGTCATGAGGAGGGAGATCAGGCACTTTGGCAGGCCAATGTGGAGAAAAAATGCCGCAAAGTAATTGTAGTGGACTGAGCCAATGCCCTAGAAAAATCAATACTTACCACCAACCCTTGCTGCATGGCCCCCCATGTTCCGCGCGTGCCATATGTGGTCAAAAATAAAGCGGCCTTTGATGAAGGCTTTTTGGGCTGAGGGGGTGACAAATCCTACAATGTCTTCAAGCATTAGGTAAACGGGCGCTGATACCCATTTAAAGAGCACGATCTGCAGGCACATTGGTCGTGGGGGGGGGGGGTCATCTACCCCGGAATGGTGGGGCAGGGGTGCATATGCAAAAAGGTCAGCGACAGAGGCCTTTTCGTTGTTTTTTTTGGGGGGGGGGCTTCGTCAGGTGGTAGGACGTTGTCTGATTCAGGTCAAACTTTGGGTTCAATCTGGGGTCAAGAGGCAAAGCGGGAAGCAAACGACCTTGCGGGTGATGAGAGGGGGAATGAGCCCCAAACGATCGATGGCCGCTTGCAGCAACTTAAAATTGTGCGTCACGGGATCGTCCTCCGGGTTCGCCTTCACATCAAATGAGGCCTTCCATGATTGGCCTTCGACCACCTGCGCAGAGCATAAGCACAGCTGCAATGCTGATGAAAGAGCAGGGCCTGATAACAAGCTGGGGTAGCATCACTGTCCAACACAAGGTGTCCGTCAATACAAACCCTGCTTCAGTAGGGCCCATAGGCGTTGTAGAGTCGCAACGCAAAACCTTGGCGTTCTCTGGGTGCAACACTCCAATTCCAGGCTGTTGTATTTGGGCAATTGCACTCTGTCCCACCCTGCTTCTGAGCTCTGTCATTGTCTTGGTTGGATCTTCCATATGGGTTGACCGCCCCCCCTTTCCTTTGTGAGTGACCCCCAGAAAAGCAGGGTTGGGAAGGGAAGGGAAGGGTGGTATTGGCGATGGTACAGGCATTTCAAACTCACGCCTTCCCTCCCCCCACAACATGGTCCCCATTCAGATTGCAATCGCTACTGACTTGAACCCATGGAACATCGGAGGTCCAATTCTGACACAACATAGCATTGTTTCATGCGGGTGTTCATGCGATTCGTCAATTTGTGGCTGTCGATTGTATTGTTGTTCATTTTGGCAAGCATCTTGGGTCATCGGAGTTTGGGGTTCACGTCCACCAGAGTTTTCCTTCCTCCTTGTCATCTCTGATCCAGACATGACAGCAAAGATGTCAGACACGAATCAATATCAAAAGTGGCGGCCCAAAATGGCAGAACACCAATGGTCAAGGTACAATGATGTCAGCAGAGAGCTGCCGCTTAGCGTTGCAACGCACGCAAAGACATCATAACGTACCTCATCGACGGCAACCAAACTCTCATGATGATACTCTTTCTGTGGCATCTTGACCCTTTCAGGCGGCACCAACTTGGGACAGTACGTTGCCAGCAAGTAGCAGAAGGCCCGCCCATCAACGAAAGAGGACGTCAAATTGTTGACCTTCAGACCATGCTGCATGCAGGCAGTAGCTGTCCAATCCAGCAGTGCCTGTGATGAAACAATCGTGTGTGAACCCTCCATGAGCATACAGTGCTTTGTGTTGATGATGAGGCAGGCGGTTGCTTGCCACATGCGCAAGGGTGTGAATGACGGATGTGAAGCATGCCGCCTGCCAAAAAGATGGGTGTCTCATTTCACTTCCGCTTTCACACAAAACGACTGAGTGATGTTTCATGTGAAGAACCCAGTCAAACCTGACACCGCCAGCAGTGGTCGGATGGCGGTTGGCTACAAAAAACCCAAAACCTAGGGCTATTCCAAGAGTTCTCAGATTTTGACTTGAATTGACCCAGTGGTGCTGATTGCCGTCCTTTGACAACCCTCCTGCAGCCTTTGCTTCCAGTATGTCCCTTCACGGTTTTGTCAGAAGGGACATACCAGAACAAACGGACTCATGTGGAGAGCGTTGGCAGATGGCTAAATTTCTCAAGACGTGGCGGGTAAGGGCCTTGTGGTTGATGGAGAGGACGTGTCTATGCCCATGGGGGAGGAGGGAAGCCTGTGTGGCGGTGGTGCAGGACAGTGATGTCCGCGGTCATACCGATGTCGTGTCCCGTCGATGGAAGGTACACGGTCCGACCGTCCATGGGGGGCGTTGGATGGGCGACCCGGACCCCAACAATCCTCCCCCTCCCCCCCTCCCAGACCCCGGGCAGGATATTCAGAGTCGGAGGGGGGGAGGGGCTTGTTGGGGTTTAGACGACCGGTTTTGAAATAAAGCTGTACTTGTGTGTGGGCCCTCTTTGACCTCGAGGGATCCTGCATGCATGTCAAACCTGCAGCACAGGCTTGTCCATATACAGGGTTGTCTCTGTGTCTCCGGCACGGGGGTTCAAGCGCCGGCGCTCCCAGTCCACAACATCCTTCGGAGCGAGTGTCGGCATCAGTACGTGTAACGACAGGTTCCACAGCAGGTTGTAGGTGTGCTGGGGATGCTGGGCCACGACGCGGTCGGCCTTGAACCCTGTTGCAAAACAGCGACAGAACAGGGACATACACACACGTACCTGGCTCTTGAAGTGTGCAACCTCTCAGCTGCACTGCGCGTTCACAGACGAAGCTGTGAACCGGCCTCAAGCCAGGAAACCGGCAGAATCATCCTTAGTGTGGCAAACTGAGCAGCCCGGTGCAGCAGCCCAGGAAGGCACGTGAAATAGTCACAGGCACAGGGGGGGGGGGGGGGGCTCGACCCAGACATGCAAGCAGCCCCAGTCTGTTCCAATGCGAGTGTGTTCACAGATGGTCTTGATTCCAATAAATGAAAAATTCTCCTTCATGATGTACCTGAATCTAGCAATCCTTCCCAAAATTCTGCCCGGAATGACCAGTCCGGTACCCAATCTGCCTAAAATGAAATGACACGCTGATTGCGGATTGCCGCACAGAAATGAGCCCGTGGGTTGCGTGCTGGCATCTCGCGGCTTTTCGAAGGCCGGATACTGCCGTCGAAAATTGCAATCCCACTTTTGTGCAATCCGCTGGATGTCTGACGCGTGTGGAATCGAGGCAAAGCACGGTGCTGGCAACCAATTGAAGAACGAATGCTCAAATGCGAATCAGAGATTACAATTGCAAGGCTTTGGATTAACACAAATCGTCCGTCGCGCAAACGCCCCCAACGTGTTTCACACAACACAAAACAATCTCTTCGTCATGACTGTGCGCCTGCTGTGCAGCAACCTGCTACGCGATGCAACTACCAGTCGGTTCCTTTTCTCTCAATCCTACAGCATCCCGAGCCTGACCCTACGGTGCCACTGACCTCGGAGCTCCAGATCCAAATTGCAATGCTGCTTCAAATGTGTGCAGATCTTCTTCCAATTGTCCACCTCTTGGGATGGGGTCTGGGCTCGCTGCATTGTTGGTAGAATTGCGGTGGTTTCTGTCGCCGCAGTCCAGAGGTCAAGCACCACGTGACTCCAATCACCAGACACCAGGCATCAGACACCGGACACCAGCCACCTGACAACAGTCACCAGACACCAGACACCAATCACCTGACGCCAGACACCAGACACCAGCCACCTGACTCCACACACTTTACACCAGACACTAGACACCTGTCAACAACTAACAGATACCCTCCACTCGCCACCTGCCTGCAACCCCCCCCCCCCCCCCCCAAACCACTGCCTGCACCTACACACCACTCTTCTTTTGTCACCATCTACCTAACACCAGCCACCAGACACCAGGCACAAATCACCTGACACTGGACACCAGACACCGGCCACTTGACACCAGTCACCAGACACCAGGCACCAATCACCTGACAGCAGACGCTAGACACCAGCCATCTGACTCCAGACACCTTACACCAGACACTAGACACCAGTCACCAGCCACCAGATACCCTTCACCTGTCATCTATTGCACCCCCCCCCCCCCCGACCACTGCCTGCACCCACATACCTCGACCTAGCCACATTGCACCCCCCTGCCATTTCCCTTCAACCGCGTGGTCACCGCCCCCCCCCCCCCCCTCCCCAGCCCCCATTCTTCTCGGGTCTATGGTGCATCAGTGCACTGTTCAGCACCTTGAGTTTGGAACTGTGTACAACATTCGCTGTCTTCCCCGCACTTCGGCTCGCCATGAACGCTTTGACCGTGGTCAGGCCGCTTTGGTGCAATGCTTTTGACGGGGGACCGCCATGCTTTAAAAAAAAAGAGGCAAACTAAGGTGACAAAAAAAATGATACAGATAAAACCATCATAAAACAACCAGGGACTAGATCTATAACACAAAATAGGATAGATAACCATCCAATGTAGAAACATAGCTCAATCGTATGCACGACAAAAACCCAAACCCCAACCGTACCTTTCTATGTAGACATTGAAATATTGCGGGATACCGAGAATTTGCGTGCAATACACAAACCATCCCATTTATTGGGGCACATTTATTGGACCATTAATTTGGGTGATTTCGCGGGAACCAACCGCAAAAACCACATATGAAAGCCACCCAAAGCCACCCAATATCAATAAACTACACTACCGCCTACACCAAATTGTCCTTGGAACCGCAGAATTTTCTCACATTCTCAATCTTGAAGCTATACAAAATTGACAGTGACTTTTTGATTTCTTCGCACCATGTTCGAGGCCATCAAATTCTCAACCTCCGAACAATAGCACGATTCCCCAACCTTAGAATTTTAATCAACCACCAAACACTCCAAAAATTACATTCCTAGCACCGCAACACATTCCCATTAGCTAGCAAGCCCCCACCAGATAGCTCGGAGCCACAGTGCAAAAAGCATTCCCATAGAAGATAGAGGTGGACAATAGTACCAAAATGCCCTTCTGTTGCCGAATATGCCGAAATAGCAGACTCGTGTGCTGCTCAGTTTGGGGGGCTTCTGGCAACACCACAAACTCAGACCCTACTTTTTCATGAAAGATCCCACCATCAGACCAGGGTGAGAATTTTACAATTTCCTTGTGGCTTCCCTTATTTCTTTTGCCAAACAAACAATCAATCTTCACTTGCATACCTCTTCAACAATTATGACAGGACTTTACTGGTACTTCCATGCGTGCCATTTCACACTGAATTATCAATCCCATAAAGGGATAGAGCTCAAAAGGTCATGAATCCATTCAATCCATGGTACTGAATGCAGCATTGGAAAGCACTGTTCCCACTCCTGGAGATACCAAAGCAAAATTTTGGTGACCTGTGGTGCATCGGCTAAAAGAAACACAAAAAGTTTCCCACTTCTAACAGATTGCAGGCCCCCAAACAGGGTTGCAGCTCCATTGTAGTAAGACAGACAAGGCGGGAAGAAAATTGCTCTGCGGGGGGGGGGGGGGGGGCACGGAGGCCCATTTTCCCAACCCACCCCCCTCCTTGGCTGCCGTGACGGGAGGGGGGGTTCAGGGCAGGGGTGCCCGACCTGCCGGGGCGGGGGGGGGGGGGGGGTCAACCCAACATCTATGGCTCAAAATGATACCCACGTCGCGCTGATCATTTTGACTACTCAAATGTGGGGGGGGGGATGATTGGTGGAAAAAACTTTTTCGGGCCAAAAGTTTGTGTTCCTGCGCCTTTGGTGCCAACATCCGTTCTTACACAAAACAAAGGGCCCGACACGGAACCCCATTTCTCCAACCCCCCCCCCCCCCCCTCCTTCGGCGGGCGTCCATGTCCCCCCCCCCCCCCCCCCCCCGCAGAGCAATTTTCAGGTCGCCCAACAACCTGTGTTATCAACCTGCACCAATTGCGCCAAAATGCAGTGGGTCTTCATGCACACCATCAAATTGTGCCCTGGAACAATGCAAAACTCCACCAAATGTGAACAGCATCAGAATCAGTGACAAATATACTACATCTAAATGAGGCTGCAATGAGCGTAATGGCTGCCATGAATATTTACATTTGTGGTTCCAATGGCTCGTTCGGGAACGGTATTTACAGACCTGGCATCATGTGCAACAGATGCAGAGATACAACAGCACATGACTATGAAATGGTTAAAACCCCTATGAAAAGCTAACCCCAGATTCCAAGCATAACAGCTGACGTTCTGAAAGGCAATAAGTGCGCCTGCCCCACAGGCAAGCCACACAAGAGAGCAATGGGCGCCATCGACAATGGGTGTAAGCAGGGCTGTCGCAAGCGAAATTAACACAAAAAAAAACACTGCGGACACTGAACCTGAAAACAAGGCTATCTTGAATGCACAAAATCCACTCGTTAATGACAGCTGTGGCAGGAGGGTGCTTGACAATAACCAGCATCTGAAACACACTGTACAATAAAACTCACATGATGGAGTATCACATCCCAATTCAACAATGACTGAACAACCTTTGTGAGCAGTTCCTCCAATACAGCAGACTGCAGACTGTCATACCTGTGAAAAAGTCCCTGTATCCAATCATTCGTTCAAATCTTTTCAGATCGTTGACGGTTCCCTGCCCAAAGCAGGACCAATCTTCTTAGGTCCTGGATGGATCTGAAAAGGCAACCATTTCAAAACGCAAGGGGGGGGGGAATCCCGGGAAAAGCAAACTGGAAGGTCCCAGGTCCTCAGGAAAGCAGTGATGCTTGCGACTTCACTGGAAAGAGCCTCACCCTAAAATTCAAAAAGGTTTGCGAGTCAGCAGGATGAACTGCAACCCACATTTCATGACAGCCTCAAATTGCAAGGTAGACAGGCCTCAATGAGTGAGGTGTCCACTGGGGTCCATATTCAGAACACGTGTTTTGAACCTCCATGGGCTCATGGCAGAACAATTTGCAAATGAGGCAGAAATTGGTAGTGAGAAGAAGATCATTTACACATGAAACCAAGCCCACTCATGCACCACCATCCGGTGGCCAGGGGGTGGGGGCGTGGACCATAAAAAAAAGAGCAAGAAAACGAGGGGGTGGGCCAGGGGGCGGGATCAGTTCGGGGCCTGGCCAATCCCAGCCCCGCCCCCTACCACTCACCGACATCACAATCTTGGCAGGAAAACAGGGTGCGGCAAATGGGAGGCCGGATTCACTTACCTGCCTCCTGCAGGTGCCCGTGCTGCACCGCACGCCCCTCCCCCCCCCCGCCCCTGAAGGTCCTCCATGATCCCGTCTGTGTGTGTGCGGATTGTGCGCACATAGCCTTGGGGGGGAGGCATGACTTGCACAGCGGTCACAGAAACTCCGTCGCGAGGAGGAAAAAACCTGCCTGTGGTGCCTTTGAGCAGGAAGCATGAAGAAATGGCGCTGGTGGGTCAGGAAGAAGCCGCAACCACTTGCGGTGTAATACCGAACTGCACCCTGTTCAATGGGTTCTGGTTGCACACCGCCACTGATGCACTTGAGGGGGGCTGGTTCACTACAGGATGATGTCATAAGTGGTTACAACAGCGGTTACTGGCGGTTGGCAAAGCTGTTTCAGACACCCGCGGCCACTGCTGGCAGTTGAGCTACCTCTCTCCGCTGTTCTTACTGCTGCGGCTTCGGAGCAGCGCAAGGACGCGCTGCAGAGCGTCGCGGCATGACTCCCGTTTGTGGTACCTCTGGACCACCAGAGGGCCCACCTCGGCCGCCCTCTCCGCCGCCGGTGCCGGTGCTGGGGACCGGAGCAGTCCTGCAGTGGGGGTGCCGGGCTGCGCCCTGCGAGGTGTGCTGTCCCTGCAGGGGGTCGATGGGGAGGGGGAGGGCATGGTGTGGCGCCGGGGCGTGCCTGGCATGGGGCTGCTGGGGACGGCAAACTTGGAGGGCGAGGTGTGGACCGCGCGCTTCGACACTGTAAGGTCTGTGTCCTCTCGCTTGCGTTTGCGGGCGTTGGATACCTGAGGCAGCAGCGCAAAAGAATGTGGGCGAGCTGCGGTGCAGAGGGTCAGGCTTCATGGGGGGAGGGGGGCATATGTTGCAATAGATGTGTTCGGATGATCTGGTGCGTCCTTCATCCATTGCCCTCAGGCCCTACAGCGAGAAGGCCCCTACCAGCCTGACTGGCGGTACACACAGGCCTCTGCTTGAGAAGACGCAGTCCAAAGAGTGTCTCGGGCGCAGTGGCAAAAGCAGTGGCTGGCGATTGGTGCAGGGGTTGGGGGTGAGCAAAATGGTGGAGAGCAGTTGGGGACAGAAGGAAGCGGTCGCAGCGGAACAAACCCTCATCACCCTCTTCGAGCACAGGCCTGGGTACACACCTCGCTATGCACCAGCCCCCACCTTTGGACAAGCACGCGCAAAGAGACACTCGCGTGCTTGGCACACCTGTTGGCAATCGGATTCTTCCAGCAGCGGCTTGGCGCTTCCCTTTGCCTTCGCTTGATCTGTGTGGATGGGATAGAGCAGGGTCACGACGTGCGCTGGAGAAACCTTGCGTGCAGGCAACACGCCTGACGCATGATGGCATACCTTTGGCATCCTCCTGGTCCCCGAGCCGGGGCCGCTTGCTCTGCACCCACGTTGGCTCTGTCTTGGCAGTGGCAGCCGCGGCAGACTGGCCAGCCAGACTGTCCGATGTTGATTGCGAAGCACCAGGGCTGCCATCTGCGGTCGCAGAGCCATCTTCGCTCTCGTGTGTGCGCTTGGTGCCCACTCTGTACGTTGGGGCTGGTGTGGCTCTGATGCCATCCCGTGAGCTGCCGGCAGCCCGAGCCACAACGTGGGGCTCCGTGGTACTGGAGGTCGCAACCTCCGACCCCTGATCGACGGCCTCGGTGCTGATTGCTGCGCCTCCTGCATCCCGTGAAGCCAGCCCATCAACAGCCTGCACTTCACCCGCAGCAATGGCAGCGGCACTGGCCGCAGCCGTGCCCATGACTTGTGCGGGGCGTGGCCCGGGCTTCGGTAGATCAACGCCACGCTTGCGCTTGCGCAGCCACGACTCAGCGCTGGGCCCGGGATCGGTGCTGTTGGGCCGCAGGACGCGGCACGGGATCTCTGCGGGCTTCATACTGCAGGACCGCACCGGAGGCAGCACACTGCCGGACCGTGGCCGTGTGGCGGGGGCGCAGAACACCTGTGAGAGAAGACGGGGGGTGAGGTTGGGAGAGCGGAAGTGAGGGAGGGGTCGTGCAGCAGGACATTGAGCAGGCGTGATAGATCGGCAGGGGCAGGCAGCAGGGAACAGACAGGGGAGGCAGGACGAAAAGGGCCAAAGGAATTGCGTCATGCGGCGTCCCTCATCCCAACCCACGTCAGCGATGATGCAGCGACCACATTGACACCGCCAACGCTACTATCGATGCCAACACCGCCACCGCCACCGCCCCACCACCGCTAAGGCGGAACCCCAAGCCAACACACACCACACCGCACCACATCAACGTCCTTCCATAGACACTCCCAGCAAACACCTGCGCACTCGAGACGCTGCGGGCCGTCTGGTAGACAGCGGAACGCTGGGCGTCCTTCATTTTGGATGCGTAGTAGTCCTGCAGCTTATGCAGCTTCTTGAGGCACATTGGGGCTCCAAACACCTGCAAGTGCAGGAGACGACAGCTGAAGCCGCATGGTTGGGGATTTGGGGACTGGCACCCCCCACCCCCACCGGGCAAAGGGCCCGATTCTGCGCTGTCAGTCTGCAATGCCAGTTGATGGTGTCACTCGAGGTGGTGTACCCTGCACCTGTTTACCTTTCCAGGCCATATCGAGGGAACAGGGCATAGGGCTGACGGAACAGCCCACAATTGAAGAGACCCTTGACAGCAGCGCCGCATGAGACCAACACTCAATCGCCACATTTTGCCCGTTCGTCCATTAGGCTTGGATCCCCCCCTCCCCTTTTATGTGTCACCCCACTTTATCATTCCATTAAAATAACTGTGACACATTCGGGGCCAATGCAAAAATATAGCAAGGCTTTCCCGACTCGGAACTGATCCTTGCTGAAGGAGGAAACACAAATGACCAGTTTTGCACCCCCTGGACGATGGTCCACGTGGGCAAAGCACATGGGCAAAGGGATGCATGACAGAATGCACATATGGAACGAGAGACAAAGCGGCAAGAGACAAACTGCACCGTAACACTTTACCGCCACCAACTGACAATACAAGGGAACCCCCCCCCCCCCAAATGGGAAAACCTGTTCATACGGTCTGTGCTGAGTAGTACGTTTCAGACGCTGGCTTGCATCCTGTTGGCCGCTTTGGCTGCAGAGGATGGGGTGGCGGCAAATCCCGGGACCCACAGGTGTTGGTGCAAAAGATTTGACACTGTGGCACCTTCCATTTGCCTCTGCTACCACCCATATGGCAGAGCAAAGAACTTGGCGGTCCCATACACAGTGAGCCAAGGGAAGGCGCTCGGCAGTAACTGTGACACCCGGTCACTTGTGTGTAACGCCTGCCATGGGGCCCGCACTGCTTGCAGCAGTTACACACGGACCTATGCACTGGCGGCCTTCGATTAGCCTGCTGAGACGGATCGCAGACGCCATCGTTCAGAGAGAGCATCTCGAAACTCCTGGTGCCTGATACCTGATGCCTGATCCACACCCTCCAAAAAAGAAGCGGGAAACAGCCATGCACCTTCACAAAACGAGCCTCATCGCGCTGCATCAGCTCCACAAGCCCCATGCACTTGCCGAAGAGCTCATACTGTTCCTTGTGCGTGAACAAGAAATCGCACAGTGCCGGCACCAGCAGCGGCTCGCGCCACATTGCCGGCATACAGCACTGGGAGCGGCACAGATGGATCAGCACTCCCAATGCATGGCTGACCAAATGGCCTCCCACGCCGGACTGGTTGGATCCAGTGATGTAACTGACCAGCAATGGAATGACACCTGCAAAATCGTATGTCCGAATGGCGAATCATGCAAACATGGCATAGGACAGGCTGGGCCAACAAGGGAGGGGGGGGTTCGGGATTTGGACGCAAATGGTTGGCGTGGTTATCCTCCAACCGTCGGCGGTCGTTCACCCGTGTGATGAGCATAGGCTGTCATTAGTGGCTGGAGAACGGCGGCCCTGGGTGAAGGAGAGCCCAAAAGGCAGAAGAGCTGGCGCAGTTTGCCCTACCAGTCGTGCAGTGATTTCATTTGCATATTCGGATGGGCACACAATTGCTGAGAAGAAGAACAAAAAACAACGTCAGAAATGCCATTTTTGTTGAGCTGGAAATCGGCCGGAACTGGGTGTACATTGGGTTAAATTAGCAGGAATCATTACATTCTGGCCCACCTGATTGGCAGTGACTTGGGCAAACACAAACACCAAACACATGCGCTGTTTGCCCATCCAAAATAGATAACTGGCCCACAACCAAATGTGTGTGCCAAGGAATCCATTCGAATCTGCTCCAACTGCGAGGTTCAACAATCCTAAGGTCCTATCACTGCTGCAAACCATGAGTTGGATTGCTCTGCCCTGCAAACCAAATGTGTGTGTGTGTGCGCGCGCGTGTGCATGCGACACCTGGGACAACTCACACCTTGCTGAGAATAAGAGGCTCAACTCCGAGCTCCCACTCTGCAGCCACAACCGTGAGTACAGAGTGCTGCGTATGTAGATTTGCATGTGTGTCTGGTGTCTGTGCGTCTGCGTGCGTGATGCGATGTGGTGGGATGCGATGTGGTGTGATGCGATGCGATGCGATGCGATGCGATGCGATGCGATGCGATGCGATGCGATGCGATGCGATGTGATGTGATGTGATGTGATGCCCGCAGGGTTTGGCAGTGCAGAAAAAATACCCTGTTTTAGTTCTACCGCGGATGCTTTTGTGCCCAACACACGCCTTCTCACAACCCGCTGGTTCCCCTCTCTTCCCCCACACCATTCCCCAATCCTGTCCCCATGACTCCCAAGCATTCCTCCGTGTCTACAGGAGCTTCCCGTCGATGCAGTCCTGTTTGCCACGGGGTACCACATGGCAGGGGCGCATCAAGACTGGCTCTGCCCCTCCTGGGACTTCATCAGCAAGGAGGGTGTGGGCAAGGGGGCCATGGCGCACGTGGCCGGGGGGCGGTGCTGGGACTGCATTTCATTTGGGGGAATCTGCAGATGATCCGTGATTCGACCCCCTGTGTGTCAATCAAAGCTCAAACTGCGAGGTTCAACATTCCTACTTCCTACCGATCATCAGCGAAACCATGAGTTCTTTGTCCAGGGGCCTCGCTGGCAGGCCTGCGACTAGCACACAGATTCACAGCTTGTGTGTGTGTGTGTGTGTATGCGCCTGTGTGTGACACCCAAGGATTTCAATCAATGCTCCAACTGCGAAATTCAACAGACCTGAAATCCTACCATTCATCACCAAAACCATGACTTCCAAATTTGAGGGGCGACGCTGGCAGGCTGGCGACTATCACACTGATTCACAGCTTCGGAAGCGGATTAGCTTTGTAGGGGCTGCAGCACAGCACGCAGGATCCCCACGACGCTCATCTGCCCCCCCACAGCGTCTGTGCGTGTGTGTGTGTGTGTGCGCGCGCGCCCGCGTGCATTGGAGTCATGTGTTGTATGTGTTGGTGTTTTTTGTACATGTGTGCGATGTATTGTCAACAGCACACCTGCTTTGACCACCATGCGGCGCACCATGAAACTGCCCTCTGTCTTCACCTCCAGCTTCTTCACAGCTGCCAGCACTTGTGAAATCTTGTGACTCTTCTGCCAGTGCTCAAGAAGGCCTGCAGCTGTATACTTCATGTCCCTCACACGATAGCCTCGCCACAGAGCCTGGAAACCAAGCAATTGCTGGACACCCCCCATTCCGGTCTTCTCCAGCCCTCTGCAACCCTCCAAGCCCCCCCACCTTCAACACCTTCAACAACAAATCTTGCGTGCTCAAAACACCACTGCAATTTGGAGCATTACTTTTGGGCAGTGGAGATCACGCAGGCTTTACCACCTGGCGTCTGTTACACATGGAGCCCAGTGTGTGGCCTGTAACCGAAAGCTGGCGTAGGTGATCATCTGTGAAGAGACGCACTGACACACAGGACCACAAAAGAAAGAAAGCTTGTTAGCGACCGGAAAACCGGCCCCAGGCGCCTTTTGCCCACGGGTCTGTTGCAAGTGGGTGACGTGAACGGGCCTGCAGGCATGTGTACATGGCAGGCTCCCATCCCCTGCGCCCCAGGCATTGGAATGATCACCTTCCCCCGTCATGGACACCTGTCGGTTTGACCCCCCCCCGTGACGACACACACATGCGCCGCTTCAATCATTACCTGAAGCTTCATCGCCAAGGCGCGCTTTGCCAGAAACCGACGCCGAGCCAGACGTGCGTGTGCCCATGCAGTGATCCGCGATGCTGCTGAGCGTCGCGCCTGCGCTTCTTCCTGCGCGGCAATCTGTCGTCGCGATGCTCGCCATCGGCGCTGCAAGACACTGGCCGCGCGGTGCTCCAAAGGCCTACGAGTGGGACGGGATGGGGGTAGGGGGGTTAAGAGGAGAGAGAGGGATAGAGGCGGGGTGGGGATCGGAGTGAACACGGGGGCAGAATAACGCAAATTGTGAGCATGAGGCAGGCATTTCACTCTCACCCACAAAAATTCATCCCCCGCCCCCAACCCCATGGCCCCCTGTGCACACTTCGCCGCAACCACACACCGCCCCGAGGCACGCCTCCACAAAGCAGAGCATTAAGCGGTGGGGAAAGGCCTCAAATCATATTCAAGCAAGCAAGCATAGCATGCTGCTTGTCATTCTGGAGGCAGTGTTCCTCGTCGGTGTTCACTGAGTGTCCTGCAGGGGGGGGGGGGGGGTGTCTGTTGGGGGTTATGTGGGGTATATCCAGCAGAACCCCGAAACGGGCTATTTGAAACACCCTGGGTCTGCATGCTGAACTGATGATAGGTTGGAGAATTTCGCCAATTTGGTCCAAAGGGGCAGGGGGCTATGTGGCACGTTCCCGTATATGTGGGCTTGTATAGTTTTGATCTAACAACCTCTGTGGAGGCGAACCTCCCCCCCGGAGCCACACGTGGAGGATTCCGTCCAAAAGGCAAACACGTGCATACACCTGGAAGAACCAACTGGCACACTCATTCAGCCTTTATGACACCCCCCCCTACTCCCCAAACCTTCTCACATTCTCATTCACACTCTCATTCTTTTCCTGCTAAATGATGGCTCACAGTTCTGGGGATGGGGAGCTGGGGCCTCAGTGAACCCTGGAGGGTGCAGGATGCAAAAACCGCTGTGCCACAGCTGTGTGCCTCCGACTTTCCTTACGCCGTTGGTGGACGGCCTTGCGACACAGCAGTAGTCTACGACCGCACCGTTTGTCTGCCTGGAAAGGTCCAAACCTGATTTGAAAGTGCCTGTGCGCGTACCGGGTGTGCAAACTGGCTTCCTTTTGTGCCCCCGTGCCCCCCCTCCCCCCGTTTGGGCATCACCGCCTCCCAGGAGCCAGTAAGTCCCCAACGCACCAGAGGAGCACCACGGCCCACGGGTGCCTCGAGGGCCCCCAGCAAGAAGCCGAGAGCAAGAACCAGATGAGCCGAAGTCGCGTGCACAGATTTATTGGGAGCCACTTGCAGAGAGCGGAGAGGAGCAGTGGTCGACCCCGAACCCAACCACCAATCACTAGCCTGGGCCCGAACCACCGCTCCAGCCCCCATGACTCCACATGAAGATGCGCACCAAGACATCCGTTGTATGTGGTCACACATGAGCTGGACTGCACAAGGTCGAGGATCGCCGACCCCACCCTCCAAACAATGAAAAAGCCGCAGCCGGAGGACATACTCGGAAAGCTCCGCTCGCCGCTGCTGCACCAGTCGCTGGACGGCCACACGGACCACCCAAGTCTTCACAGCGGCGCGCACCTGGCCTGCCGCGACCGCACGAGCCGCCTCGCGCTCTGCCGCGAAGGCCCGACGTGCAATGCTGCCCCGGAAAAGGGCCTGCTGCCGGACAACGCCTCGCCGAATCACGGCATAGGCTCGGCGTGTGAGGATGCACCGCACGAGCGCCTGCGCCCGTGTCACGAGGTTGACGTAGGCGGTGCACACGTTGCGTCGCCACAACCCCTGCAGAAGGCGGGCTGCATGGCAGAGCCGCAGACATCTCTGACGCCGGGAGGCACGAGCGTTGGCCGTAGCTGTGGCAACAAGGGCATGCCATCGGCAACGGAGGGCTCGGCGTCGCCATGCACGCTGGAGAACAAGGGTTGCAGGCGAAACGGTGTCCCGCCATGATTGGTAGCGTCTCTGCTGTTGCTTGCACCTCACCATTGCTTGCGCCCTGATCACTACCATGCGGTGGTGTTCGTAGGCGGCACGGCACTGCCTGGCGCGCCATGCTGTCTGCAGCCTGACTGTGGCGGCCTTCAGCCTCAAATAACTGGACCTCTGTCTTCTGCACACCACAATCGCCCGCCGGCGTGCCTGCACATACCGAGTAGCTCCCTTCAGCCTCCTGTACGCGTGCAGCTGGCGTCTGCACACCACAATCGCCCGCCGGCGTGCCTGCACATACCGAGTAGCTCCCTTCAGCCTCCTGTACGCGTGCAGCTGGCGTCTGCACACCACAATCGCCCGCCGGCGTGCCTGCACATACCGAGTAGCTCCCTTCAGCCTCCTGTACGCGTGCAGCTGCCGTCTGCATGCCACAATCGCCCGCCGTCGCGTTTGGATACAGAGGCTGGCATGGCGCAGCTGCTGGTAGCGTCTCTGCTGTTGCTTGCACCTCACCATTGCTTGCGCCCTGATCACTACCATGCGGTGGTGTTCGTAGGCGGCACGGCACTGCCTGGCTCGCCATGCTGTCTGCAGCCTGACTGTGGCGGCCTTCAGCCTCAAATAAGTGGATCTCTGTCTTCTGCACACCACAATCGCCCGCCGGCGTGCCTGCACATACTGAGTAGCTCCCTTCAGCCTCCTGTACGCGTGCAGCTGGCGTCTGCACACCACAATCGCCCGCCGGCGTGCCTGCACATACCGAGTAGCTCCCTTCAGCCTCCTGTACGCGTGCAGCTGGCGTCTGCATGCCACAATCGCCCGCCGGCGTGCCTGCACATACCGAGTAGCTCCCTTCAGCCTCCTGTACGCGTGCAGCTGGCGTCTGCATGCCACAATCGCCCGCCGTCGCGTTTGGATACAGAGGCTGGCATGGCGCAGCTGCTGGTAGCGTCTCTGCTGTTGCTTGCACCTGACCATTGCTTGCGCCCTGATCACTACCATGCGGTGGTGTTCGTAGGCGGCACGGCACTGCCTGGCTCGCCATGCTGTCTGCAGCCTGACTGTGGCGGCCTTCAGCCTCAAATAACTGGATCTCCGTCTTCTGCACACCACAATCGCCCGCCGGCGTGCCTGCACATACCGAGTAGCTCCCTTCAGCCTCCTGTACGCTTGCAGCTGGCGTCTGCACACCACAATCGCCCGCCGGCGTGCCTGCACGTACCGAGTAGCTCCCTCCAGCCTCCTGTACGCGTGCAGCTGGCGTCTGCATGCCATAATCGCCCGCCGGCGTGCCTGCACAAACTGGGTAGCTCCCTTCAGCCTCCTGTACGCGTGCAGCTGGCGTCTGCATGCCACAATCGCCCGCCGGCGTGCCTGCACATACCGAGTAGCTCCCTTCAGCCTCCTGTACGCGTGCAGCTGGCGTCTGCACACCACAATCGCCCGCCGGCGTGCCTGCACATACCGAGTAGCTCCCTTCAGCCTCCTGTACGCGTGCAGCTGGCGTCTGCATGCCACAATCGCCCGCCGGCGTGCCTGCACATACCGAGTAGCTCCCTTCAGCCTCCTGTACGCGTGCAGCTGGCGTCTGCATGCCACAATCGCCCGCCGGCGTGCCTGCACATACCGAGTAGCTCCCTTCAGCCTCCTGTACGCGTGCAGCTGGCGTCTGCATGCCACAATCGCCCGCCGGCGTGCCTGCACATACCGAGTAGCTCCCTTCAGCCTCCTGTACGCGTGCAGCTGGCGTCTGCACACCACAATCGCCCGCCGGCGTGCCTGCACATACCGAGTAGCTCCCTTCAGCCTCCTGTACGCGTGCAGCTGGCGTCTGCACACCACAATCGCCCGCCGGCGTGCCTGCATGTACCGAGTAGCCCCCTTCAGCCTCCTGTACGCGTGCAGCTGGCGTCTGCATGCCACAATCGCCCGCCGTCGCGTTTGGATACAGAGGCTGGCATGGCGCAGCTGCTGGTAGCGTCTCTGCTGTTGCTTGCACCTCACCATTGCTTGCGCCCTGATCACTGCCATGCGGTGGTGTTCGTAGGCGGCACGGCACTGCCTGGCGCGCCATGCTGTCTGCAGCCTGACTGTGGCGGCCTTCAGCCTCAAATATGTGGACCTCAGTCTTCTGCACACCACAATCGCCCGCCGGCGTGCCTGCACATACCGAGTAGCTCCCTTCAGCCTCCTGTACGCGTGCAGCTGGCGTCTGCATGCCACAATCGCCCGCCGGCGTGCCTGCACATACCGAGTAGCTCCCTTCAGCCTCCTGTACGCGTGCAGCTGGCGTCTGCATGCCACAATCGCTCGCCGTCGCGTTTGGATACAGAGGCTGGCATGGCGCAGCTGCTGGTAGCGTCTCTGCTGTTGCTTGCACCTCACCATTGCTTGCGTCCCGATCACTACCATGCGGTGGTGTTCGTAGGCGGCACGGCACTGCCTGGCTCGCCATGCTGTCTGCAGCCTGACTGTGGCGGCCTTCAGCCTCAAATAACTGGACCTCAGTCTTCTGCACACCACAATCGCCCGCCGGCGTGCCTGCACATACCGAGTAGCTCCCTTCAGCCTCCTGTACGCGTGCAGCTGGCGTCTGCATGCCACAATCGCCCGCCGGCGTGCCTGCACATACCGAGTAGCTCCCTTCAGCCTCCTGTACGCGTGCAGCTGGCGTCTGCATGCCACAATCGCCCGCCGTCGCGTTTGGATACAGAGGCTGGCATGGCGCAGCTGCTGGTAGCGTCTCTGCTGTTGCTTGCACCTGACCATTGCTTGCGCCCTGATCACTACCATGCGGTGGTGTTCGTAGGCGGCACGGCACTGCCTGGCTCGCCATGCTGTCTGCAGCCTGACTGTGGCGGCCTTCAGCCTCAAATATGTGGACCTCAGTCTTCTGCACACCACAATCGCCCGCTGGCGTGCCTGCACATACCGAGTAGCTCCCTTCAGCCTCCTGTACGCGTGCAGCTGGCGTCTGCATGCCACAATCGCCCGCCGGCGTGCCTGCACGTACCGAGTAGCTCCCTTCAGCCTCCTGTACGCGTGCAGCTGGCGTCTGCATGCCACAATCGCCCGCCGTCGCGTTTGGATACAGAGGCTGGCATGGCGCAGCTGCTGGTAGCGTCTCTGCTGTTGCTTGCACCTGACCATTGCTTGCGCCCTGATCACTACCATGCGGTGGTGTTCGTAGGCGGCACGGCACTGCCTGGCTCGCCATGCTGTCTGCAGCCTGACTGTGGCGGCCTTCAGCCTCAAATATGTGGACCTCTGTCTTCTGCACACCACAATCGCCCGCCGGCGTGCCTGCACATACCGAGTAGCTCCCTTCAGCCTCCTGTACGCTTGCAGCTGGCGTCTGCATGCCACAATCGCTCGCCGGCGTGCCTGCACATACCGAGTAGCTCCCTTCAGCCTCCTGTACGCGTGCAGCTGCCGTCTGCATGCCACAATCGCCCGCCGTCGCGTTTGGATCCAGAGGCTGGCATGGCGCAGCTGCTGGTAGCGTCTCTGCTGTTGCTTGCACCTCACCATTGCTTGCGTCCTGATCACTACCATGCGGTGGTGTTCGTAGGCGGCACGGCACTGCCTGGCTCGCCATGCTGTCTGCAGCCTGACTGTGGCGGCCTTCAGCCTCAAATAAATGGACCTCAGTCTTCTGCACACCACAATCGCCCGCCGGCGTGCCTGCACATACCGAGTAGCTCCCTTCAGCCTCCTGTACGCGTGCAGCTGGCGTCTGCATGCCACAATCGCCCGCCGTCGCGTTTGGATACAGAGGCTGGCATGGCGCAGCTGCTGGTAGCGTCTCTGCTGTTGCTTGCACCTGACGATTGCTTGCGCCCTGATCACTACCATGCGGTGGTGTTCGTAGGCGGCACGGCACTGCCTGGCTCGCCATGCTGTCTGCAGCCTGACTGTGGCGGCCTTCAGCCTCAAATAACTGGATCTCTGTCTTCTGCACACCACAATCGCCCGCCGGCGTGCCTGCACATACCGAGTAGCTCCCTTCAGCCTCCTGTACGCGTGCAGCTGGCGTCTGCACACCACAATCGCCCGCCGGCGTGCCTGCACATACCGAGTACCTCCCTTCAGCCTCCTGTACGCGTGCAGCTGGCGTCTGCATGCCACAATCGCTCGCCGTCGCGTTTGGATACAGAGGCTGGCATGGCGCAGCTGCTGGTAGCGTCTCTGCTGTTGCTTGCACCTCACCATTGCTTGCGTCCTGATCACTACCATGCGGTGGTGTTCGTAGGCGGCACGGCACTGCCTGGCTCGCCATGCTGTCTGCAGCCTGACTGTGGCGGCCTTCAGCCTCAAATAAGTGGATCTCTGTCTTCTGCACACCACAATCGCCCGCCGGCGTGCCTGCACATACCGAGTAGCTCCCTTCAGCCTCCTGTACGCGTGCAGCTGGCGTCTGCATGCCACAATCGCCCGCCGGCGTGCCTGCACGTACCGAGTAGCTCCCTTCAGCCTCCTGTACGCGTGCAGCTGGCGTCTGCATGCCACAATCGCTCGCCGTCGCGTTTGGATACAGAGGCTGGCATGGCGCAGCTGCTGGTAGCGTCTCTGCTGTTGCTTGCACCTCACCATTGCTTGCGCCCTGATCACTACCATGCGGTGGTGTTCGTAGGCGGCACGGCACTGCCTGGCTCGCCATGCTGTCTGCAGCCTGACTGTGGCGGCCTTCAGCCTCAAATAAGTGGATCTCTGTCTTCTGCACACCACAATCGCCCGCCGGCGTGCCTGCACATACCGAGTAGCTCCCTTCAGCCTCCTGTACGCGTGCAGCTGGCGTCTGCACACCACAATCGCCCGCCGGCGTGCCTGCACGTACCGAGTACCTCCCTTCAGCCTCCTGTACGCGTGCAGCTGCCGTCTGCATGCCACAATCGCCCGCCGTCGCGTTTGGATACAGAGGCTGGCATGGCGCAGCTGCTGGTAGCGTCTCTGCTGTTGCTTGCACCTCACCATTGCTTGCGCCCTGATCACTACCATGCGGTGGTGTTCGTAGGCGGCACGGCACTGCCTGGCTCGCCATGCTGTCTGCAGCCTGACTGTGGCGGCCTTCAGCCTCAAATAAGTGGATCTCTGTCTTCTGCACACCACAATCGCCCGCCGGCGTGCCTGCACATACCGAGTAGCTCCCTTCAGCCTCCTGTACGCGTGCAGCTGGCGTCTGCATGCCACAATCGCCCGCCGGCGTGCCTGCACGTACCGAGTAGCTCCCTTCAGCCTCCTGTACGCGTGCAGCTGGCGTCTGCATGCCACAATCGCCCGCCGTCGCGTTTGGATACAGAGGCTGGCATGGCGCAGCTGCTGGTAGCGTCTCTGCTGTTGCTTGCACCTGACCATTGCTTGCGCCCTGATCACTACCATGCGGTGGTGTTCGTAGGCGGCACGGCACTGCCTGGCTCGCCATGCTGTCTGCAGCCTGACTGTGGCGGCCTTCAGCCTCAAATAAGTGGATCTCTGTCTTCTGCACACCACAATCGCCCGCCGGCGTGCCTGCACATACCGAGTAGCTCCCTTCAGCCTCCTGTACGCGTGCAGCTGGCGTCTGCATGCCACAATCGCCCGCCGGCGTGCCTGCACGTACCGAGTAGCTCCCTTCAGCCTCCTGTACGCGTGCAGCTGGCGTCTGCATGCCACAATCGCCCGCCGTCGCGTTTGGATACAGAGGCTGGCATGGCGCAGCTGCTGGTAGCGTCTCTGCTGTTGCTTGCACCTGACCATTGCTTGCGCCCTGATCACTACCATGCGGTGGTGTTCGTAGGCGGCACGGCACTGCCTGGCTCGCCATGCTGTCTGCAGGACGATTGTGGCCTCCCTAAGTGACTGGTATGCGGAGCGCTGCTTTCTGCATGCCACGGTTCCGCGACGCCACGCCTGCGCCTGGCAGACAGCCGCGCGCAGCCGCTGATACCGCCGCCGCTGCAGGCCGCCGCGAGCCATGCGCACGGCGGCCTTCAGGACCCCTGTCTCGTAGTTGAAAATCATGCGGCACCACGACGCCCTCCACCACGACTGCACCTTCACTGCCATCGCCGTCTCATGCAGACGCCGCGCAGTCTCGCGCAGATGCTGCAGCTGCTGCCGCGCCATCACACCGCGCCACTGTGTCTGCAGCTTGATTGCTGCCGCCTTCAGCCTCAAATGCCTGGCGTGCTGCCGCCTGCATGCCACAATCGCCCGCCGGCGGGCTTGCACGCAGCCAGCAGTTGCCTTCAGCCTCAAATATTCCGACCGCTGTCGCCTGCACGCCACGGTCGCCCGTCGCCGCGTCTGAACAAACCGGATAGCGGCCTTCAGCCTCAAGTACCCATTCCGCTGTCGCCTGCATGCCACAATTGCACGCCGTCGCCCTTGGATACGGAGAGCAGCAACGCGCAGTCGCTGGTAGCGGCGTTGACATACCGCGGCGCGGAGGTGAACCTGCAACCGAACCAGCGCATGGCGCTGGCGACTGTACGCCCTGCGCGCAGCAAACCCCCGCCACGTGGACTGCACCTGATGCGAGATACCGTGGGGGGCGAAGTTTAGCGGACTGCCAGTCTTAGCAGGGAAGAAGGTTGAGAAACCAAGGCGCGCCAGTAGGTCTGGTGTCAGTAAGAGGGAGGAGCAGGGAAGCCAGTACCACTAGTGGGTAGGGAGTGATGGTTCGGGTGACATGGTTGAGCAACTGGTGTCAGGTTCTCCCCCATAAGCATCCCCAATACCTATCAAACTCCCCCACCCCTCCTCTCTTGGGCTGAACGACGAAAGCCAAGGTTGCCGGTGAAAACATCCGGGTTGATGCATGTGTGTTGTACGTTCGTGGGGCCCTCTATGGTGCTCTGGCCATACGCCAGGACAGAAGAGTCCTGTTCTACATCACTGTTACTTTGCTACTTTGCTACTCGTGGGGGGCGTTTCAGTGTAGCTCTGAACCCCAACACCCACGGTGTAAGGGTGAAGGTTCAAATTTTTTTGGGCTGTTAATTTGGGCATATTTGAACTCTCCATTAAAATCCGTCTGTGCAGTTTGACTACACATACGTGGGGGTAGAACACTCACCATATAACAGCAACAGCGGCAGCAGCAGCAACGGGCAAAACAAACAGGAAATTCTCACAACAGCAACAAAACCTCCCAAAGCACCCAACGAGTTGTCGGCCCCGTAGCGGAGGTGATAAGACTGCTGCTTTGTGTAGGTTTGGGGTCTAGAGCAGAGTTTTTGGGGGGGTCCAAGGGGGGAGGAGGGGGGGCTGCAGGGGGACCCCTGCGGGTTGACTCAGAAATGGGGAATTTACAATCCATCATATCTAGGGCACAAGAATGCCCTTGCAGCAAGGCTAGCTGTGGGCATCATTGTCTATATACATTTACATGTTTGGGCAGTCTAACTACAAAAAGAGCAAAGAGAGTTGGGGAGCCCGTTCATGAAGTCACTGTGACAAAGCCCCAAACCCTAACTTCATGACTTTGGGGGTGGCATGCAGGGCCATTTGGCCCCACCCCACAGGCACATATCTCAACTTGCTCTCTGACTAGCCCTCCCATGGTCACTAGCCTCGGAGCGAAGCCACAATCATGGTGAACAAGAGTGCATCGAATCAATGCACTATGCAAGAAGAGCAACCATACCGCAACGGAGCAGTGGTGTTGTCACTCTCGCGGGCACCTTTGAACTGAATTCGTGGTTACCACACCGTGTTTGCCCCCATATTCTTGGTCACCCTACTGTGATCCACCATAGCCGATGGAGACAACAATATCCAATCCAAACACATCAAAAATACTCAAACACTCAAAAAATACAGTAGAAGCGCAAATCACCCAAAAGCAAAACATAACTTGCACACACCTCCAAATAAATATCAACTTTGGTTTCACGGTGAGGGTGCCCCCCTTGTTTTGGTGAGGGGTTGTGGGGGGGACCCACGGGGTAACCATGAGTTGTTAGACGTGCCAAAGGTGCCAAAGAAATCTTTTGGCCTAAACTGACATACGCCAAAGGCGCCAGAGAAAAATTTTGATTGGCCAAAGGCCGGGAGAAAATTTTGGCCCAATCACTACGGGGGGGGGGGGGTTTAGCCCCCCACCCCCATGGAGATGTTGAGCTGTTAAGCAAAACTTTGGTTTGGAGGGGAGAAGGGGGGCTGAGGGGTGAACAATCAAAGATGGCGTAACTTTGTCCGTTGGTTCATAGTTGCTTGTGTTTTGTGGAGGCATGTCCCCGGGCAAGGGGAGTATGTATTTGGGGAGGTCTAAGTGTATGTTATGGAGGTTATGGGTGAGAGTAGAATATCTATTCCCCTACTGTCGTTGCTGGGGGAGGGGGGAAGGGGTGAAACGAAATTGAATTGGGGGATTGATTGGATGAAACACAAATAGGAACGAATGCCAGGAAATGGAAACCGAGGCAATGCACTCCACATTCTGATACTAATGCATCTTTATTCTCAACACCAAACCTGGCTGACCCTTAATGAAACACACCTGCAAACCTACGATGACACTAACTAACACCAACCTCAAAGGCTAGATGTGGGAGAGAAAGAGACAAAACAGTGACATGCAAGGGATGGGATGGGGGAAATAGGGGTCAATACCCCCCCCCCCCTCCCCAACTGCAGGTAGCTCTTGGTCTTGCGTTCACCAAGGTTAGTCTCTCAACGGTTCCACCTACCCCTTTGCCGAGCTCACCTTAAGTAGTTCTCAGCCCCACCTGCACAGTTTGAACCTTCCCCCCCCATATCCATCCCCCAGGGACGACGGTTCCCCCCCCCCGGTTCCCCCCCCGGGGGGAACCGTTGCCAAGTGATCCCCCCCAAGGGGATAGACACCATCGCCAACGAACAAATTACAGCCGCATACTACGCAGAATTTATGACCGATCAGTTGCTTGCTGTACATCGCCCAAGGCTCTGAAATACACACTGACATATAGAGATCGAATGGTGCCATGCAAATGATGCAAAAAAGCAAAATTCTCAATACAATGCATCAGTCCATCAGTTTGCTGCATGCCCCTACTGCTGAACAGGGACAGTGTAAAACTTCTTTTTCCGGTCCCACATAGTCTTGAACAGCTGCACATGCTGCCCATCAGCCAGAGGGACTACAACTGCCGTGCACCTTTGGGGGGCAACACCTCTGCCGGTAGCACAGGTGTCTGTGCGGGACGTGGGGGCGGTGAGGTGGCCCGCACGGCTGTCAAACGTTTCAGGGAAGGGCGGTCATGCACAACTTCTGTGGCACCGCATTTGTACGTGATGGTTCTGTACTGATCACCATGAGGAGAAGGGCCTTGCACAACAGCCGGCACAGGCTCCTTTGTGGAACGAACATGGCGCACAATAGTACCTTCAGGGAACATTTTGAGAGGTCCCCCCCCCCCCCATGTCCATCCCCCCCCCCCTGGGGGGGGGGGGGCATCACCGGCTGGTTCCAAAAAAAAAACGCAACAGTGTCATATTGCACAGGATTGCATAATTATGAGAGCTCGCTGTTAGAGCTTTTGCGTACCTCCTTTGTGCTAACCCATTGCATCCTCATGGACACGGGGGGGGGGGGGGGAAGGTACCAAAGGTCCTTTGTGGGGCCACCAGGGGGGGCACTGGCCTTGTGAAGCATGAGTGGGCCTCCAGGGATCTATTTCTGCACATGGATGGTATGCCATGTGGGCAATGGGCATAGTGATGATGGGTAATGCAACGGACCCCTGTATCGGAGCTGCAGAGACCCAATACTACTTCCAGTCCATACCCCTCTTGACGTTGAGCCACCTGGTATCCTTCAGCCACTTTGAATTTCAGCCACTTGAACACTGACGCAACTGAATCATCAACTTTATTCTTTCCAACTACTGTCTTCCACATTGGCTGGCGAAAATTGTCTACATCCTTCATACTTTGATCGGTGTTTGTTCCCTATGGAACGCGGCCCAAGGATGGGGATGGGTCTAAGATTCTGCTGAAATTGAAAATAGAAGAAGCCATCAAAACCCCCAGGGGTTACTTGTGACATTCAATGCAACCAGAGTGATAATTCTGTGTATCTGCATGCCTGTGGCATTCCCAATTTAGTCACTGAGGCAAGAGGCACTCTCCAAGCTCACATATATCAGCTGCTGTGATAGCATTCGGGGCGGCTGGGGTCAAATATACCATAATTCCAGGAGGTCTGAAAACATTCATTCAATCCATTGACAGTGCTTTGGCCTCTTTCTATCAAGAGGAGCACCACAATCACACGTGCAATAAATTGAGGACAAAGGCAAATTAACAGCTTGCCAAATCTGAGATACTTTGATGGAGATGTGCCACTCTGTATGACTGATGTGGACCTGTTCAGTGTGCCACAACTTTTTAAACATTTGGGTCTCTTTGTACCATTCCAATTTGCGACACCGGTTGACGCATAGCGCCCTCTGTTTCACCAAGCCCAAACCAAGCCCAAACCAAAAAACAAGGCTGCAACCTAAACTAACCAGCTATCTAAGAAACCACCTCCTTGCCTCAACGACCCTGTGGCCGAGCACGAGGCGCAAGGTCCAACAGCACACCAACAAGGGGGGGGGGGGGGCGGTGTTGGGCATCCCTTGAGAGCAGGGGTGTGATGCTGAAAACCATTACCCAGCAAAAGCATGATTCGACGGCCAAACGAGTGTTGCACGCACTGCTGTGACATCCCATTCCCTTTGTGCACGAGACAGTCGCTGGCAGAGACGAATACCAGCACCGGCAATGCACACCTTCACAGCTGCGGCAGAGTGTCGCAAAGTCACACGTGACTCGAGGCGGGTACGCCAAGCACGCCAGATTGTAGCCACTGCCTCTGATTGACGCCGGATACAGCGCAAGCGTTGGAATAAAAATGCCAGGAAAATGGCCACGATGCGCTCATCTCCCGGTCCTCCACCCACCAAATTCTACATCAACGGAGCAAATGGGAGCAGCAGGGGTATGCAGACGTTGAGCATGGAATGAACAGAGAGGACAGGCACAAAGACTGACGTAGACCCACGCAGGGCCACTAGAGACTGGGCCATAGTTGCCGCATGGCCCTCAAACTTACGTACCAAGATCACAAGCTTGCGCCTCGGATTGCCTGTTGCGCAGCCCTACCAAGGATTGGTTCATTTGCACATCCGAAAGAGGCTCTCTTCGGCGCCCCACAGGAACTCTGAAATCACTTAGATGCGGACTGGGTTTATGACCGGACAATCACATTCCTTCACGGCCTGCAGCGGGGCAAACACTGAACTGGGCACCCTTTGAGCCACACCCTCTTAAAAGAGGCTGGGGGCATTGAAAGCGTTAAGGGGATCGAGAGTCCAAACAGTAATTTGCTGGTTTTCTGATGATCCACCGGGGTACATGATGTGCCACCCCTGCTGTTGATATCCTTGTATGATGGTTTCATATCGTTCTGCCAGCTCCGCTGCATTTTGGAATTTCTTCTTTCGTTTTTGTACTGGCACCTGCAGTTGTGGGGGGAACCTGGTCGACGAGACCGCCACTCGTGGGTGTTGCAACACTGTGTGGTCCCATATCAGTAACGTTCCTTCGTCTGTGGGGAGGGTGGGGGACGGTGCTCTTCCTACCCCCGCAGCACTTTGAGCCACAGCGCCTGGAACTGCTCCCACGTGGGGCACCCCATGCGCTAGTTTAACTTGTGCATGCAGTACTGCGACCATGCTGCCCTTACTACTGACCACAGCGTAATACCCAATGGAGTAGAGAGGGAGAGGGCAGGATTGTGCCACAGGATATCCGTCGGGTCTGGCACTGGTCCTTTGGGTGTGGCCGCTGGTCCCATACACGAGGTGACAATGTGGGTTGCCACTAATATATGCCTGCACCCTGCCACCGCGTTCTGTGAGGTTTCCTGTACTCCACAGACAGGGCAGGCTGTCCCATGTGGCTGCCAGTTGGCCAGTCGAAGTCCTACTGACAGCTTTTTCCAGAGCGCCATCCAGATGGGGATGGGAGGTGCAGTGCGTGCCATGCCTTCCAGACCTCCGTCGGCTGTCTCGGTGGCTCTGGAGTTTGTGCCATGAGGTACCAAAGCCTTACTCGATTGTTTCAATTCAGCCAGAAGGTGGGTTTGGTTTCATCAGGGGTTGAGGGCTTGGGTCAGGGGCGCGCATGCAGAAGTTGGAGCCCCGCCAGGTACACTGGGGCCCAAGTGCAGAGCAGGTTGGAACACCCACCCTCCAGCTCACGCATTTGTGCTACCGTCATGATCCCCTTTCTGATTAGGGAGGGGGAGAAATACGCATTTTTGTGTGTGTCCCTGAGCCATGCTGAGTGCCACAGCGGCATGGCTGGTATTATTTCCTCCGGCGGTGCCGCCATTGGCGCAGGTGCAATGAAAAGGCCTTGCAAGATGTTCCCCAAAAGGGGTAAGTTTTCCATGGGATGGGCCCCAACTGCAACCAGGGCAGGAGCCGTCCATCCAATTGGATTTCAAAGGTTTGCGTCCACCGTTCCATATATTGCTTGGACAGGGCTGGCACTTTCTGTGGTTCTTTCCGAGCAGGACAAATGGCGTTGAATGTTGCCACTGTAGAAATGTGCGTGGTTGTGGCAGGTGGTGGCCTCCTAGTTTGTGTGGCATTGCCAGAATGGGTAGTGTCAGGCCCCAACTATGCAAAGCCAACGCCACCTTGTATATTGCTGCCAACTTAGCTACCACTTGATTGGTTGGGAAGTAGGCTCTTGCTGGGAAGATGAAGAATGGCAAAACCCACTCCTGGAAAAGGGCTACTCTGAGGATGACTTATGAGGTGGGCTTTTGCGGAAGCCATTGCAATGATGGGTGCGGAGGTTTCCTCACTGGTGCCCCAGGAGGATACCCAAGTATTTTACTCGTTCTTTCACTTCAATTCCAAAGGATCGCAGGTGTGTGTGAGACCAAACTCCCTTGATCAGAAATGCTGATTTGGCCAGGTTTAGTTTTAGCCCCACCAAGATGCCCAACTTTCGGAGGTGCTCAAAGATGTGGGGGAGGAGTTTACACACCGCTTATGTACAAGAATAGATCATCCTCATAGAAAAGGACGCGTATGTGCGCTTGCGTGGACCACGACCAAACATACCATTGTGAAGATTGCGGGTGAGAGTGGGTCTCCTTGTTTGTACCGGACTGGGGGGGCACCACCACTCCTTTGACCAACCCCCTCCCCAGGGCAAAAATGAACTGGGCCTTGAACATTGTCATGAGGAGGGAGATCAGGCACTTTGGCAGGCCAATGTGGAGAAAAAATGCCGCAAAGTAATTGTAGTGGACTGAGCCAATGCCCTAGAAAAATCAATACTTACCACCAACCCTTGCTGCATGGCCCCCCATGCTCCGCGCGTGCCATATGTGGTCAAAAATAAAGCGGCCTTTGATGAAGGCTTTTTGGGCTGAGGGGGTGACAAATCCTACAATGTCTTCAAGCATTAGGTAAACGGGCGCTGATACCCATTTAAAGAGCACGATCTGCAGGCACATTGGTCGTGGGGGGGGGGGGGTCATCTACCCCGGAATGGTGGGGCAGGGGTGCATATGCAAAAAGGTCAGCGACAGAGGCCTTTTCGTTGTTTTTTTTGGGGGGGGGGGGCTTCGTCAGGTGGTAGGACGTTGTCTGATTCAGGTCAAACTTTGGGTTCAATCTGGGGTCAAGAGGCAAAGCGGGAAGCAAACGACCTTGCGGGTGATGAGAGGGGGAATGAGCCCCAAACGATCGATGGCCGCTTGCAGCAACTTAAAATTGTGCGTCACGGGATCGTCCTCCGGGTTCGCCTTCACATCAAATGAGGCCTTCCATGATTGGCCTTCGACCACCTGCGCAGAGCATAAGCACAGCTGCAATGCTGATGAAAGAGCAGGGCCTGATAACAAGCTGGGGTAGCATCACTGTCCAACACAAGGTGTCCGTCAATACAAACCCTGCTTCAGTAGGGCCCATAGGCGTTGTAGAGTCGCAACGCAAAACCTTGGCGTTCTCTGGGTGCAACACTCCAATTCCAGGCTGTTGTATTTGGGCAATTGCACTCTGTCCCACCCTGCTTCTGAGCTCTGTCATTGTCTTGGTTGGATCTTCCATATGGGTTGACCGCCCCCCCTTTCCTTTGTGAGTGACCCCCAGAAAAGCAGGGTTGGGAAGGGAAGGGAAGGGTGGTATTGGCGATGGTACAGGCATTTCAAACTCACGCCTTCCCTCCCCCCACAACATGGTCCCCATTCAGATTGCAATCGCTACTGACTTGAACCCATGGAACATCGGAGGTCCAATTCTGACACAACATAGCATTGTTTCATGCGGGTGTTCATGCGATTCGTCAATTTGTGGCTGTCGATTGTATTGTTGTTCATTTTGGCAAGCATCTTGGGTCATCGGAGTTTGGGGTTCACGTCCACCAGAGTTTTCCTTCCTCCTTGTCATCTCTGATCCAGACATGACAGCAAAGATGTCAGACACGAATCAATATCAAAAGTGGCGGCCCAAAATGGCAGAACACCAATGGTCAAGGTACAATGATGTCAGCAGAGAGCTGCCGCTTAGCGTTGCAACGCACGCAAAGACATCATAACGTACCTCATCGACGGCAACCAAACTCTCATGATGATACTCTTTCTGTGGCATCTTGACCCTTTCAGGCGGCACCAACTTGGGACAGTACGTTGCCAGCAAGTAGCAGAAGGCCCGCCCATCAACGAAAGAGGACGTCAAATTGTTGACCTTCAGACCATGCTGCATGCAGGCAGTAGCTGTCCAATCCAGCAGTGCCTGTGATGAAACAATCGTGTGTGAACCCTCCATGAGCATACAGTGCTTTGTGTTGATGATGAGGCAGGCGGTTGCTTGCCACATGCGCAAGGGTGTGAATGACGGATGTGAAGCATGCCGCCTGCCAAAAAGATGGGTGTCTCATTTCACTTCCGCTTTCACACAAAACGACTGAGTGATGTTTCATGTGAAGAACCCAGTCAAACCTGACACCGCCAGCAGTGGTCGGATGGCGGTTGGCTACAAAAAACCCAAAACCTAGGGCTATTCCAAGAGTTCTCAGATTTTGACTTGAATTGACCCAGTGGTGCTGATTGCCGTCCTTTGACAACCCTCCTGCAGCCTTTGCTTCCAGTATGTCCCTTCACGGTTTTGTCAGAAGGGACATACCAGAACAAACGGACTCATGTGGAGAGCGTTGGCAGATGGCTAAATTTCTCAAGACGTGGCGGGTAAGGGCCTTGTGGTTGATGGAGAGGACGTGTCTATGCCCATGGGGGAGGAGGGAAGCCTGTGTGGCGGTGGTGCAGGACAGTGATGTCCGCGGTCATACCGATGTCGTGTCCCGTCGATGGAAGGTACACGGTCCGACCGTCCATGGGGGGCGTTGGATGGGCGACCCGGACCCCAACAATCCTCCCCCTCCCCCCCTCCCAGACCCCGGGCAGGATATTCAGAGTCGGAGGGGGGGAGGGGCTTGTTGGGGTTTAGACGACCGGTTTTGAAATAAAGCTGTACTTGTGTGTGGGCCCTCTTTGACCTCGAGGGATCCTGCATGCATGTCAAACCTGCAGCACAGGCTTGTCCATATACAGGGTTGTCTCTGTGTCTCCGGCACGGGGGTTCAAGCGCCGGCGCTCCCAGTCCACAACATCCTTCGGAGCGAGTGTCGGCATCAGTACGTGTAACGACAGGTTCCACAGCAGGTTGTAGGTGTGCTGGGGATGCTGGGCCACGACGCGGTCGGCCTTGAACCCTGTTGCAAAACAGCGACAGAACAGGGACATACACACACGTACCTGGCTCTTGAAGTGTGCAACCTCTCAGCTGCACTGCGCGTTCACAGACGAAGCTGTGAACCGGCCTCAAGCCAGGAAACCGGCAGAATCATCCTTAGTGTGGCAAACTGAGCAGCCCGGTGCAGCAGCCCAGGAAGGCACGTGAAATAGTCACAGGCACAGGGGGGGGGGGGGGGCTCGACCCAGACATGCAAGCAGCCCCAGTCTGTTCCAATGCGAGTGTGTTCACAGATGGTCTTGATTCCAATAAATGAAAAATTCTCCTTCATGATGTACCTGAATCTAGCAATCCTTCCCAAAATTCTGCCCGGAATGACCAGTCCGGTACCCAATCTGCCTAAAATGAAATGACACGCTGATTGCGGATTGCCGCACAGAAATGAGCCCGTGGGTTGCGTGCTGGCATCTCGCGGCTTTTCGAAGGCCGGATACTGCCGTCGAAAATTGCAATCCCACTTTTGTGCAATCCGCTGGATGTCTGACGCGTGTGGAATCGAGGCAAAGCACGGTGCTGGCAACCAATTGAAGAACGAATGCTCAAATGCGAATCAGAGATTACAATTGCAAGGCTTTGGATTAACAAAAATCGTCCGTCGCGCAAACGCCCCCAACGTGTTTCACACAACACAAAACAATCTCTTCGTCATGACTGTGCGCCTGCTGTGCAGCAACCTGCTACGCGATGCAACCACCAGTCGGTTCCTTTTCTCTCAATCCTACAGCATCCCGAGCCTGACCCTACGGTGCCACTGACCTCGGAGCTCCAGATCCAAATTGCAATGCTGCTTCAAATGTGTGCAGATCTTCTTCCAATTGTCCACCTCTTGGGATGGGGTCTGGGCTCGCTGCATTGTTGGTAGAATTGCGGTGGTTTCTGTCGCCGCAGTCCAGAGGTCAAGCACGCGGGCGATTCGGATGCCATCCTTCACCTGCTCTGTGAGATCCGTGATGCCCCATGGGATTTCCTGAAACAGTAGAAGGCGTGCCGAGGACGTGCAATCCATGAATCAGAAGACGCAGGGTTCATGCAGAGTGGGTGAGGTCGCGCAAACGGGTTTGGCGGGGGACTGGGATTCTGCGGAGGGGGACAGAAGGTCAGGGCATTCATTAGATTGGTAAAAGAAATCCGTCGTTTGGCAAACTACTTCCTGTTTTTATGGGAAACCAGCTGTATTTTTTTGCCTTCGTTCCCCCCCCCCTGTGTGACATTCCGTCTGGTTGTTGCTCCTTTACGGGGCCCTGGACGGTCACCCGTTCTTCCCTTCGCATGTTGCGTCGGGTTGCTACTTTCTGTCGGCCGCTGTGGCCGGTGCTCTTGCTGGTGTCGTTTCCGCATTCGCGGAGCCCAGTAGTTGGCGTGTTGGGACTGTGCTGGATGCGGCATGGTGTGCCGTTTGCGTGTCAGCGGCGCCCAGTAGTTGGCGTATTGAGGGATGTGCTGGTTGTTGCCGGGGTCGTTTGACTGTTTTTGCTGTCCACACACCTCTGTCCACAGGCCGTCCATCGCCTGCCTCGCTGTGTTTCTGTGCGGCGTACCACGTGGTGTGGTGCCATCCGCTCCATTCTGGTTCTCTGTTCCCGCTGTTCCAGTTGCCTCTCCCGCCTTGCTGTGCCCCTCCTCCTTGTCTGTTGTGCCCGCCCTTGTCCCTCCTGGTGTGGCTCCCGCGTTCTGTGTGTCTGTGTTGCTCCTCCCCCTGTCTGGTGGCGCTCCTGGGTGCCCATGTCGCGCACCCCCTCCTGTCCCACCCGCCTGCCCCCCCATACAAGGATTTCCCCCTGTGTGACATTCCGTCGGGTTGTTGTTTCTTTACGGGGCCCTGGACAGTCACCCGTTCTTCCCTTCGCATGTTGCGTTGGGTCGCTGCGTTCTGTCGGCCGCTGCGGCCGGTGCTCCCGCTGGTGTCGTTTCCGCGTTCGCGGAGCCCAGTGGTTGGTGTGCCGGGGCTGTGCTGAATGTGGCGGGATGTGCCGTTTGCGCGTCAGCGGCGCCCGGTAGTTCGCGTATTGGGGGTTGTGCTGGTTGTTGCGGGGGTCGTTTGACCGTTTTTGCTGTCCCCACACCTCCATCCTCAGGCCGTCCACCACCTGCCTCGCTGCGTTTCAGTGTGCGTGAGGCCCAGGTGCCCTGCTCCTCCCCCCTGGACAACTTGTTGCAGTTGTACCCAAAAGCATTGCAACCGATTGTAAGAGGCATTGCCTCGATCTTGTTTGCACGGGAGGCACGTGTTCATCCCAAAGAGGTTCTGCATCCCTCACGTCGCCTGCAGGCAACGGTGCGCGCTTTGTCGTCGGTGCATGCGTGGGCGTAGGTGGTGGACGCGCGCATGGGCTGATCGAAGATGGACAATGCGGGGTTGGCCCATCAGCCGTCCATTGGGTTACTCCACGTGCCGAAGATGTACAAAATATCTTCTTCCACATGGCGCAGGATGAATTCATGCCCCATCACCACTCCAAGCTCCCTGCCAACCGCATCCCTGTACCGATCATTCCGACAGACCTCAATCTCGCGCTGTTGCACACGAAAATTGTAACCCAATCCCGACAGCCGCGCCCAAACTTCTTGCTCCGGGCCGCGTAGGTGCACTCGCACAAAATGAGTCAAGAGTGCCCGCGAGGACTTATATTGAGCGGCGGCACGGAACAACGGCGGGCGGCGGTCCAAGAGCTCCTTGGCTTTTGCCGCGTCTAAGAATAAAACCAGCATGGCGATCGCCCTCAAAACGTGTTGCTCCGCCACGGCACCCGGGGTGGCACTACTCGTTGGCTGTTGCGGATGTTGCAACACGAAGGCCCGGATGAATTCTCGGCAATCTTCGTTAATAGTGGTCGAACTGCGAGATAATGATGTGAGTGGGGCGAGAATGATGGGGAGTTGGGAGGCCCGAAGGACGATCCGCATAGTCCACTACCCCTTGAAATCCAAGAAATCAAGATGCGAACGAAACAACTCACAACATCAAAACATGAGCGGACGGGCTTGGGATTGAGCTTTGAGTAGGTGCTCAACGGCGACAAGCATCCCACGAGCAAGTGTAGTGGTCTGTCGTGGTGTAAGTGCGCGGACTCGCAATGGTTGGGGGGGCCGCAAGCAAAACCCACGAGCACATCATTGCAAGGGCGAAAACGGCCGGAGGTACGTACCTGCCGAGGGACAAGCGGTGCAATGCCAACTTCTTGGTCGTTGTCCGGACATCGATCCTTGTGCCGAACAAGGTTTCAAGCCCCAACCGCAACCAAGTGGCGCTGTAAGACTCCAACATCTACGAAAGCGGTAGCGTGATGACTCGCCGAGTAACACCAATGTTCGCTTATTTTTGGTTTGGTCGCCGTGTCGCACTGTAACGGGGTTGACTAGCGGACCACAATCATTCGGTCTTGCCGTTTCTTTTTGGGATTGGAGACCCGTTACTTTCGGAGGGGTTGGCAATCACCGTTTCACAAACACGAAGGAGGAGCGGCGCACCATACACCTGCAAGAGGTCATTTTGGATAGCTGGGTCGAAGCAATCTTGTTGCATGGCAAATTGGCCACCATCAATCAAGGCGGTGACGTGGTGCAAGACTTTATCCATGGATTGCAACAATCTATGTGCTCTTGCTCGAACATGCAACCGGGAAAGATTCATGGTACCATCATCCTCGAGATTCAAGGCATCGGAGGCCCCGCAAAGCGAGAAATTCAACAACATCTTGAAACCCGTGTCTTGGACATCTTCGTATTCAGTTGCGTGAACACGCCGCTTGAACCCTAAGCGGTCGAAGGGAGTTTTCCGAGCCCCAAGGCGGAAGGTCTCGTCGTCGTCGTTAGGCGGTTCCGCTTGTCCTAGCTCCACATATTACCACCCTCACTCATGGCACGCACTAATTTTTCGTGTATCACAAAGTGTGAGAGCGAACCTCGCATGCACGACACGAACATACCCGGTGAACACACGCCGCTTGAGCCCGCGCTCGCTCTCCTTTCAAAGGGAACATTTAAATCACGTTGTTGGAAAGGAGTGCTCGGACGGTCTTGCAAACCTCGGGACGGTTGGGTCCTTCGTCCGAGTTTTGGAGCGGCTGTCTCTCGACGGTAACGAGCAACCGTGGATTCCACGACTTTGCCTTGTTTGGGACCCTCGGCTTTACCGTGCAACGCAACCTTTGCTTTGCCGAATGCACCTTGTAGTTGAATATAGTGTTTAAGAACACCGGACTCCTTCGGCCTCCAACGGATAGGTATTTCGGCACTCCCTTGTGGGCAAACGGTCACCGGGAGGGAACGTCCGATTTCAATGCCCCGCTCCTCCAATTTCGGCAACCCGATGACTCGAGTTGGATGCTCTTGTTCACACTCATTCTTCAGGTTGAATGTAAGCGTGGGACACGAGCCAACTTTCACAACCCCAAAGTCCAAGGTGATCTCGTCTCCACAACGAGAAAGAGTAAGTTGGGGTATGTCCCCACTTGTCATATTGTGGAACGACAAACTCTGCAAGCCAAAGACAGGGTAAATAATAAGAATAATAACAATATAAGGTAACTCGAATTTGCTATCACAAGTGGTAGTGGCACAACGTAGAGCAAAGGCCATAACACATTCTAGTACACACGTCAAGTGGCATAGCATCATGTAAGCATTACATGCCCATTGTCCTCTACTTTCGTGGTAGGTGTTTTCGAGTGTACACACTCAACCGTCAACCACAAGCAACGAGAGGAGTGCAGAAATCCAACCCAATGGGCGTGGTCGTTGTCAGTGTAAAATTCAGGTTCGTCAAGCGTTTTGTTGGTGCATTTGAAGTCAATCAAGAAAGATCTCAAGCGAAATTCACATGGGTGAAGGACTTGGGAGAAGCAAGCATGAAACATGAAAAACAACACGCTGGCATCAATTTCCGAATTTGAATAGAACTGTTGGAAATATATCACTCCTATCAGCAATCAATCAAAATGTATTGAGACAGCAAATGTAATGTCACAAGGTGTTACACTGACACACGCTGTTACACCAATTAACTGGCAAGTTGGCCAGACATTTAGTTGGAACCAACAGCTGCGACAGTGTGAATGTGACAGTGTTGGGCTGACTCAGTCAAGTCAGTCACGAGTCACGATTTTTTGACTCAGTCAAGTCAAGTCACGAGTCGTGCCGCCCCAGTCGACTCAGTCAAGGGTGACCGAACAGGCACCAGGAGGCACCGAGCGCCGGTTCGAATCCCGGTGCGATCTATGTCTTCTGAATGTGCTTCCCTCTTACCCTTTTTGTTGCCGCTGGCGGAAGACTGGGACGAAGGCGGCGAGGACCCCAGTGAGACAGCGTCTGGACCCCACTGGCGTCCTGTGCTTCGTCCTCGCCTTCCTCTCGTCCCCTGTCCTGTGTCGGGGAACTAGCAGACTTAGCCCGGCGGAAACAATGGCTTATCAATTTACATCTTTGGAGAAGCTTGTCCACGATTTATGCAATCGTGATCCTTCCACTAGTGACGCTGTTTTGGAGCCTACCTGGGACTATTTGTTCGGCAATGATTCCGTCTGGCCTGATCTGACTACTCCCTTAAATGAACATGCCAAGGGAAAAGGAGAAGGGGAAGGAGAGGCAGAAGACTGGTCTGGACTGAGCCTTCGGCCGCCCATTACGAATCGCTGGCGCTTATTCTGGGCGCGGGCGCTGTATATTGGAAAGGCTCCAATTGGTCTATTGTGGCAGCATTGAAGAGATTATTTGAACTTACTAGAGTTCCTTTAGTAGAATCTCAATTTACCTCGTACTGTAATGCGTTTATTTATGGACTTTCGTTGCTTTGGGGTGTTGATGCACCCGATTGTGACTTGTCCGCGGCATGTGCCAATACGGCTTTTGCGTTGATTAATGGGCCCGTCAATAATAATAATGGCCCCACATTGCCCAATGCGGGCGTTGCTATGCCTGAGAGCGGTGGCGGTACTCCGGACACCGATATAGCCATGGTGTTGCCATATGACGAAGAAGTTTGGGACATGGGACGTGGCGCTGCGCGCATAGCGGTGAATCTCAGCCTTTAGCATTGCGTTCAGCTCTTGAGGATGTGCCCGAGATGAGTGGAATTGCGCTCAAGGGGCCGGGCAACAACCATCGTGGTGACTCAGGCAATTAAAATGATAAAGAGCACAAAACTTGGCAATAACAACTCTTGCATATTTCTCGCATTATGGCTTTTGTTGGAACGGCACTTCATGATGATTTCTCGAGCAAGCACACAAACTGAAGTTCGCAGTCAAGCGGAATGGAGGGAGATGAACTAAAAACTTGCACGTGCAAACAACTCAACACCACAGGTCATTGACAAAGAAGGATACACTCTATCTCACCGAAAGCGAATTCAATGAACCATCGATGGAAAGCGTTTCCCCAACGGGTTTTGGGTGGCGTATGCATATGCAAATATCATGCTCACCGTGCAACAATAATTCGAGGCATCTTTTTAGAGGAATTGATTTAGCATACCGTGATCCAAAGTGCAGCAATAATGGACGCGAAGGAAACCAAAATTGAAAAAAAGAACCAACTCTACAAAGATGAGGGTTGGATTGACAACATTGTTGAATTCGTGCGGAGAAGGTGGTGGGTTGCATAACGGTGCATCGCGCGCGCGAGGGCCTACCGTCATACCTTCACATTGTTGGCGTTCGTCTCATCAAACATGCTCGTTTGATTGAGTTCGCTTGGCTTGGTCATATTCACCCTACGTTGCATACACGTAAGGGTCATCACGCCGTTGATCCACTTTCCTTGCATGAAACCGACGACAAGCAACTTACAAGATACGACTAGCACCAAGAACACACAGAAGCACAGGAAGCTAGGTACAACTCAACCGAGAGAACATACATGAGGAAGGCGAATGTGCCCAATAATCCCGGCAACCACAGGACAAACTTGTACTTCCCCTCATGTTCCTTGCCAAAGCTAACCCAGCCGTCGACAAAAAACCACCATCCGACGGCGAACTACGAACAAAGCAAGATCGGACGCAACGATCAATGGGGAACAAACAAGCGTTCAAGGTTTCACTTTTGGTTCCCAATGTGCCATCATGATCATTGCCCGACGCGTGCGACTTGACGGATGCTCACGACTCTTTGCATCGTTGCGACGTCACGATAGATGGGATGAAACACACCAAAGCACCCGCCAAATAACTCGGCGCACCCATCGGTGTGAACAAAAGTCTATGAAAACGACAAACAAGGGGGAACTAGGATGGTTGGCGAATATCACGCAAAGTAGGCACAAGCAAAGCTCTTCAGTGGAAACAATACTCCATTGGCTGCATGAAGACATATGTGTTCGCCTTTCGCTGAGCTTATGTTCGTCCTGCTCCTCAACCGTTCATGACACTTGAACTGCTCTCTTGCGATATAGACCGCATACCGCGTGTTCACAACAAGGTAGCCAAGGAGGCTACCTTCATAGCCAAGTCTGCCTCGAGTAGGTAAGACCGAAGTGCCTAGCTTCGTTGCCTAGTCCGAGTAGGTAAGAATCCCAACCTTGGATTGAAGGGGTAAGGCTGCCACTCTGGTGACACAGATCGTCCAGAAAAAAATTCCTGGTGACACGAAATTCCCAGAAAGGTCTGGTGACACAAATTGGCGCGGCCGAGAGTTGTCGCCAGGCGGTGGCGCGCGGCGCAGGCCAGTTCTGTGCAGGGGTTCGAACCGGCGCATCTGACGCTGGCGCCTGGCGCACGACCAACTCGGACAGCGCCAAAAGAACCACCCCCGGCAAGGAGGTATATTAATTGCTCCTGGTATGTTCGAAGTTTTTAAAAAAAGTGAAGGCCCCGGGCAAGCCCCGGGGCCTTTGTGGCAGCTTGGGGCGCCTCATGTCGTGGAATAAGGTTAATGCATGCATACGGATAGGTTTCGGATGGTCATAGGACATGCACATGGGTCAAAGTGATGGTTTTTGTGTGTTTTTGTTGTTTTAGTACCATAGTGCACCAACCAGGTCTCCAAAAGTCCATGGGGGGTAACTTGGCGCCACCGGTTCGGATTTTGGCGCTTTTTGGGTCAAAAGATGCGGAAAAGTGTCTAGTTTTCGAATAACCATGCCCGTATGGGTCAATTTGACCGAGGTTTTGCGCCCTTGGGCCGCCTTTACCCGGAGTTCACCAAAAAGTTGACAAAAAGTGTCTGATTTTTTAAGCAGGTTGTTTAAAGTCCCTAGGGGGTAACTTGGCGCCACCGGTTCGGATTTTGGCGCCTTTTGGGTCAAAAGATGCGGAAAAGTGTCTAGTTTCCGAATAACCATGCTCGTATGGGTCAATTTGACCGAGGTTTTGCGCCCTTGGGCCGCCTTTACCCGGAGTTCGCCAAAAAATTGACAAAAAGTGTCTGATTTTTTAAGCAGGTTGTTTAAAGTCCCTAGGGGGTAACTTGGCGCCACCGGTTCGGATTTTGGCGCTTTTTGGGTCAAAAGATGCGGAAAAGTGTCTAGTTTCCGAATAACCATGCCCGTATGGGTCAATTTGACCGAGGTTTTGCGCCCTTGGGCCGCCTTTACCCGGAGTTCGCCAAAAAATTGACCAAAAGTGTCGGATTTTTTAAGCAGGTTGTTTAAAGTCCCTATGGGGTAACTTGGCGCCACCGGCTCGGATTTGGGCGTTTTTTGGGTCAAAAGATGCGGAAAAGTGTCTAGTTTCCGAATAACCATGCCCGTATCGGTCAATTTTACCGCTTTTTGGCGCCGCGGGAGGGATCACTCCGAAAATGGCATAACGCTACTATTTGTACACTAAGAAAAGTTTATAGTGTTTTCAGCACTGTGTTTTTGCTTCTCCTGCTGCTTGTTGTTGCTATAGGGTGTCCTGCTGCTGGTTTTGGATGATGAAAAGCTTTTGTTTGTTGAAATACAGTAAAGCCAACTCAATCCAGGATAGCCCAAGCCAACAGTATGCAAAGAGAAGGTGATTCAGGATCAAAGCATGAAGGGCTGCAGTGTAAACAGTGAAAGATGATTAGATATTCACAGAAACTGCAACTCAGGATACAAATGAATGCATATTCACAGAGATAGCTGAAATGTTTTGGGAAAAGAGTTAGAAAACTGCCTCAGGATCACTCTCTCTCCATAGTGCCATCTTAGGAGATGTGCACTCTTTGTTTTGGGTCCCATATGTGCTGAGGTGGCATGGTATGTGGCGATGAGGTCACTGCCATGTCACATGGGATCTTCCTACTTAGTTAGGCTGACCAGGAATTGAACCCAGGACCTCTCAAAAAGAGGTGCCTAACCCCCTAGGGTGCATACCACTAGGGCAGATAAGTATTCATGGAAAAACATAGATAAATTCATAGGTTCTACCTTAGGTATGTCAGTGCTCAGTCAACTCAGGAAAAGATGTTTTACTTCTGATTGAAAGGGGATTAAGGGGTCCACTCCATATCCTGATTGGGTGTTTGGTTCCATAGGTCAAAATGTGTTCTCACCACTTTTGGCTGGACCAATACTAAGATAAAAATGCATGGATGCTCAGTGCATCTCTAATACAACTAGAGTATGTCCCAAAGCAATGGAAAAGCACTTTTTCTTACTCCCCCCTTGTGCTGTGGTGGCCACCACTGTCGCATTTTAGGAAAAAGGGAATTTTTCTTGGCCTTTCCTTGGTTTCCACATCTACTTTAAAATACCTACAGTCTCCCTCACACTGGAAAAATGGGTGCTCACCATGGCTGGCGCCCTTTTGCTGCTCTGATTGTACAGTTTCCTACAGAAGACTCAGCGCTCTTGGCGCTGCCGGGGCTCCTGTGGCTTGGTTGGGTTAGATTGGGAGCATGCCAAACATGTGCATATGCATCCCTCCCTCCAAGACGCAGCGTCGACATAACCCAAACGCAAGACACATTATACACACTCGCATGGGTTCTCGTAAACCTGCTGGCGACCTGTGACCTGTCTTAGGGCGTAGGGAGTCGAGAAAGAAATTAATTTGCCCCTTGGTGGGGTCTTGGTTCTGCTCAGTCTCTCCAGGCACCTGCGTTTCGGCCCGAACACGGCCTACTCAGCGAGGCTGCGCGTGGGTATCTGCAGAGGCAGGAATGGGAGAATTATGGACGAATCCACGCAAAAACGAAGCGACGACACCAAAATCCGTCAAATGACGGCGTAGAATTTTTCTGAAACGACACACCTGAGCAGAATCCAATTGTGCATCAGAAGCACATTTTTATAGAAATTATAGTCATCTTTGGATTTTTTAAATCCAAAAATTCATACGTCCAAAATGGTGGCGCGCAGGAGCGGCTCCTAGCGAAGCGCCGGAAAATGGAAAAATAATGGAATTATAAACGTATGTATCACGTAGTCTTGAAAATGACGAGACACACATTAATAAACAAACATACAGATTCCACCCACACTAATAGAAGCTTCAAAAATTCAAGAATTCGAAAATCAATTGAAGAGACTTCAATGAATCAGGTATAAACTACAGGTATGCTCGTCTTGCATGCCGCATACACATTGCTCGTCTCGTGTCTCCGTGAACGAGTCGTGTAGCAGCGTTAACAACGATAACCACGATAGGACGCGGTAGAGGGATTGATTAGAAAGATTGCAGATGATTAGCGGTCAGATCAGGGTGATTAGTCATACACACAAGTGCATAGCAACGTTCTTCGCGTGCGTCCCTTTTGTCCTCTCTCCTTGCTTCACTTCCCAGCGGTAGGTAAGGTAGGTACGCCCAGGCGGGGCCACCCCCTGGTGGAGTCAAGATCGTGGTGGAGATGGGCAGGTTTGCCCACGTGATCGTGCATAGTCGTGCATGCACACACGCATTAAAGGGTAGGCCACGCGAAGTGCGCACGGTAAACCTTGTTTAGGCTACCCAGGGGCTCCTCGGTACGTTCTTTAAGAGAACCTGAGGAGTCCCTTAACGCTTGCTTGCTTGATAAGGGTAGCTGCTCCATGCAGCGTGTTTGCGGACAGCGTATTATAGGGCACACTGAGAAGGGTATAATACCTGGAGTGTGTCTTGGTTCCTCCGCCGCAAACGCCCTTTCATTTGCCTTTGCTTTACAGGTGGGCAGGTAGGGTGAGTGGTGCAGCAGCATTTTTTTTTATGCCCTGCTAAACAGGGGCGCAGATCACACAAACAAGGAACTCCGCTCCGCCTGTGGCAGAGCAGGGAGTCCGACTTCATCGACATCTGCGCCTTGCACACGAGAGCACTCCTTCCCTCCAAGCCCTTGCAGGGGAAACGCGTTGTGGCGTCCCCTGTGAGGCCACAGTTGCTTAGCAGCGCTGTGTTCTCTTGTCATTTCACAGGTGGGTCGCTAGGACCCTCGAGAACCTCCTCTTCGCAACGCCAAGTAGAGTGTGCGTGTAGGCGTGGTAGTCCTGCGTGGGGGCTAGAGCCAGTTGCCCAGCGCTCGCCCACCAGGATGGTGCCACTGTAGGGTGTGTAGGACCTGTAGGGGGCGTGTCACTGTCCCACCCTTTTCCTGCAATTTTAGCTGGGTTGGTGGGCTGTGACAGTGGGTTAGGTTAGTGTTTTTGGCCACATAGCAAACAGGCGTTTTGCATGCCTTCATAGCTTTTGGCCACCCCTCCCTTTAGTAGTCAGGTAGGTAGGGAAAACAATACCTGGACTAACACTCTGGGTATTCCCCCAAGGTTTTGCGCCAGCACAGAAATTGGGCGCATAGGGGAGGGGAGACCCGGGGCGTACCCCGTGGCATCAATAAGCCAACCCTCCAGGTTCAGCAAGGGCGCAGACTTGGGTATAATTAGGACACCACTTCTGCGGCTTGCTCTCAGGACCTTAGGACTAGCACATTCACACATACGCTTTGGCAGGTAAGGGTAAGGTTCAGTCCCTAGCTTTATTCTTGGAGGCAAGCGTCTCGGCGAGCCTCAACAACTCACCAAGGTTGTTCTGGGACAAGTAGTCAACCAGAACTGAGTTTAGGCGTCCCTCAGGTAGAACAAATGCAGAGAAGGGCTCCCAGGTGGCCTCTTCGACTCCAAACCCTTCCCAGAGGGTGAGGAAGCGCCAACCCTGGCGATAGCGGTGGCGTAGGACAGACTTCACCAGGTAGAAGCCCTCCTTAGCCATCTCCTCGGCGTTCATGTCGGGGAGTTCACCTTCAACTTCCATAGGGCTGGCAGCCCCTTGTAGGTCCAGAGCGGCGATTTCCTCGTCGTTCAGCTCCCACTCCTCCCCACAGAGGTCTTCAGGATCATGGTAGCGCTTCAGGTGTTGAGCGGCGCACACCAGGGTCCCCCCTAGACGGGGAGAACACCGCACCGTGATACGGTGACCATCCACAGATAGAATCTTGTACGGCCCGAAGTATGGGTCATCGCTGGTAGAGCGAGGCCAGGCGGGTAGTCGGCTGTGGTGCACCAGCACCCAGTCCCCCTCTTGGTAGGTGGCCGGTACTCGGTGCTTGTTCTTCTTGTTCCACTGACGCTCCCTCACTCTCTGGAGCATAGCCTTGGCCTTGTCCACCTTCGCTTGTTGCTCTTGGACCCACTCACCCACAGAAGAATGGGTGTCCTCTGGATAGGGGGCATGTAGGAACCACGCCGGGCGCCCCATGAATAGCTCATGTGGCGAGTAGCCAGTAGCTGAACTCTCTTGGGAGTTCATCATCAAGGATATGACGGGGAGTAGTCTCACCCAGTCTCTGGTGCGTTCAGTTTTGCACCATATCCTGACGTTCTCCTTCAGGACACGAATCTGTCGCTCACATAGGGGGTTGCTCGTGTGAGAGTAGGGAATCCCCGTAGACACCTGGACATTGAGGGACCTCAGGACCCTCTTGTACCAGCCAGTATCTGAGCGTACTCGTACGTCCTCATCGGAGTTGATCTCCTTGGGCGCCCCATAGACACAGAACCACTCCTCCAGGAGTATCTTGATAGTCTCCTCTCCGGTAATGTGCTTGGTACATGGGAACACCCTGGTAAACCTGGTCAACCCACAGGTTACCACGAGGGCGAAGTCATAGCCCCCGAACTTCGGCATCTCCGTGTAGTCCACGTATAGAACACTGTTAGCACAGTGAGGGATGGGCAGGGTCGAGTAGAGACCTCTGTCCCTGATATCCCCTGGTTTACAGGACCTGCACGGGCACTTGTCCACGATAGGCAGGAGTGTCTTCCGCAGCTGGTCGTCAGTCCACGTAGTGTGGAACCACTGCTTGAACAGCCTCAGGGTACGGTCAGCACCCACATGACCACTGGACTCATGGGTCCACTTCAGCAGCGCTGGGACTCGGTCACTAGGCACCACGATGCGGTCCTCGTGCCAGAGGTAGCTCTTGTCCCGCTTCCACTGGTCTTGGTTGACCAGGAGGGGTTCAAGGCGTTTCTCCAGGCGCCGGTAGATATCCCCAAACTCCTGTAGGTACTCCGATTGTTGGAGTCCATCCAGGGGGCGTATCATGGTCATGTTCAGGTCCAGGTGTACGTCCATACGGCTGAACGCTTCCTTAGCCAGCGCTTCAGACCGGGCACCAATCAGGGCGTCGAAGTTGTTGCGGCTGATGTAGTCAGCACACTCGTTCTTCACTCCCTGGATATGGTGTACCGTCAGCCGTAGTTGACTGAGGTAGGTCCACCAGCGACGTAGCTTGGCCTTCTCAGGTGGGGGGCCCTTCTGGAAACTGCGGACCGGTTCTTGGTCGCATAGCCAGACCACAGGGTTACTCCCCAACAGTCGTGCTTGTGAGGATAGCACCAGCATACCCGCGAGCAGTTCCTGCTCATAGGTGGAGTAGTTCCCCCTGGCCTGGTTCCACTTCCAGTTCCAATGGCCCAGAGGTACTAGGACCCACTTGTCGTCAGGGTAGCTGTGCTTGAGGGTTCCATCTCGGTTGAGACCTTCCGTCCCCCATTGGGAAATGGCCGAGTCGAACTCCTCCTTCTCTAGTGCTTGCCACTGGAACAACGTTCCACCACCGCCCACATTGCTGGCGTCGGTCACCAGGATAATCTCCCCTTGTGCCCTAGGCACGCCCAAGCACTTAGCGTTGGCTACCTTGTCCTTGAGCTCGTCAAACGCTTGTTGCTCTTGTGGGCCCCAGCGCCAAGTAGTACTCTTCTTGATCAAGTCAGTCAGTACTGCGCTGGTGTAGGTGAAGTTTTTGATGTGGCGGCGATAGAAGTTGCACGCCCCAATGAAACTGCGTACATCATGAAGTCCTTTCTTGGGGTCTTCGTGTCGTACCTTGGCATCCATCAGGGGTTTGGCCTTAGAGGCCGCTGGGGTCCACCACCCATAGCCAACGTCAAACCCCAGGTACTGCATGGTCTCCTGCATGAACTCACACTTCTCCAGCTTGAGTCGTGTGTGGTTCTCCTGGCAGACCGCAAAGAACTCACCCAAGAGGATTAGGTGATCCTCCTGGGTATTGGTCCCGAGGCATACATCGTCGATGTGAGCCTCCATCTGGGCCCCACGGGATATGAGCTCCTGCACCTTAGGTCTCCTTCGTAGGATGGACAAGATCTTGTTCATCAGCTCTTGGAACAGAGCGGGGGCGTTAGCCACGCCGAAGGGCATGACCTTCCACTTGAAAACCCTCCCCTGAGGGGTGATGAAGGCCAGTAGTTCCTGCGCGTTGGGCGTCAGGTCCACTTGCCAGAATCCACTTCGCTTGTCCATCTTGGTCTTGTAGCGACAGGAGGCTATCTTCTCCAGGGTAGACTCCATATTGGGAATGGACCCTGAGTGGTTCAACGTCTTCTTGTTCAGCTCTCCATAGTCCACTACCAGCCGTTTGGCTGTAGACCCAGGTTTAGCCACCAGGAAACAGGGGCTGCAGTGTAGGGGGTAGTCCCCATCCTTGTACTCCAGGACTAGGCCAGCGTCGATACATTCTTGTATCTGTCGCTCAATCTCGTCGGCCTGCTCTTTAGGAGCTGGATAGGGTCTCCTCCGGATCTTGTGACCCACGAACTCGGGTTTCAGCTTGAGGTCCATCTGTACCAGCTTGTCGCATGAGGCTGGAGGGGGTAGTTCTCCGAACACCTCCAGATAGGTCCTTATCAGCTTTTGTACCCGCGGGTCCAGTACCTTGATCTTGTCCTCCATGTCCTCGTCGGAGTGTAAGTTGCTTGCCCCTTGAATAGACGTCGGGAGGTGGTCCTCCACCGACTCTTCGCCCGCGGTCGCATCCTTCAGCCCTTGGTAGGCATACAGAAGGTCTTGCTCAACCATCTCCGGTGGACGATGGCAACATAGGCACGCTTTAGGGGGTTCACATACACATTCCTCCGAGAGGTCGTCCTCCTCTGGGGTCCTCACATGGGCACCCCACACGCTCTTCATGAGCTTGAGATCTACCTCCCTTTGCCAGGTGGTGATCTTCTGTTCGAGGTCCTCCTTCAATTGGGAGAGGTCTCCCATACGTCCTTGCTTCAGTGGCCACGAGCTGCGGGTAGGCTTCGCGTAGCATAGCTTTTTCGCCACCAACTTCCTCTTGGAATCTACATACTCCCTGAGCCTGGATCGAGGGTCCAGCTCTTCATCCACGGGGTCTTCCACCCTCATGGAGAGTAGGGGTTTTAGTGGGGCGACGTACTCGGCGTTCTCCACTTCTTCCACCGCAGTCTGCACGAAGAAGGCGTCGTGCTCAGTTTCGTCGTCTGAGTGGATAGAGCTAGGTAGCTCAGATAGTCCACACTCAGAGACTCCATCAGGAACAGGTACATGACAGGGAGAGTTGGGGGCGTTGGTGTCAGTCACGACGTACTCATCTCCTCCGGGTGTAGTTTCAACAGCATCTTGAGGTCGTAGGCGATCCTTCAAGTCACCCAAGGCGAGTCCATCGCTTTCTCGTTGTATAGCCTGGACCAGAGTAGGGTCCAGGTCTTCCCAGGGGAAGGTGGTTAGACTCCCGTCCACCACGCTGAGCATACTCCCCCATCCAGGCTTCCCAATGGGCGTCTTGCGTCCCAGAGGCACGTAGATGGCCTCATCAGGCAACCGCACGGAGCTGATAGTCAGCTTGTCAAGGAGGGTTCGCCAGTACTCGTTGCCCCCATGGGCTCCCCAATCGGGGGAACACAGGACCATACGGGAACGTTCCAAGGCCACCTTGGTCAGCACCTTCCCCAGTTCACTGAATCTGGGGTTCCCGTAGGCCATCCCGAAAGAGGGCCAGTAAAATTTGTAGCTGCAGTTCTTCCCCTTGCTGCAGTATAGGTCCAGTACATGCTGCTTGTCGCTGGCGAACAGTTCCACACTTAGGTCTTCTCGAGAGTAACCCAACTCTTTCAGACCTTGGTCTAGGACTTCCCCCAATAATTGGTAGTCCTCAGTTTTGGAGGCCGCCATCATGTTCGAGGGCTCCTCCTTCGATAGTCTCAGGTAACTCGAGGTATGTTCCGACTGCTCCAGTGGCACAGACTCTCTGCCACTGCCGTGGTCCACGTACAGGAGGTAGGGCGCTTGCAGCGTCAGGGATTGTATCTGGGAGTGCTGCACGAAGAAGTCAGTCCCCAGTACAAAGTCGAAGGCATCAGTATCCATCACATAGAACCGATGGGCGATAGTCCTGGAGCCCATAGGTACCTCCACTTCGCAGTCCCCGCAGCTGTGCACCACATGTCCATCTCCCATCCGTATAGCGGCGGTGGTCATGGTGTTCTTCAGGCTCCCACAAGGTAAAATTTTCTTGGCCACTATCGATATTGTGGCTCCAGTATCCAGTACCCCCAGGTACTCACGTCCCCCTAGTCGGATACGTACCCAAAACACCAGGTCTTGGGTGCCACCAGAGCGTCCCCGTCAGAATTCCGCGGGACAGGTCACCTCGAACCCCTTGTTCCGCAATTTGCGGGCCATCCTCATGAAACGGCTTCTCTTCTTGGCGTTGCCGTCGTCACCACCTTCATGCTCACGCTTGGCTCCTTGTTCTTGCTGGGCCTGCGTCTGTGAGCGTGTGGTAGGTCCAGACTGCCCTCCAGAGGGCTCGGAGTTCCCCCCTGGATTAGGGTTGGGGTTACCTCCGTTCTTGTCCTTGTTCTTGTTGTCGTTCTGGCGATTAGCGCCTCCTCCTCGTCCGCCTTGACCCTTGTCTTGACCACCTTGACCACGTCCTTTCGACTTGCCCTTGCCGGAGTCGTTGCCTTTGGACTTGCCTCCACCTTTGCCTGAGCTTTTGCCAGGATCTTCCCCCTTAAGCTTCGCCGATAGGCGTTGCTTATGGTAGCACTCGTCCTCATAGTGCTTCCGCTTACCGCAGAATGCACACGTGATGGTGCAGCGGTAATGATCCGGCAGCTTCACCTTGGCGCCGGTGATCTTTTCCTGCTGCTTCCCCTGGACAACAAAGCAGTCTCGCTGCTCGCAGTCGGAGGCATGCTGCAGGTGGCCCTGTTCATCTCTGGCATCACACCAGAATAGCTCCTTCACGTTCTCCATTAGGCGGGCGTGGGCGTGTTTGGGGGTAGTCCCCTGCCCAGGTCGGGACCCTTGGTACCCTTTGCCTCCAGAACCTCCACCACCAGGACGGTAGTGGTTCAGGTGTTGGTCGCTCTCCTTCTCCAGCGCCATCTCCAGGAGCAGCACGCATAGATCCTCGTAGCGGAGGGATCTAGCCTTGCGCTCGGCCGTCAGACGGCACTCGTCCCATAGCTCACGGGGGAGCTTGGAGCACAACCAAAACAGCAGGTCGTCGCTGCTGTAGGAACCGGGCGTCAGTCGTCCAGCCCAGTGGTCCAGGTCCGCCAACAGCTCGGAGACTCTGCCGGGTTTAGGGTTGTTCGGCAGCACGGGCAGGTTCTGGATCTCGGCCCTGATGGAGAGGTCGGTCTCGTAGGTTGGGTACTGCCTCTCCAGGGCAACCAACACGTCGGCAAAGGTGGCGGAGTTGGTGACGATCTGCCTGACCTGCTTCTCCAGGTACTTCGTCTTGCAGCACTGCAGGAGCAGGTCGCACTTCACTCGCCCACTCGCGTGGGTTTGGCCGGTCAGTCGTAGGAACCGGCCAAAGTTCTCAGCGAACTCGCTGAGGTCCTTGCCTGTGAATTCAGGCAGGTTTACCACTATCTTGGAGGTGGCAATAGCCTTCGCCTCCTGAGCTCGGCGTCCTTCAGGGCGTCGGGTCTTCTTCTTCTTCTTCTTCTTCTTCTTACCCTTGGGGTCCTCGGGGTCCTCAGGGTCTTCGTCATCCGATGGCGAAGAAGAAGTCATCGAAGGCGGCCCATCATCGGAGGGGTCTCCGCCTAGATCACTGGAGCCATAAGGCTCCACGTCCACCATAGCCCTTAGGGCTGTCAGCCCCAGCTGGTCCAGCTCGGCCCTCGTCGAGTTCGTCACGTGACTGTAGGGCGGCTGGGCTGTCCTCGGGACGAATGGGCTTCTTGGTACTGCTGCAGGAGTCGGCATCGGTCGGCTCCTCAGGCTCCCCAGGGTATTCGTCAACCCTGCCGCCAGGTGGTTAGCCTGTACTCGGTGGGGTGACATTCCCACTGTCGTAGGTGACGCATGGGACGGGATCATCAGGGGCTGCAGTTTCTCCCTGATCTCTTGCGTGAGGTCGCTCACGATTTGCGAAGTGGCTCCTCGGAGCACCTCATCGATCTCCGACCGCGTCAGGGACCTGTTGGAGGATCTTCCCGATCCTCTACTCCTGCCTCCCAGAGACTCTGGTCCTCTCCTCAACCCACTCAGGGGTGCATACCCAGGTGCACACCCAGGAGCATACCCAGGAACTTCCATGTAGGTTCCAGTGGCGTGGAGTGGATGGGGATGGTCAGCCGCATACCAACGCGGCGCAGAGCTGGAAGCCACCGGCTCACTGGCAGTAGTTGCCTCAAGGAGCGCAGTGGTAGGTGGGCCCATGCCATAGGCGGGGTAGTGAGGCATGCCAGTAAAGCCTGTGCCCTCTGCCATAGGCTGGTTGGTTGTGGAAGTGGATGTAGCGGCGGCTGGGTGTGCGGTGGTTATGGGAGAGGGTGATGCTTGGAGGCCAGAAGCGCTTGGTGCGCCTTCGAAGGTAGGGACTTCCGTCGGGTCTTGCCCTTGCTCCTCTCCTTCGTCTGCTCCTTCTCCAGCATCCTTCTCGCTCTCGTTTCCTCTCTTCCTCTTCACAGGCTGAGGTTGAGAGACCATTTCCTTCACCGACAGGGCCCCAAAGGCCGTCTGGAGGCCATCCAAGGAGTCCTCCGCCGTATCCATTGGCCCATGTAAGGGCTCCACCGAAGGTACAGCGTCAGGCGCCGGCCTTGCCGGTGTCTCTGGCGCTGGCGCTGTGTTCACCTCGGCGTCCACTCTTCCTGGATCCATCTTAATTCACCCTTCTGCTTATGTTTGCCTGCTCGGAGCACTGGTTGTACGGCGCGGGGTCGCTGCCGGTGCACAGAGACAGGCTGCCTCTTGCTACCAGAAAAGTTTATAGTGTTTTCAGCACTGTGTTTTTGCTTCTCCTGCTGCTTGTTGTTGCTATAGGGTGTCCTGCTGCTGGTTTTGGATGATGAAAAGCTTTTGTTTGTTGAAATACAGTAAAGCCAACTCAATCCAGGATAGCCCAAGCCAACAGTATGCAAAGAGAAGGTGATTCAGGATCAAAGCATGAAGGGCTGCAGTGTAAACAGTGAAAGATGATTAGATATTCACAGAAACTGCAACTCAGGATACAAATGAATGCATATTCACAGAGATAGCTGAAATGTTTTGGGAAAAGAGTTAGAAAACTGCCTCAGGATCACTCTCTCTCCATAGTGCCATCTTAGGAGATGTGCACTCTTTGTTTTGGGTCCCATATGTGCTGAGGTGGCATGGTATGTGGCGATGAGGTCACTGCCATGTCACATGGGATCTTCCTACTTAGTTAGGCTGACCAGGAATTGAACCCAGGACCTCTCAAAAAGAGGTGCCTAACCCCCTAGGGTGCATACCACTAGGGCAGATAAGTATTCATGGAAAAACATAGATAAATTCATAGGTTCTACCTTAGGTATGTCAGTGCTCAGTCAACTCAGGAAAAGATGTTTTACTTCTGATTGAAAGGGGATTAAGGGGTCCACTCCATATCCTGATTGGGTGTTTGGTTCCATAGGTCAAAATGTGTTCTCACCACTTTTGGCTGGACCAATACTAAGATAAAAATGCATGGATGCTCAGTGCATCTCTAATACAACTAGAGTATGTCCCAAAGCAATGGAAAAGCACTTTTTCTTACTCACTATTGCGCATACCCACGCTTTTCAAAGTCCCCGGGGGTAACTTGGCGCCACCGGCTCGGATTTGTGCGCTTTTTTTTTCCAAAGATGCCCAAAAGTGTCTAGTTTTCGAAAAACTATGCTCGTATGGGTCGATTTGACCGAGGTTTTGCGCTCCGGGAACACCTTTGCGGAGGGGTCACTCCGAAAATTCAGTAACCCTACTATGCCGCATACTCTTGTTTTTTGGGGGAGGGAGTGGGGGTTGTTGCACTATGGTACCTTCACCGAGGGCACACTTGGTCCAAATAGGTCACGCATTGGCCAACGAATTCGCCATTGCTTGCACTTGACCGAACAATTGGTGGTATTGCACCCATTGTTGCGGAGACAGCTGACCTAGTCCCAAATCTCACCCGCAACGGTCTCTAAATCCTTATCAATCTCTTCACTATCACCCTCATCAACATCCTTTAATGCCTCCTCTGACAACCCAGGTGGCAATTGTCTAGTCGGCAACCCAAATCTTGTGTCACATGTCTTGGGAAATTCTTTGGCCATAGGGTTAGTTGACTTCCACATGGAGTGAATAGTTAAGGCCTCTTCATATCGTGTTGGAATTGGCATGTTGCATTCCAAACACGCAACAAAAAGGGGCGCTAGTTTTCGGAGATGATCGTGGGTGAGTCCAAACTTCTGCGGGTTTGCCCATGCTTTAGTGAACTTCTTCACATTGAATAAATGAATGAGGTAGGTTAACACTGCTTCCATATAGGTAGCAGAGGCAGTGCGCATGCGGGTCAGTGCATTTAACAGGCGATGCAGAGACTCATTCAACTGTGTGTCAGAGTAGTGTTGAGGGAACAAACAGTCGCGATGGTTCGTAAGGAGCTTTGCTATCTCAGCACGCACCTTGCTGTTGACATGGTAGCCAAACAGCTTCTTCCAATGTGCCACCCGTTCCGGAACATTGTCCGGTTGGGACTCATCGAATGTTTGTGTTCTACTCGACTCGGAACGCACAAATTTCTTGTCTCCCGGCTGTGTCAAGGGATCCCACACAAAAAAGGCAGGCTTGCCATTGGCACAGGTTGTCACCATCCTTCCCCACAGGGTCTGCGTGTTCTTGATGAAATCCATATTGTAGTTACTGAAGTATGGGGGGTCCTTTTTGGATCTCCCTCCCCATGCTTGTGGAGTCAACCACAACCAAAATAACAACAGCAGTAATGCTTTCATTTTTGTGCCTGTGATGAAATGGTAGAAAATTTTAAAATGAAGGGGATAAGTATATCAAAAACAACAGTACAGGTGAAAAAAAAAAAGCGGTTCCCAAATACTGGTACACAGGCGACCATATACTGGCATTCCCGGAAAATACCGCGGCGCCGCGGTATATACTGCAGTATATACCGCGGCATTCCCCGGCGCCGCGGTATATACCGGTATATCACCAGAGCGGCACCCTACCCATTGAAGGGCTATCAGCAGCAATCAGAAGTGTGGAGTGCACTTGTGAATCGACTGGAAATTCAATATTTCGAAGGTCACAAAAGAAATTTATGAAAAATGGCATGGATTTCTGTAGTCTTCAGTTCAAGAGGATTGCACATATTTAGGATCCCTGGGTGGCTGGCCGCAGCCGCTTTTCGGCGGTTCCGGCCGTGGAGGAGTCGCTCAGGCAGTGTTGGGCAGTGCTGGGCTGACTCAGTCAAGTCAGTCACGAGTCACGATTTTTTGACTCAGTCAAGTCAAGTCACGAGTCACGCCGCTCCAGTCGACTCAGTCAAGTCACCGTGCCCGCCGTGACTGTGACTGAATGCGCCCTTAGGAGTCACGGATCGGCGGTTCGATTCCCTTTGCGATCTGTACCATGGCGCGCTGGCCGATCGCCCATGGGCGAGCGATCGCCAGCGATCGCTCAAGCGCTGACCCCAGACGGGATCGAACCTACGCTACAGCAATTTTAATGCCAATTTAGCTGTACATGACTGCAGAACATGCGCTGCGGCGGCGGTTCGATTCCCGCTGCAGTCACATTTTTGGGTTGACTGAGTCATGACTCAGTCACGAGTCACGATCGCCGGTGACTGACTCCAGTCAGTCACGAGTCATCGATTCTTTGACTCAGTCAAGTCTCAGTCACAGTCGGGCGATTTTGACTCAGTCTGCCCAGCACTGGAATGTGAATGGTTTGATCGCGCATCTCCTCAGGACAAATGGACATTTCGTATTCAAAAGCGCTAAATTGTATACTGTAGAAATCAATCGAAATAGAGAATAATAACTCCGTTGAGAAGCCTTTCCTCTTTTCCTTTCCCTTATTTTTTAATAATGTAGCCCGGACTGCTTGGATGTTTTCCTTATCGTTTAATGCTGGACATCATCGGAGGATGTATTTTTAATACCCTTCCGCTGTGCTCAGCGATCGCTTAGGCCGCTGCGCAGGCTGATCGCTGCTGAAAATGGAAAAAAAATTGCATAACAACCCTCCGAATCGAACCAATGTTTGCCAACTCGTTCCCCAGCGCGCTGGCCGCTAGGGTACTCCCTCTCAGCAGAGCGCGCGCAAATCATTTGTATAATACCTCGGATTATCCAGGCAGGAGCCGTGCCGGCAGCAGCGCCGAACAGCTTTTCTGTAAATCGGATTTTTGTACTTTTTAATTGGCAGAATTTCAATTCCTGTAAATTTTTTTCTGTATTTTTAATGAAAACCGGTGCTGCCAAATTCTGGATCTGTATTTCGATTGATTTCTACAGTATGCTTTTGAGGTTGATTCACAAGATATCAATTTTTGAGCTCCCGAATTTGGTTTGATGTCATCTTTGTACGGTTTCCAACTTGTGGTTCTTTAGGATTATCGTTTTGCAATCATGCCCTCCAACGATAGCCTTCAAGTCCAAATCCGCATCCGTCCGCTCAATCACAAAGAGGAAGCTCAAGGGTGCAAGAACCATTGGTGTCTTGAAGACAATTGCATGTACGAAATTGTTCCATCGTCTGGACGACGTGCGAACGAATTTACTTTTGACCACATTAATGGCCCCGAGGCGAGTACCCACGAAGTGTACGACAGTGTAGCCCAAGACATCGTGAAAGAAACAGTGAGCGGGTTTAATGCCACCATATTCGTTTATGGGCAAACAAGCTCGGGAAAGACATTCACAATGTCAGGAACCGATGATGAAAAGCAACACGGTTTGATTCACCTTGCTGTCCAAGATATGTGGGACTTGGCGAGTGAATCCACCGAGTGGGACTACACAATCAAAGTCTCTTTCCTCGAAATTTACAACGAGAAGGAAAGAGATTTGCTAGATCCGAGCAACACCAAGTTGAGCTTGGTTCAGGTTCTCCCCTCTTTGCGCTTGAACTTGCGCAAATTGCACCCTTTGGCCTCGGGTTGGGATATCACTTGTAAAGCAAGGAGAAGCGCATTTATCCCGAGTGTTCCTACCTCCGATCCAACCGATAATCGTTGTATTGTAGAGTTTCGGAGGCGTCACGTGTGTCGGCTTGACAACAATTACCGTGACTTCCGTGGAAGAGATCATTCGGCTACTCGCCAAGGGCAAGGTGCATCGTGAGACGGGAGCCACTGGGATGAATGATACAAGTTCGCGGTCGCATGCCATCTTCCAAGTGCATTTGGAGAGTCGACCCAAAGGAAAGACCAACGATGATTACGTGAGGTGCCGTGTGCATACAAAATTCAAGAGGATGTTTCATGAAATTTCGGATGTCGCGCCACATGACAATGTCCTAGAGCCACTTCACCCGGTTTGTCCATTAGCAAAGGAGCACTAGCTGCAACTAGTTGTGGGGGGTGTTGCAACCTGTTGCAACCGGTTGCAACTAGTTATGGGGGTGGTGCAACTAGTTACAAGCAGATGCGGGGGGTGTTGCAACATGTTGCAACTGGTTGCAACTACCAGTATGTGCAACCGTTGGGGTGGAAGGGATAGGTTTACAACAAGGGCAAACGGCTCATGTGGCGTTTTGGTCACAAACGGGGGGTTGGAGCCAAGCTAGCCGTGGCTAGGTTTGGCCTAGTCCGTCAACGTGGTTGGCCAATTCCGGTGGTTGCAAGCCAGCCATTTACAACTCGCCGCGGCAGCCATGGGGGGGCTGGTCGCACATGTGCATTGGAAAGGCGTTACCCTAAGCGTTTGAGGATGAAATATGCATACGGTTGATTTGTAACTATGCTCTATGGAATAGGGACGCCTCAAAAGGTGGCCATCGCATGATGCTGATTGTCTACTTACGTGATTGGCTTCACCTAGGGGAGTTGGCAGGGGGGGGGGGGAGCGTTCTCAATCCATGATTCGGTCCATTTGGGGGGGTTACACCACCCCGGTCCACTCCGGTCCATTTTTATTCGTGTACACGCATGTCCAATTTCATGCATTTTGGAAAGTTGTTGTGGATGATGTGTGGAAAGTACGTGTCTCTTTTTTCTTGAAAGAACTTTCCACCTTTGGTGTTTTGCAGCAATTCGCTAGTAGTGTGCTTTGTAGTGACATGGAAACTTGATGTTATTTTGATTTATGTGCATCAAGAACTTCGTAGTGCAATAAGAACTTGGTTGCGGATCACGAACGTTGAAGTTTTATGGATCAAGATTTTTGTTGAGCATTAGGAACTTGCTCACCTTTTTGGTTCAAGAACGGTTTGGTATCTTGTGTGCATGCTTTTTTGTTAATGGCTGCACTTTATGCTTTGTTGTTCTTGTGAATCAAGCACTTTGTTTGTTCAACCATGTTAATCAAGCACTTTGTTTAGAACTATTCCGATGGTCTTGTTTGGATTAAAAGGTGTAGAACGTTGCAACTTGATTGTGCTTTGTTGTGCCTTCCTAGATTGGGAGGTTGACAAAAGACTTGGTGAGGTTGGGGCTCTTGTGGCACAGCGCTGTGCGCGGCGGCTTTAAGTGGATTTTTGCATTTCGGCAGGGTTGGCGGGGAGGGGGGTTCACCTCCATGTCCGATCCGTGACCCGATCCATTTTGGGGAGGCTAGGGTGGGTTTCCACCACCCATCCCCAATTGTTTCCCCCAAGCGGTGGTCAACCTAAGTCGAGTGTGTCGGTTCCGCATAAAAGGCGAAATATGACCGAGCAAGAGTCAATGTGACGATGCACGTGTGGATTCCGCAGATCGTACTCCGTGGATCATAGCCTCCCTCCCGCTCCCCCCGCTCCATTGCGTCCGCGAAACCTCCCTTGAGGAGGCATGTCTTTGAATGCGCTGGTGTTGCGCTTTTTTTTACCCACCTTCCAATCTTTACTTGTAAACGGGAAGATGGTACACTTCGAGTGTTCCCCACGACTAGCCTTTCTTTCCATTCATGCATCAATAGGTATTCCGTTTTGAATCTAGTGGACCTCGCGGGTTCGGAACGTCAAAGAGACACTCGAGCTGAAGGTCAAAGGAAGTTGGAAGGGTCTATGATCAACAAAAGCTTGTTGACTCTTCAAAAGGTTATCAAGGCTATGGCTGATTGTGGAGGTGACCGTGAGAAGGCCGTGCACATCCCATTCCGTGAATCCAAGCTCACGAGGATCTTGGACAACTCGTTGGGAGGGGATGCGAAGACGTTGATTATTTGCACGGTTACACCCGTCAACATTCATCGCGCGGAGACGTTGTCCGTGTTACAGGTTGGTTGTGACCCTAGCCATGGGGATTGTGGGGACAATAGCGTGCTTAAGGGTGGCACCGTGGTATTGTAGCGCCACACCACGCGAACCGAACGATCTACGATGCTTCACAATCTTGTAGGTTGAGAACAAGGGGACACGAGTAGGCGTAGAATAGCCGGCTATTCTACGCGCTCGTCCGATGTCGACCTTTTTCCGCGACACAATGTTTCATGAAACTACGTCAAATTGCGTGACGCCATCACCATCGACAGCTCCACCTCAAATGTGTCCGTTGCACAACGTTGATCGGGCGAAAATTCTAGCTCTTTCTTGCCCATTGCCCAATCCTTTCTGTAGTTTGCTCGGCTTGCAAAGATGATCAAAAACAAGCCACGTGTCAATGAGAAATTGAGCGACAAATTGCTCATCCAACAATACAAGCAAGAGATCGATACATTGCGACAACGAGGTGTGCGTTGCTTCATGGCTACCACGTTGGAATAGGCCCACAATTCCTATTTGACTTTTCACGATAGCCGGTGTATTTGAGCGCACAAGTGGTGGCAAGGGGAGAATTCTTGGTGATTTAGAGTTAGATATTTGGGAGTGATAGCCAGTGCCAGGCGTTGTACTGCTTCGTGCTATGCTGTTAGGGGGGAGGTAGGTGTTCCATGAGGGAACGGTTGGGATCAAGGTGGCTTGCATTGGGCCATGTTGTTGTGGTTCAGTGGGATTTGGGGTTTACGGAGTAGGGTATTCAGTGATAATGCATTAATTGGAGAAACCAGCAAGGAAAGATGGAAGTGGCGGGACTCCGGTGTGTCCGCCGGTGTGTGGGGGGGAGGGACTACACCCACCTGCACCATCCCTATCGCCCAGGACTGAGGGGACCCGAGCGCATCTGCCGCTGTGTGGGGGGTGAGGGACGCGATGTCGCCATGCGTTCAATCAGCCGACGCCCCAGAAATTCTTGGTCCCCATGAGCCCACCATGTGGTTTGCAGTTCGCCATTCCGCAAGCCGTCACGCACTTCGGTGCACATCGCAGGATTGCACTGCTCTGCAGGGCAGTGCATCGCCTCGAGCTCAACGTTGATATGCGTTTATGTGTTCTACAGTCCCACTTTACACGGCGCTCTCTCCCGTTACGTACTACCCTCGATCATTACCTGTCACCCACACGAATTTTGGATTCATGAAGCACTGTCTCGTTCTGAAGTCGCCCAAAGCTTGGATTAATTGGGGGGGCAGTGTGGGACAACGGAGAATGGAGGGGAAATGGATCTGTGCAACACTGGAAAATGCGAGGAAGTGTGGCGGGGAACGGGCAGCGGCGGAACAAGAAATGGGTTGTTTTCACTCGCCTGTGCAAAATGCCAAGACTCGGAAGCTTCCAAACCTTTTACATCCCTTTGTATATGAACCAAAACCCGTAGCTTGGTTTCTGGTGGCCAAGCTAGTGAACGAGCCCCCCCACCCCTTTTTCCAAATGGCAATGCTCAGGTACCTTGACGTCGCCACAGGTGGAGTCGTAGAGAGTGCCGTGTAAGGTGGTAGGGAGTGGGGCAGAACACGGGGCTCTCAGAAGATAATGCAGTGCCAATGACTCCTCCTCCATTTCTGCATGCCTTTGGGCCCATATCTGTCCCGCCCGAGCATTTATTTTAAGTTGTCCAGATGATGCCCAACGATCCTTTGGCCACTTTTTCTTCCCTCTCAGTGTGCGATTTTGTGTGAAAATAGTTTTTCAAACCAATTTTGTTTTGCCCACTTTGAAAACCAAACCGTGATGCTGCGGGGCTGCACAGCAGACAACCAACCAGGCAGGGAAGGAGAGGGGTAAACCAACAGAGAACCACACTGCAGGTCCACTAACAAACCGCAACCGCAGGTAAAAAAATGTCAAACAGGGGAGGAGCAGCAAGATGGGTGTGGGCAGGGGGAGAACCCAAAAAAGGAAACTGTTTCCTGCCATCGTGGTTCGGATCAGAGTAGAGGAGAGTGGAGTAGTGTGCTGTGCTGTGCTGTGCTGTGCTGTGCTGTGCTGTGCTGTGCTGTGCTGTGCTGTGCTGTGCTGTGCTGTGCTCGACCGAACGACAGAATTCGCAGACGCCTGCGCGCCAAATCCAGCGAATAATTGATCGTGGGTAGATATGATATTCAGGCGGTTGCGGTGCATAGAATCTTCAGCGGACTGAGATGTTCTGCCCAGCGCGTGGGTCTGTGGTGCGGCTCAAACCACCAGCCATGGCTAGATGCGACGTGAGGTGATGCGATGCGATGTGACGACATGCTGTGGTGGTGTGGTGCAGTGCGGTGTGCGGGCTGGATGGTGACCAGAGCGGCTTCGAGGTACCAGTTAATGGCACAGAGCTCTGATCGTGTTTTTTTTTCATTTACATGATCACGCCTGTGGTGTCACTCCAGGTTCCTGAGCTACAGCTGTTTGTGTTTGTCGTGTGTGATAAGGAGTTGAGAAAGAGGAGACTAGGAGGATGTCCAAGAGTTGCAATGTTGGGCCAATCGTGAAGATATCACCGCGCAGATAGTGTGGTGCCAGTACGTATCACGGTTCTCCACACTTGGTTCTATTCGCTGAAGTAGTGGGGTATGTTGCACTAGGGAGTGTTTTGGTGTCCACAAGCCCCAGTGTTGGTATGCAAATAGTGCCGGGCGTTTCGGCCCTGTTTCACACACACAAGCCTCTCTTGCCCTGCACCACAGGTGCTACATCTGAGCTCTGGGATGCATTTGCCAGCTTCCCCTCATGCCCTTGGGACTACCACTCACCCCTCCCCGCTACTTCTTTCTGTTGCTTCCCTATCCCTGCATAATCCCTCTACCCTCGCCCGTAGTGACCAAACTTGAAGCCATGGCGCACCAGCCTGCGCCCGCGTGTGAGAAGGAGAATGCCATGCCGAAAGCGAGCAATGTGAGTGCAACAGCGCCGCAGATTGCCCAGTGGCAGGTGTGGGTGCTGTTGCGTTGGGGTTCTTTGACTGTGGGGTCAGCCAGTCCTATGTCTGCCCAAGTGACCGAACAAGCAAGTGTATGACTGGCTGAGTGAGCAGCAGAGGGGTTGTTTTTGCATGTTATGGCCAATGACCCTGTTTGCACTGGCAAACACCGGCTCACTGTAGCGCAATGAGAACCCGTGACGAAGCGGCATCATTGGTGCAAACACGAAAAGAAAGGGCAGTGGGGGGTGAGGGGGAGCTGGCGAAAAGTAAAAACATGCGGTGGGGTTTTCAACCCCCCCCCCTTTTTGTTGGTTTTTCAAGCCACCCCCCCCCCCCTTTTTTGTTCGAAAATAGCAACATCGGACGGTTTTGTGTTTTGGATCTCGTATTCTGGGTCGTTTGGGGGTCTTTAAGCCCCCCCAAAAGGAAGGTGACGGGGTTTGGAAAAGGGGCACAATTGTCCAAATTGTCCAAACATGAAAACAAGCAACCTTTTGGTGCAGGGACCAGGTTGCCATTTGGTGCCCCCATGTTGGGTACCCTGAGATGGCAGGGGTCATGTCACCACTTCAATTGCCCAAAGTCTGGGATGCTGAGACGGCATGTGTTATCAAGCCATTCTGATTGCCCCAACGGTGTGGACCCCGAGACTGCAGGGGTTATGCAGCCATTCTGATTCCCCCAATGTTGGGGACCCCAAGCGTAGGGGTTGTGCAGCTGCTTTGGGTGATTGTCGGGAACCCTGAGTCAGCAGGTTGTGTATCCACTTTGATGCCCCAAAGTTGGGGGCCCTGAGATGGCAGATGTTGTATAGCCATGGCATGGGTTATGCAGCCATTCTGATTTTCCCCAATGCTGGGGATCCCAATGGCAGGGGTTGTGTAGCTACTTTGATTCCCCCAACATTCAAATATTGGGGACCCGAGACAGCAAGGCTTATGGAGCCACTTTGATTCCCGCAGCGTTGAGGACCATGAGACAGTAGGGGTTACAATGGCTTTTTGATCCTCCCAGCGTTCCACAGTTCGGGATCTTGAGATGCCACGGGTTGTGTAGCCACTTTGCTTCCCCCAACGTTGAATGTCCCATGACGGCCGAGTTATGTAGCCGTTTTGATTCCCCCAATATTGGGGACTCGAGACACCATGTGTTATGTGGTCATTGTGATCCCCACGCCTTCTACATTTGAACCTTTGGGACCCTGAGGCACCATGGGCCACGTAGCCGCTTTGATCCCCCTAACCTTGGGAACCCTGAGATGGCGGAGGCAATGGAGCCATTCTGATTCCCCAAATGTTTGGTTTATGTCGCCACTTTGCCCAACGTCCCCAAAGATGGCACGGCTTATGAAGCCATTTTGTTTCCGCAACATTGAGGACCATGAGACGGCAGGGATCATGTAGCCATGTTGGGGACTCTGCACCATTACAAAGCCCCCTTTCTAATTGAGCCCCCCCCAAAAAATATTGCCAATTTAAAAATGACCCCCCCCCCCCCCTAGCACGCAACATCAAAGTTGGTTCCTGATTCATCAAATGACAGGCAGCCATTTGCTTTCGCCTTCGAAGTGGAAAGATGCAGTGCACGCAGCACTTTTTAAGACTGATGAGGACATGCAGAACCGGTGATTCTGTGGTTCCGTCCATGCATGGTCTCTGAAAGATGTCCCAGCAAGTAGGGGGAGAGAGACCCATGCTCATGCCACAATGGATTGCTTTGCCAATCGCTGTGTTTTTTCCCTTTCCCTAAAGCCATTTCCGTCGACCCTGTGCCCAATGCGCGGTAGAGGACCCAAAGGTTCCAGAACAGCACCACCCGCGAACAAGCCCTGTCGACACGTATCTGGAGCCAACGGACAACATTGCAGCAGCAAAACTTTAGCCCTGGAGCTACTGCCCCAGTTTAGCCCTGGAGCTACTGCCCCAGTAGCTCCAGGCCCCCGTAGCCGCTGATTTTTAGACGCCTCAAAGTACATCATTCAACCCCTTGTGTTGCTGCCGAGATCTGCCCCACCCAGGGAGCACAGCGTGGGTCTGCACGCGGTGCACAAGGTGATAGATGAATCACTCATCATTGATTTGCGATCTTGGACTCCATTGCTGCCCATTTGTAGCGTTGCTGGCGGCCTCATCACCTCTAGTTGTGCAACATGAATCATTTTGCAAAACAAGAAAACATGGTTGCAAGACTGTGGAGTTTTCATATTTGCTTGTGACGGTCATTGCAGGTGCAGTTTCCATCATTTCTTGTGACGGTCAATAGTTTCCATCATCCTTGGTTTTTGCAGCTTCTAGCGGTTGACATGGTTGCTGCAGTATCCCTTCTTTTTTTTTTTTTTGATTGGCTGTATGAAAGCCCTCACTTTCGGACCTGCTCCCCATCTTGGATCCGCCCCCTTGTTGTCCTGTTCAAGGGATTTCTTCGGTTGGATGTTTTCCAGTAGCTTTCTTAAGGTGTTGCGTGTGTTGTCATTAATGGATGATTTGCTCTGAGCAGTGATGCAATTTTGGTGCCCAGATTCCTGGTTGGAGACCAGAGGAAGTCTTTTTTGCCCAGACCCTCCGTCTGTTTTAAAGAAACCCTGATCCTCCTTGGTTGCCGGAGTTTCCATATCGCAGATTCCATCAGGCCACTGTGTCACAATTTGCATTTCTGGCCAGCAGGTCTGCCTCGCTATTTTCCATCCCAGCTGGTCAAAATTTACCAACACAACCGCAGTTGCATTGTTGGTTGCAATCTGCATTTTGCAGGTTGGTGTGATGGGCTTCTGACAAGTGCTAAAAAGTGTTCTGGTTGTGCCTGTGGGTGACTAGCCCCAGGGGGGGGGGGGTACGGACTGTTTATCTGGTCATTTTTCCGATTTACCTCACACCATTCTTTTGCTTGGCTGTTGCCCTCTGAGGTGCCCTGTTGCTCAGAAATGTCCTGAGGCTGCATCATGATGGTTATCCCTTGGAGTATGAGAATGCTTTTCCTGAGGCGCCTGAAGCAGCTGCCGCGCAACCTGCAGGATGTGCAGTTTGGGTAATTATTGGGGGGGTTGGAAAGTGTGCACACACATAAGGCTAAATTAAACCCTCATTTACCATCCAATGATGTTCAAATGGGGTATCATCCCTGTTGCGGTTTTCCTCTGTACAAATAGTGTCTGCAAAAGTGCATTTAAATTTCACAAGTCAGCTCCCTCGCCTCTGGGCACTGCAGGGGAGGCCGGGTTTTCGTTTCCGGGGGGGGGGTCGATAGAGCCCTCCGACCGGACCCCCCCCCCGCCCTGAAAAAAAAGGACTCAATTGACAGGACCCCCAAAATCCTACCGAGACTGACCCCCGGGCCTCGGAGGTGACCCAGATCCAAAAATCGGGGAAAACAGAAAATGGGATTTTTGGAATCAGCGCGTTGAGGGGGTTCAGAACAGTCATTTGCCATATATTTGGTGCAAAAAATTGACCAATTTTAATGCTCAAAAAATTTTCAGGGCCTTTGGCGCCAGACTTCATAATGACTGATTAATGGTGCCTGTCAATTGAGCCCTTTTCCCAACCCCCCCCCCCCCCTAGTTTTTGGGGGCTCTATTGCCCCCCCCCCCCTGGAAGTGAAAACCTGACATGCCCAGTACACAGAGGTGTGATTTCGAAGCATTCCCTATGGCTCAGCAACATGATGTCATTGTCTTGGGCTCCAGCTGGCGCGAGTGTCATCTATCACCGCAACAGTGCAATGAGTGGGTTCTGCTACTATTGTTGGCCCCCTTGCACAACCCCAGTGATTAACTGTGCATACACCATGAGATGATTGGAAGCGTGATGACTCATGATGCTGATGTTCATCACCACATAGGGTTCTGTTTTCAGGAAGCGTGATGACTCATGATGCTGATGTTCATCACCACATAGGGTTCTGTTTTCAGGAAGCGTGATGACTCATGATGCTGATGTTCATCACCACATAGGGTTCTGTTTTCAGAGGCAATCCCCGTCACCCTCAACCTCTTCTGCACCCAACCGTCCCCACCTTGAACCTGATGGACAGCATGCTTCAGTGGCAGTCACTTCATGTTGTGCATCTCATACTGCTGGTGAAGAAGAACATGATCAGATGACCACCCGCTTGCTGTTTTCTGATTACCCTTGATGCTATCTGGTCCCTTTATGCGTGAGCGTCTGTCTCAGGGATCGAAAGCTGTGTAACTTCCCAAAAGGGTGCGCTGTGCACCTGTCAGTCCAAGGAGGGTTCATCATTGCTTTGGCAGGATGACTAGTGGACAGGTGATTGGGCTTGGGTGTGGGTCTGATGAGCACTCCACAATTCAGCCCTCGCGCTCTCGATGCTCAGGCTAAGATCTCCAACATGGACAACATGGTGTCGCTTTACGCAAGGCGCTTCCTGGACCTCAAAGAACGTACTGAGAAAAAGAGGCCCAGGTATAGTTCAGAGAGATTGAAAGTTGGATAATGTGCCCAATAACCCCGTCCCGCTATCCTGCTCAACCCTCAGATTGGAAGCTCCATTGGTGTAGTGTGGTGTAGTTTGGTGTGGTGTGCCGAAGGCGTTTTTACCAGAAGGCAATGGCTGGGATGTCTTGCTTACAGGAATGGCAAAACGGGCAGGGGTGTGTGCGTGTGCGAGCTCTGTGCGGTGTGTGTGTGTGTGTGTGTGTGTGTGTGTGTGTACGCACCTGCGCGGCGGCCGGGCTTGCCCTCGCGTGTGGCGGGTCTTGCTCAAAGCCGTCTCGGGGACCCCTTGCCGCTCCGCTTGTTGGTGCAGTTGTACTTCCCGCAGGGCCCACCCCTGGTGCCCCCGGGTCCTGCTCGGGGCTTGATGAGGCCCTCTCTTGCCTTGGTCTGCGAGAGCCACACGAGTTGAGACTCCTTCACCACCTGTCTGATGAACTCCGTCCCGATGTCATGCGGCCCCGTCAGTCCCATGTGGGCCACACGCAGGGACGGCATGGCGATGGCTGCCACCCACTGCTCCAAGACGGCAGGGCCCCATAGATGGCTCCCCACACTCGAGGCGCGCGGCGCAAGGTAGGTGGTTAGCCACGTGTGCAGGCGTTGCCTAGCCGCGCGCCATTCGTGGGTCTGCAGCGGGCATGCCCACACAAGTTGGGCCGTCTCCGGGCCACTACCGCACCGCAAGCACTGCTCGTGCATCTACGATGGCCCCCCAGATCGTGGCCAGCAGGGGGAGGTCATGGAACCATATCCCCGGCTCTGTCCGGGGCTGCAGGTGCATGGGAGTTGCCGTCGGGCCCTAATGGGGATGGAGCGTTGCATGTCCCCCGAAGTGCTCCCGTGGGCCTGGAGTGCCGGGCCTAGCTCCGACGGCAGGGCCCCTGGCGTATGCAGGGCAATGCAGAGGGGGCCTCGATGCGGGTGCCCCGGGCATTTGTGGGTCAGGCACCGAGTGGGGTACCTGAACAGGGCCACCACCTCGGGCCGGAGCTCGATCCACGATCCACGGTTGGGGGTCATTTTCAGCACTGTATGCTGTGCACTAGCCGCCCACTCCCAGTAAGGGTTGTTTGGCCTTCTGCGGTGCGACACCATTGTGGGGCCCTCCGTGCCTGTGGCCTGTAGCTGCGGGAGTGTGGTTCCCCTCTGCTCGTCGTGCAGGCACACATGCAAGGGGGGCTCGGCGTGAGCGCCCAACAAGCTCACCAACAATCGTTGGAGTCGGGTGTCGTTGGGGAGGTCCTAGCGTGGCTGCTCAAAGATGGGTAGTACCACGGACCATCCCATGATTGCCATGGCATCCTCCATGGCCGTGGTGACTTACGTGGCCTTGCCGCGCTGGTACAACACTCGTTCTCGGGTGGTTTTGCCCTACCGCCGGCCGATGACCGCCGTGGTGGTGGCCGGTCGTATCGGGCTTGGTGCCCACGTCTTGGGGGCTTGCTGCCATCGGGGGGCCGGGGCCCCCACTAGGGGCCACGACACGGCATCGCGCTGCCGAAGCCACGCCCATTGTGTCCACCGTGTGGCCCCGGGGCACCCGCGCCCGTAGGTCGTTGGCACTGTGTAGTGTGCCTTTCGGGGTGTAGAAGTCCCCAAGGTGGTGGTACCCCAGTGCTAGGGCTGTGGTGAAGATTGCCCGGGGTGCGCAGACGAGGATCGGTGCACCATACGCCTTGTCGTATGTTATAATCCCCGGGCAGGCGCTGCTGGGCTGGCTCCCGCTTGGGGGGGGGGGGGGTTGGGGCGAGTGCGATGATGGGGGACGTCCCCTAGCATTGCCCTAGGAGCCACTTGGGTAGGCCCACCTGGTCTACCACCGGCTGCAGCCTTTGCAGCAGGTGGGGGCAGTGACGCTGGCGGGTCCACTGGCCCGGGGCAATCATAGAAGGGCACCCGCTATGGTGGGCATGGCACTCCCAGGTAGGCCCTTTGGGCCCGCCGGAAGTGGTCCTTTGCCCACGCCCACTGGCGTACCCACTCTCGGGCCACAGCCACCTGCCATGAGTGCCCCGACCGGCGAAGCCCCATGCAACCATCCCTCCATGGCTCCCATGGGATGCGGGTTGCCGTTGCACATGCTTCCCGCATGCAGTGACCCACATCGAAGAGCCGCGGGGTATCAATGTAGGCCACCACGTCATATGTGCGGCACGGGTCCACCTTGTCCCGGGCACCCTCCGATAGCACGGCCGCTAGTCGCGCCTCCTTAGGAAGGATGTCTTGGGGGGGGGGGAATGCCAGCTCCGGTTTCTCCCCCACCGCCAGAGCCGCTATCGCCGCCGTTGGGGGTCTCTCGGGGGGGGGGGGGGGGGGCAACACGCCCCGGGTGCGTTGTGGAGGGCCCCTCCCCTCAATCTGTGCCTCCGGGGCGTTCGTAGCCTCCATCGTAGGGGCTCCCCAAGGGGCGGACCATGCTGCGTCCGCAATAGCATCCAATTGGGCTAGCTGGGGCAGTTGGGTTGCTGTGCATGCGTTGTTGAGCGCCTGGGTGGAGGGGTCCAAGCCGACGTCCACAAGGGTCATGCCCACCTTGCCCTGCTCATACCGGGGGAGGTCCCGGGGCATGTCGCTAGCGGTATGCCTTGGGCCTAGGCGACGGTGGCACTGTGGGTTTCCGGTGGGCGGCTGGGTGCCATTGAGCGCCGCTAGGAGTGCCTACGTGCTCCAACGGGGTTGGGGGTTCAAGGTCGTCTTCCTCGGAGGCCACATCCACATCATCGTGCACGTCCCGGAACAGGTCCTGGGACGGGAGGTGGTTGTCGTGTCCCGGGCCTAGCGCACGCGCCATCGGCGTCGCTGGTGCCACCTTGGTAGCCGAATGCCGCTGGGGAACTCCCTGTGGTGAGGGGAACCCCGTGTTCCCCTTTTGGGCCGCCACCACTGGCGCGAGGGTCATGGCGGGCGGCTGCAGCGGGACAAACGTCGGGCACGGTGCTGAGCGAGGGGCCGTGTGCTTGCTTCGTGCCGAGGGCTCGCGCTCGGGGCTCGTCTCTGCAGGCACCGTCTGGCCGTTGGCCTTCCCTTGGTGCGCGTTTGAAACCCAATGTTGTTCCGGCCAAATTGTTCCCGTGTTCTAGGCTATTTGGCCGGAACAAAAAAAGTTCAAAATTTATTTGCCCCCCAACCAAGCCTACCCGTACATGGTGGCAAAATATGTTGTTTGCTAGCCTTGGGGGTCCCTGCTGGTATGCTTATATTTGTTGCCCGGCGCGTTGCCACGTGAAAAAAACTTGTTTTCAAAAACAGTTTTTGTTAGAACACCATTGGAACACCGCTGGAACAAGTTATTGGAACGTCGCCGGAACAAGCAATCTACAATAAGAGCATAGCACAAGGAAGGGTAAAATGGTAACATACATTGTTGTGTAAGGTGCCCCCGGGGGCCCATCGGGTTAGTCTCTTTGTCTCACCTAAAAGTCCTGCGTGGTCGGGGGCCCGGCGGGCGCCCCCGAACTCTTGTCACCCGCCCCACTATCCCCCCCATCTCCCTCACCACCACCACCCCTTCACCCACCACCCCTTCACCCTCCACCCCTTCACCCACCACCCCTTCACCCTCCACCCCGTCACCCTCCACCCCTTCTCCCACCACCCCTTCACCCTCCACCCCTTCGACCTCCATCCTTTCCCCCTCCACCCCTTGGACCTCTTCCCCGACGCCCCCATCCCGGTTAGCCCCGGTAGCACCCAAACCTGCCCCCGGTCCATCCCCTTCGTCTCCCCCGTCCCCGTCCCCGTCGTTGCTCTCGTCCCCCTCCTCGTCCGCGTCCGCGTCGTCCTCCTTGTCCTCCTCCTCGGCCGCCATCATCTTGGCGAGGAACTTCTTCGCCTGCGTCTTGGTTTTCCAAACCGACGCTCTCGGGATGGCGAAGAGTTCGGGGTCTTTGGGGAAGGAGATCCACGTCTCCCCAACCCCGGGGGGGCCACCCGCGGCAAGGGCCTCTTTGCCCTGCTCGATCCCCCACTGCCCATTGTCCCGAAAAACTACATACACTTGCTCCCCCGCTTTGTATTTGCACCCCCCCCCCCCCTCTTGCCTTTGGCTTGGCCTTTGACTTGGGTTGGGGGGGCGCGGCTCTCTTGGGAGCCTTGCAAGGGGGTTTGGTGGGCTCCTTGGCCGGGGGGCGGGGCTGGGGCTCCTCGAACGCCGAGGAGTCGCTGGTGGACCCCGAGGAGGAGTCCGTTGAGGAGTCGCTGGACGACTCCTCGCTGGAGGACTCCCCAGGGAGCCTCTTCCTTTTTTGGGGGGGTGGTTTGGGGGCGCTCTCGGGTTCCCGCTTGGGGGGGCGTTGGGGTTTGGGTTTGGGTTTGGGTGCTGTTTGGGGGGCTGGGCGGGGGTTCGGCGGTTGGGGTTGCACGGGCGGTGCACACGCGGGCGGGGGGGGGGGGGGGGGGGGCTCTGCGGCCACTTGTTGGCAGTGCGGCGGCGCTGGGGACAGGTCGCCAATGCTGCCCCACCCCTCGATGCGCGTCGCGAGAACGCTGCCGCGGGCTGCCACGTAGTCCATCATGGCCGTGAGGAACTCGAGCACGGCGACGGGCTGCAAGTGCAACTACTGAAGCAACGTACCCAAATAGATGGGCCGGGGATCGCTCCCTGGCCAACGAAGGATCACCCGAACGGCGCGCGGGTCCGAAGGGTTGATCTGGATGTCCTCCACCTACATGGAGGATAGCCAAGATGAGTGTTCCAGCGACGTTCCAATAAGCTGTTCCGGCGACGTTCAAAAGACTTTTCAAACGTTTTTTGGTGACCGATTGGAACGTTGCTAGAACAAGCTGTTTGGAACGTTGCCGGAACAATGCACCGGCACGCCAACCATGTGCATTTTTGGGCCCTATTGGCCATGTGGACATGCTTGCGGGGGGGGCATACCCGCGCGCGCGTGTCCACGTTCTCCTTGATCGCCGCCAACGCTTGCCGCAATTGCGAGGTCGGCGTGCGCTCACGTTCCGCTAGCACTGCCCGAACGGCAGATTGTTGGTGCCGCTGCGCGTCGTCCTCACACTTGATGCGTAGGGCACCAGGCCGCGACAGCGTTTGGCCAACAACGAAGCCATGGTATTTGCCTTCGTCCTCGACCACATAGATGCCGTCGCGGAGGATTCGGGTCCAATTGGCCCGAAAGAGGACGGTGTCCTTGCGGGGCGTCGCCCTCACCTCGCCAAGGCCGTGGTCGGCCCAACGCTCAAAAATGAGGTGCCAATGGCAACTCCCCGCACTGACAGAGCCCGCGGTTAGAAATTTGCCCCCCTGCGCCTTGCTAGGGAGCCAGTCGTTGGGGAGGGGTGTCGTGCGCCCTGTCCCCGGCCCGGTCACCCAGGACACCGGGACCCCCCCCGGCGCGGACCCCTCCTCCCGGCGCCAGCGGCAATCGCGCTGCTCCTTGCAGTGCAGCTGCTTGTGCAGGAAGCGCTGCAGTAGCCAACGGAGCGTGTAAATGGTGGGGTGGGGGGCTCGTAGGACACAGGCGTCCAGGGGGGGGGGGGGGGGTTGGGGCCTACCATCTCCCTTGTCCAGGGAAAATTGGCAGCTTTTGCTGCCAAGGATGAGCCAAGTCGGTTGCGCATTCAATCCGTAATGCGCAAGACTCCGCCGGCGTCATCCCCCTCCCCCTCCCCCTCCCCCCCCCCCCCCCCCTCTTCTTCCTCTCTCTTAACTCCCGGGTTAGCCCTCCGCTCTTCATCCTTCTCATCCACCACCACCTCAGCCAGCTCCACAATCTCATCGTCGTTGACCCCCCTTTCCTGTTTCACCTGCACCCCCCCACCCATGCCCTGCAACTCCCTTTCAAGCACCTCCACCGCCTTCTGCGCCTTCCTTACCCGCCGGTTCCCCTCGAAAACCCTCTCGCTCGCGTGCCCCCCCCCCCCCGGTGAGGTCCCCACGCCGCCGGCACTCCGCCAATTTCGCTGACCATTTTTTCACCCGGCGGTGGAGGCTTTCAACATTGCCCCTCGCCTCTTGCAGCTCCCCCAAAACCACGGCTTGCTCCCAAACCCCCCCCCCCCCCTTACTCATTGAGCTCCCAGTCGAGGGCTCGGGCAACTGGGGGCGATGCGCTTGGAGAGGTGTGACTGGCGCGGCCCCTTGTGGGGCAGGCCGTGGCGGCTCCAGTGGCTGGTGAGCGGGGGTTGCCCACGGAGGATGCTTGGGAGCGCCCTGAGGTGGGGGAGGGGCTGGCGAAGCCAGCGCAGAGCTGCTGCGTGGCTCGGAGCGCGTGGCCCCCTGTGCCCCCAGTGGGGCTGGCGGGGGTGGTGCAGCCAGTGCTGCCCCCAGGGCCTCGGTCTCGGTCATCCCGTCCTGCAGACAAGGATGCGCGAGAGAGGCCAACCCTACCCAGACACCTTGTTCCGGCGACGTTCCAACAACCCGTTCCGGCCACGTTCTGGCGACGTTCCAGTGGCCGCTGGAACGTCGCCAGAACGTCGCCAGAATAGGTTGTTGGAACGTCGCCGGAACAGTGGAAAATAGACACAGTTCCGCGCGCGCACAGGGTGCACTGCGTGCACTACGGCCCCGGGGGGGGGGGGGGGGGGCATCCACTACAAATGGCACAATCCTAGCCCCTTTATGGGCATGGGGCAAGAACAATGACTTGGGGGTTCTCGGGTTTTCCCCTTCCCATCAACAACAAAGAATCCTAGCCCCTTTATGGGCATGGGGCAAGAACAATGACTTGGGGGTTCTCGGGTTTTCCCCTTCCCATCAACAACAAAGAATCCTAGCCCCTTTATAGGCATGCGGCAAGAACAATGACTTGGGGGTTCTCGGGTTTTCCCCTTCCCATCAACAACAAAGAATCCTAGCCCCTTTATGGGCATGGGGCAAGAACAATGACTTGGGGGTTCTCGGGTTTTCCCCTTCCCATCAACAACAAAGAATCCTAGCCCCTTTATAGGCATGCGGCAAGAACAATGACTTGGGGGTTCTCGGGTTTTCCCCTTCCCATCAACAACAAAGAATCCTAGCCCCTTTATGGGCATGGGGCAAGAACAATGACTTGGGGGTTCTCGGGTTTTCCCCTTCCCATCAACAACAAAGAATCCTAGCCCCTTTATGGGCATGGGGCAGAAACAATGACTGGGGGGTTCTCGGGTTTCCCCCTTCCCATCCACATTCATCAAATTCCTAAAGAGCAAAGAGCGAAAGGGACACAGGGGGGAGCGGGGGGAGCAGGGCAACACACAAGACACACAAACCCAACGCACTGATTTCCACTGCGCGCAAAGCGCGCCAAAGCATACACCCAAACCCAAACCCAAACCTAGGCCCAAACCAAAACCCGCACCCGAACCCACACCCAACCCCCAGCCCAAACCCAAGCCCAAACCCACACCCAAGCCCAAACCCACACCCAGGCCCAAGCCCAAACCCAAGCCCAAACCCCCACCCAAGCCCAAACCCGCACCCGAAACCAAACCCGCACCCAAGCCCGACCCCATTTGCAAACCTGAATATTCTTGGTGGCCTTCAGAAGCGCCAACATCATTTGCATCATATCTGCGCTGACGGGCGCGGCCATGGATAGGAGCAGAAGAAAGAAGAGAGCTGAGGAACGGGGGTGGTGCAGAGGGGGTGGTCTCTAGTGCAGCCCTGGGAACACAAGGCACATGTCGAACAGCATCATGTTGGTGGAGATGAATGTGAAAGTACAAGAAAACCCATTGCAACAATTGCCGCAGGGCGTCGGCGTCCGAATCAATGGATGCCTGCGAGCGACCGCAACTGGCGGTCCCAGTAGCCGTTTGCCGGCCACCGCCCCGGGCACTGTGTTCGTTGAAAGCCTGCTTCACGAAGCGGTTAAGGCTTTCGACAATGTCATTGGAGAACATTGCCAGTCCGAACGGCCAAATGTCGTCCAATACCCGATCCGCATCCTCCTCCAGGAACAGGAGGTAATGGGACGCGGACCTAGGAGCACAATGCTCCCGGAAGGCAGCTGCCGCTGCCCGGCATTGGGGACACGTACCCACTTGATAGGTGTGGTACAGGTCCTTCAAAAGCTTCGCCATCCCCATCACAGCCCTATAGAGGGGCTCCTCCGGCCCAACCGACAGCAACAATGCAACATCGGGCCAGGCCGCAAACAGGCGCGGCGTCTCCTCACCATCCGGGGAACAATCCTTGCCTAGGCGGCACCCAATGCGATGCTCATGCAATACCGCCTGAATCGCCGCACGGGACACCTCATCGCCCCCGGCTAGCCGTTCTGCCGCCAACCGCTCAATGTTGGTCATTTGCAACCGGCCCATCGCCATGCAACAGTGCAGAATGCACATGACAACGCGGCACCGGGCAATGACCACCACTGGTTCCACGGAACAACCTGCGGCCTTCAGCGATGGTGTTCCCAACAAGAAGGACGTCCGCTGTGCGTGGTCCGACTCGGTGGTCCGGACCACGTCTTTGCCCCGCCACACAGCGGCGTCGGAGTCCCAAATCCCCTCGTTGTATAGTGACCCCACTTGTGGGGCCGGTGTGATCCTGATAATGCGGCGCACCCACGGGGAATCACCACCGAGCCAGGCATCGGCCGCTTCCTCATGGGAATTGAAGACCACCCGGTGGGTGTCCACGACCTCCTGGATGGCCTAAGAAAAAAACATCAATTTTGTTGGAACCAGATTGTTCCGGTGGCGGTTCCAACGAAACACTTGAACGTCGCCGGAACGTCGCCGGAACGAGTTATCGGAACATCGCCGGAACAACACGGTGTGTGCGCGGCACACCTTAATATTGTCTTCCCAAAGGGTTGCTAGGGTCGCCATCGCTTTGTCCCCGCAGATTGCGAGGCCGATGACCCACACGCAGGCGGGAATTCGTCCCCAAAGGCCCATGTTGGCGATGGACACCGCCAATTGGGACCACTCCCCGCCTGCGCAGGGGTAGCCATCCCCCCTGACAATGAAAGTCAGGGGGAACGACCAATCGATCATGCGGCACAACGGGGGTTGGCTAGCAATGTAGCGCAGCCATGATGCCCACGGCCAACTGATGCCCGTGGCCTTGGGATCCGAAGTGCTCACCGCGGGGGCCAGCTCCAAGGGGGCCAGTAGATCTTGCCAGCGCTGCTGGAAAGCCCTCTCAGGGCAAATCGGACGGGCGAATGGAAGGCCCGTGGTCGCGGTGTACTTCAGCCCTCGGAGGGTGTACACTTCCGAGAGCGTGCGCCAAGCGGATTTGGGCGCACGCACGTTGAGGATGAGCTCGCAACACTCATCCGGGGGGAGGACCTCGGAGGCGTACTTGGCGATTGCCCCCTGCTGTATCTCTCGTACACAGCTTGGTTCGGCCAAGCGCACGGCCACCGCAAATTGGCGGCGGGCGTGTGGAGAGGAGATGGCCCATCCGCTATGAGCTCCCCAACAAGATCCCCGTCCCGGAGGCTAACAACACTAGCCAAATGGACGAGGTGGGTGGTTAGTTGCGCAACGCGGGTTTGTGATCTAGGCATGATGAAGCTACAACAATGAACTACGAAGCGAAATTTGGCAATCCATACCTCTAGGGGAAGATGCCCGTAGACCCACCGAGCATTCAGGCAAGGAACAAATACCAAAATGGGACCCTAGGCATGGCCACAATGCACAAATCAAACGGGAGAACGGGGACGCCAACGTTGAAAAGTCATACAACGCTGCGTCTGAACTACAAGGAACAGCAAGCTTGCAAATGGATACGAAAAGTTCGAAATGTGTACACCTAGTGGAAGGTGGCACCAACGGCCCACAATATGTCAACATGGCCCCGATGGGAAAGACAAGCCTTGGACGCGTTACACATGCAAGAAAGAGACAAAAAACATCATTTACGAACTTGGAAACTCATGGTGATGGATCTGGTTATCTGGCTTGCGACACTTGTTCCAATGGTGTTCCCAAAGAAATTGTTCCGGCGGGAATTGTTCCCATTGGGAACATTCTGGTCGGGAACAACATTGGGTTTCAAACGCGTACCAAGGGTTGTCATTGGGGTCTTTAGCCGATGGTAGCGGGGCTGCACCGCTCAACGCTCCCTGCCCTTTGGCACCTAGTTGCTGCCCTGCAGTCACCTCAAGCTGCTGCTGCGCAATGACCTCCGCTATAAGGCGGCATACTGTGTCCTTCGTGAGGGCGGGGCCTTCCGTCCGTGGGCGCAGGGTTTGTTCTGCCTCCTGCCTCCGCTGCCCCCGCACTGGGGCACCATTATGGCCTTATACCATGGCCTAGCAGACACCCTCCCAGTGGACGCAGTCCACCTCCGCAAGCCGATGGCCTTGTGGCGGTGGGACCGTTCCCAGGGCCGCGTTGACGCCTGCACACCCAGCCACCGCCTAGTGGTGGGACTGGAAGGTGAGATAACCAATGTACCTCACCCCCCGAGGCGACCTTTGCCACCCCCGTTGCTCCGCCCAACCACATGAAGCGGTCGGCGAGGTCTTGACGAGTCCACCCGATGGGCAAGCGCCGGATGTGCAAGGCAGTGTGTGCCTCCGCACGGCGGCACGGCTGACTTCGAGGCCATGGGGCTAGTATGCGTGGCTCGCCCCGCGAGGCTGAGAGTGATTTGTGTGGCTCCCGCGGCATAGTGCTTCGGGGCAGCTTGCACTTGGGCTCCGCGCTTGCCCGGCGGGGATCCCGGTCCTTGCCGGCCGGGGGCCACTAGGTTGCGGGTGGTTTGTGTTCCCGCTATGGGGCTCCGGCTCATAGGGGCACTGGGTTGTCCTCCTTGCGTGCACTGCACGGTTAGCCCTTGCGGCTTCAGCTTGGGCTTCGGCCCGCATGGCATGCGCTTGGGCCACTTGGGGTTTGGCCGGGGGTCTTCTTGGTGGGGCGGTGGGAGGTGTGGGGCTGTCTTGGGCTCCCACTTTGGCCGCCCACTGGGCCCCTAGGGGTCGTAGTGCATGCGCTGCACCGGGTCCAGGCTTGGGGAACGTCACCGGCACCTCCTCTCGTGGTGGTTGGGGCCTGGGTCCGGGGTGGACCGGCGGGGGCCGCGGCCCTCTGCGGCCCCGAAAACGAAAATCATAAACAACCACAGTTTTTAATAGCCCCTTGAGTTGGGGATATGGTTTCAAAACAACCCGGGGTAATAGTAGCAAGTCCTCGACACCCGATCCAACGTGTTGCGGGTGCGAGTCCCTTTAACCAAAACCCTTGGTTCTTTAGGGGCTTAACTGCCGAACAGCTACAGAACCTAGGGCCCCCTTGGGCAAGCTTCGCGGCCGGTTGAGTCTGGCTTTTGGGGTGGGGTGCACTTAACAGGACCTGGGTGAGGCCCTTTACCCTTTAACCATGATTTACGGCAGTATGGCAGTATGTGTATGGGTTATTACGCAACACCATTTGTTACCCCGCAGACATGCCCCTTCCGGTGGTCCTTGGGGTTGCCGTTGGGGGACCGGGGACGGTTACCCCTCCCGAATGCCCTTTGTGTTGTGGGCACCCGGGTGGTGGCCGGGGGGCCTTATACCTTACCCATAATGGTATGAGCAAATTACCAAGTACCGGGGTGTCCCATGGACGGGTGCCCGCAGGGGGCGGTACAATCAATTCAATTCCAAGACAATTCAAGACCATCCACTCCAGCTCAGTCCGGGGCGGGACCGGCACCCATCCCATCCTGCGTGGTCCCCATACTTTTGGTGTAATACTCCGGGACGGCAAGGGCGACACCGCTCCGAACCGCCCCACTGGCGGAGCCGCGCCGCCCATTCCGTGGGCATCTCGGGTCCCCGTCCCATATTTGGAGGTCTCTCCTCCGCATAGGGCATCGCCCACAAGACTTGCAGGGTTCCGCCCGGCATAGGGCACCACCCACAAGTTCAGGTGCCCAGGGGGTGGATGGGTGGGGGGCACGGGTCCTACTAGGCTGTCCCACCATTCCCTCTTGCCCTGTAGGTCCCCACACTCTCCCCATAACCTGCTTCCCCTCGGCCCCCTATCCTTCTACCCCCTGGCAAACCTGGCTGCGACGTCGTTGGCGAAGCCCCACCTCGGGGGGCCTCCATGCAGCCGGCCGTTCCTCTTGCGGGGCAGTGGGCGTGGGTGAGCACAGGAGGGGGGACACACACGGGCGGCGGTGGGGGGCGCAGTAGCACAAGTGTGGGGGGGGGCGTGCTGGGGCGCAGTGGTGGGCCCTGTGTGTGGCGTGTGTGAGAGGAGGGGAGGCTGTGCTAGCCGTCCTCGCTAGGGGTCACTGGCCGTTCCCGAAGCCTAGGCGGCCGGTACTAGGGGGCCCTGGGATCCCCGGGGTTGGTGTTTGGCACTAGGGCGTGCCCAAAGGGCGGTGCCCCGGCCCTGTCATGCCGGGGCTTCGCACCCGGTACCCAGCCCATGGGTAGAGCTGGGGAGTACTCAGGGTGTGGTGTGGTGTGGTGTGGTGTGGTGTGGTGTGGTGTGGAAAGGTGGGGTGCAGTGGGGGTGCAGTGTGGGGTTGGTGGGGTGCTGGGATGGGATGGCATGTCGTGTGACCTGAGGAAGATGGGTTGGTCGTGTTGGGTGGGGTGGTGGGATGGGGTACATTGTCGTGTGGTGGGAGGTTTGGGCGCGGTGTGGTGTGGTGTGGTGTGGTGTGGGGTATGGTGGGGTGCACTGCGTTGCGGTGTGGGTTGGGTCAGAGGGGGGTAGAGAGGGGTGGGGTGGGCTGGAATTGGTTGGTAGGTCGGTTGCGGACGTATTTGAGGGTCGCCAGTCCCCCTGCTACAGCGTCTGGCTGCCACACCTCACATGCTCGGGGAGAAAAACCACCAAAAGAGATAAAAAACGTTTAACATTGGCCTGAGTGGAAACATTAGGCATAACGTTCAAAAATTGGAAAAATGAAAATCAAGATCAGATTTTTTGTAAAAGGAACCAAATTGGAAATCAAAATTAAAGAGAAAGATTAGAACTTGTGAAAAAGTGACGAAATTCAAAGTTCAAAATTCCTGGTACTCTGGTTCTATTAGCCGCTGCCGCGGCCTGTGACCGACCTGCTGGCCACATGATGTACTGCCCCTGGAAGTCTCCACAGTGCTCCTTGCTCATTGTTGGCTTGCAGGCGGATGACCTGGATTGATGCAGATTCCTTATTTGAACTCCGTGATCGTGGAATCGAAGTGTACGATGAGAAGAATAAACAATGGACGGGATGCTCCCTCAAGAGGGAGATTGACGTCTGTCGGAAGGTGTCGTCCTCTGGCTCCTTCCGCATCATTACCCCTTGCACATGTGCTTCAGGATCTAGACATCGACAAAGGACATGTAGTGGTCGCGCTAGATGACAGCAATGCATGTCATGTGGGTTATCCAGGCACTATAGCAAGACCGATAGACCAATAGCAAGGCACTGCCATGAGCCCTCAACATTCTGGCTTCAATTTGTCCGTCGCCTCAGATGCAAGTGGGACGGGCCACCGATCCACCCTTGAACATGCAACCTCCCCCCTACCCTCCCCCCCCCCCACCCTTTGGCCAAGCTACGGTCTTGTCTTGTCTGAACATTTTGGGGTGGGACACGGAGGTGAGCCGCGCAGGCGGAAGGGTAGAAGGGAAATCAAGAGTAATCCTGACGTGGCCTAAAAGGCACAGTCCCGACCTGAAACCCAATCGGTGGGGGCGCCAGAGGCGCCTTTCGAACGCTTGGAACAATGTGTGTCGGCGCCAAACAGCGCCTTGCTGGACCGCTTGAACAGCTGTCGTACTGCTGAGAATGCCAGAGTGAATTCGGAGGGTGACGACCATATTCGATTTATGGCCAAGCCACAGTCTTGTCCACGCTACAGCGGGCGAAGGGGCCGTATTGGTTTGGGACCTCATTTAATTCAATACCAATTTTGCTGCAACCAGCTAAGACAAGGAGAGAAACGAACGTGTGGTGCGGTGCAATGCGCGGTGCGCACAGTTTGGTGCACGTTGTTTTTATGAACGCACCATTTTTTCATTTAGGCACTGCGGGCTGCAAACACCACACAAGCATAAGTAGAGCTTCTAGGAGGGCAGTGGGATCGAAAATTTGCGATCACCCACCTCCTTCGGCAAGGGGAGGCACACCTGGAGACCGTCACCCCTGGCGATGAATGGTGTGGAGTTGTGATCATTTCCCGCACGAGATTTTCGGCCAGCCAAAGGCAACCAGGCGCCGGGACTCGGATTCAGAATCATCGGACTCGTCATCCACATCGGGCACATCCCTTACTTCTGCTGAGGAGGAGGGTGAAGAGAACAAGGAGGAGGACTCCAACTAAGGGGCACCTTATGGGAATGAGCAACCCATCAGCTTCAAACCGCGAAATGTGTCGAAACAAATGCTTCACAGGCTTGGGCACCCTGTGGGGCACCCTCTTTGGTGCGGGCCGTGCCGAGAAGGTCTCTTTGTGCTCAACGCCCCCCCCCCCCCCCGGGCAGGGGGTGTGGACAGTTAGAACCACCATGACATTGGTGAGGAGGTCGAGTGCAGTCCTGCGTTGTTGTATGCTAACACCTTAGGCCACCGCGTCCCTGCCACCCTGAAAAATGAAAATGAAAAATGCATAAAACACGAACCAAAAACGAGCGTCTGCGTTTGTTTCTCACAAGGGGTTGAGGTCAGGATGTCACGGTTGTGGGCTGAGGGACATTTGAGTTGTTCCTGTTTGTCCAATGCTGCCCACAAATGTTCATTTGAGGGACCCTGGGCATATCTTTGCTTGCACCAGCGCAACAGTTCTGAGTTCCATGTGCTGCGTGCAAGCCACGGCCTTGTCTAAGCTACAGTCGGCGTAGGAGTATTAATGTGAGACTTTTCCGCAGCTTGGACAGAGGGGGGGGGGGGGTGAAACCCTCTTCCCCTTGAGGCAAACAGCCCCAACGCACTGCGGGCCCCATGTCGGGCGACCCGCCGGAAAACAGTTTCCTTGGAGCCGAGCTGCTGCTGAATGTGGTATTCGAGCGCCCGGATGCGATGGATCTTGCAGTTTGTCGTTCTACGGGGCCACATAGCGGGCGGGCGCCCGCTGCTGCCAGTTCCTTTGGGAACACCCAACGGGCAAAACGTAGGCCGATGTCCTTCTGCGCTGTCCCAGGGAGGCCGCATATCCTGCCCGTCGCGGTTTGGGGAACAGACCTCTGAGCCCTGGGGCCGGGGGCCGCAGACGCGCTCGGCGTCCTCTGACAAAACGGAGCTGCAGCAAAGGTATGGACCACCCCGCAAACCAACCGGTTGCGGACTGCAGGAGGTCGTGCGTCCCTTGCCGCCCGCGGACAAAGGGCAGGGGCGCCGAAGAACGCATACCTCACTGCCCCCTTCCCCCCATGAATTATGCGCAACCAACCAACCAACCAACCAAGCTCGACACCAATCCATTTGCTGATTCCCATGACATAGCGGCCTGCCGCCGGCCGCCAGTCCAGGGCCTCGACCCCCACAGGTGGCCTTGCCAGATACCATGTTTGAGTGCTCAGTCTGCCACAGCTGCAAGTTTGGAGTCCCCACCACCAATATGGCATCGTTCATCCAGTGCACAATGGTGCACGACCATTGTGCACTACCAATATGGCACTGTGCACCCGGTGCACGAAGGTGCACGACCGTTGTGCACAACCAATTTGGCATTGTGGCCCGGGTGCAGAAGTCCCCATTTGTGGTGCACATAGGTTGTGCACCACTGTGCAGCACATGCACAATCGTATATTGGTGGTGCCCCATCCAGAATTGTGCACTGGATGCACATGCCATATTGGTGGTGCAAAATGGTCGTGCACAATGGTGCAACGGGTGGACAATGCGATATTGGTGGCACACATTGGTCCTGGGTGCACAATGCCAGACAATGCGTGCACAATGTCATATTGATGGTGCACAATGGTTTTCCACCATTCTGCACCGGGTGCGCAGCGACGCACATGTAGTGTGCAATGGCCATGCACCATTGTGCGCTGGGTGCACAATACCATATGGGGGGTGCACAGTGGTTGTGCACCGTTGTGCATCAGGTGCACAATGATATATTGGTGGTGCACAATGGTGGTGCACCATTCTGCACCCGGCGCACAATGCCACATTGGTGGTCCACAATGGTCGTGCACCAATGTGCACACGTTGCACAATGCCATATTGGTGGTGCACATTGTTTGTGCACCAATGTGCACCGGCTGCACAATGCCACATTGGTAGTGCACATTGGTCCCGCACCATTGTGACGGGTTCATAATGCCATATTAGGGGTTCACAATGGTTGTGCACCATTGTGCACCGGGTGCGCAGTGTCGTATTCGTCGTGCGCGCGCGCACTGGTCACAATGGTGCGGGACCATTGTGCACCACCAATATGACATCATGCACCCGGTGCATAATCTTGTCCAACCTATGTGCACCACCAAAATCAACTACAATGCCATATTGGTCATGCACCTTCGTCCAACAGCTGCACAATGCCATGTTAGTATTGCACAATGGTCATGCACTATTGTGCACCACGTGAAGGATACCATTTTGCTAGTGCACCTTGGTCATGCACCATCGTGCACCAGATGCACCATGCCATTTGGTACTGCACAACGGTTAGGGCTACATGGGTGGTGCACAACGGTCCCATATTGCTAATGCACAATCTTGGTGCACCGTTGGGCACTAGGTGCAGAATGCCATATTGGTGGTGCACAATGCTCATGCACCATTGCGCACCGGGTGCAAAGTGCCATATTAGTGGTGCACCATGTTGTGCATAGGGTGCACCTTGCTCTATTGGTGGTGCACAATGGTCGTGCACAATGGTGCAATGGGTGGGCAATGTGATATTGCTGGTGCACATTGGTCCTGTACCATTGTGCATTGGGTGCAGAACGCGGTGCACAATGGTGCACAACCATTGTGCACCCCCAATGTGGCATTATGCACCTGTCGGCCAATGTGCCTCACCAATATGGCATGGTGCGCGCGGTGCATGATGGTGCAAGGCCATTGTGCACTACCAATGTGGCATTGTGCACGCGGTGCACAGTGGTGCATGAGCATTCTGCACCACCAATATGTTATTGTGCAACTGGTGTACAATAGTGCACAAAGATTGTGAACCACCAATGTGGCACAATGCACCCGGTGCACAATGGTGCATGACCATTGTGCACCACCGGTAGGGCATTGTGCACTCAGTGCAAACTGGTGCACGACCATCGCGGACCACATGTGGCATCCTGCACCCGGTGCACAATGGTCTACAACCATTCTGCACCACCAATATGGCATTGTGCCCCTGGTGCATGCTAGTGCAAAGCCTCTATGCACCACCAATGGAGGTTTTTGCACCAATTGCACAATTGTGCACAACCATTGTGCATCACCAATGTAGCATTGTGCCCCCAGTGCGCAATGCACCTGGTGCACAATGGTGCACCGCCAATGTGCACCACCAATATGGCATTGTGCAGCTGATGCACGATGGTGCACGACCATTGTGCACTACCAATGTGGCATTATGCACCCGTCACAATGGTGCACAACCATTTTGGGCCACTGGTATGGCATTGTGCACGCGGTGCACAATGTAGCACGATCATTGTGCACCACCGATATCGCTTTGGGCCCCTGGTGCACGCTTATGCACAACCATTGTGCATCACCAATATTGCATCGGGTGCCGAGTGCACAACAGTGCAGCCTCATTGTTTACCACCAATATGGCATTTTTGCACCTGGTGCACAATGGTGAATGACCATTGCACACCACCCATATAGTGTCTTACACCCGGTGCATGACGGTGCACGACCATTGTGAAGCACCAATAATGTGTTTTGCACCAGGTGCACAATGGTGCATGACCATTGTGCACTACCAATGTGACATTGCGCACCCCATGCACAATGGCGCGCAACCATTGTGCACCACCCACATGGCATTTTGCACTTGGTGCACCATGGTGGACAGCCATTGTGCACCACCAATATAGCATCGTGCACCCGGTGCACGATTGTGCACGATGGTGCGTGACCATTGTGCACCACCAATATTGCGTGTTGCATCTAGTGCACAATGATGTATGGCCAGTCTGCACCACCAGTATTTTGTCTCGCACCCAGTGCGCAATGATAGACGACCATTGTGCAAGACCAATATGGCATCATGGACCTTGTGCACGATGGTGCACCCCCATTGTGCGCTACCAATGTGGCATTGTGCAGCATATGCACAATGGTGCACGACCATTCTGGACCACCAATATGTCATTGTGCACGCGGTGCACAATGTAGCATGGCCGTTGTGCACCCCCAATATGGCATTGTGCACTCGGTGCACAATGGTGCTCGACCAATGTGCACCACCAATAATGCATTGCGCACCCAATGCACCATTGTGCACAACCATTGTGCACCACCAATGTGGCATTGCGCAGCCGGTCCACAATGGTGCACAACCATTTTGGACCACCAATGTGTCATTGTGCACGCGGTGCACAATGTAGCATGACCGTTGTGCATCCCCAATATGGCATTGTACACTCGGTGCACACTGGTGCAGCCCTATTGTGCACCACCAATATGGCAGTCTGCACCCAATACACCATTGTGCACTACTATTGTGCAGCACCAAAATGGCATTGTGCACTTGGCAAGGCGGTCCTTTGGGACCGAGATTTTTTTTTTTTGGTTAAGGACCGCCCTAAAGGACCGCCCTCAAGGGACCACCAACCGCCAACCACCAACCACCACCAGCGCCAACCGCCACCAGCCGCCAACCACCAACCGCTACCAACCGCCAACGGCGACCAACCGCCAACCACCAACCACTGCCAACCGCCACCAACCACCCATCACCAACCACTAACCGCCGCCAACCACCACCAACCGCCACCACCTGCCAGTTGCCAACTGCCAACCGCCAATCGCCACCAACCACCAACCGCCACCAAACATGGTTGAACATATGAGCTACACCCGGTCTTTTTGGGAAACCTAGGTACAAGAACACTTTTTTTTCTTCGTTAAGCACCGCCCTGGCACTTGCTGCACAATGGTGGACGACCATCGTGCACCGCCAATATAGTGTCTTGCACCCAGTGCATGACGGTGCATGACCATTGTGCACCACCAATATTGTGTTTTGCACCAGGTGCACAATGGTGGACGACCAATGTGCACCACTAATATGGCATTGTGCACTTTGTGCACAATGGTGCGCAACCATTGTGCACCACCAACATGGCATTTTGCACTTGGTGCACCATGGTGGACAACCATTGTGCACCACCAATATAGCATCTTGCACCTGCTGCCCGATCGTTGCAACACCAATATGGCGTTGTGCACCCCATGCACGATGGTGCACCCCCATTGTGCACTACCAATGGATCATTGTGCACCCAGTGCACAATGGTGCCCAACCACTATATACCACTAGTATGGCTTGTGCACCCGGTGCACGATGGTGCACAGCCATTGTGCACTACCCCGTGCACAATGGTGCATGAGCATTGTGCACCCCCAATATGGCATAGTGCACCTGGTGCACAATTGTGCATGGTCATTGTGCACTACCAATATGGCATTGTGCACCCGGTGCACGATGGTCTAGGACCACTGTGCACCACCAATATGGGGTGAGCACTTGACGCGCCCGCCGTGCGTGGCCACCTATCTCGACCTAGCAATGGTGCTTACCACCTAGGGGTTTTCTCTCCATAGGGGCTGCTTTAGGAGGAGGGGAAGCTTGGGCCGTTCTAGGAAAATATGCCGTAACAATAGTGCGCGGTGCGCACGCGGCACGGATACTCCCGATTGGCTTGTGCACCCAATGCACAATGCCGCACAACCGTTGTGCACCACCAATGTGGCATTGTGCACCCATTGCACAATGGTGCACGACCCTTGTGCCCCCCGCATACAGCATCAGTGCACAATGGTGCAACACCATTGTGCACCACCAATAGAGCATTGTGCACCTGGTGCACAATGGTGCAGCACCATTGTGCAACACAGATATGGCATTGTGCACCCAATGCACAACAGTGTCTAACAAGTGTGCACCACCAATATGGCATGGTGCACCCGGTGCACAATTGTGCATGCCCATTGTGCAACAACAACATGGTATTCAAGACATAGTAGCAGGGCTGAGATGTACCCAAATCGGGTATATCTCCCGGTACATCATAGTCCACAAGAGAAACGGGGAGAAAGCGAGGGAAAACAGGGGCAAAACGAGGAAAACTTGGGGTGGGGGGCAAACGGGGAAAAACGGTGGGGGGGATAGGGCCGTGTAGGTGTGGGTGCAGCATCCGGTGTAGCATAAGGATTTTTGTGTGGTGCATCCCAGCACAGTAAGTAGGTCCAAGTGCGGATGAGTGCCGATTTTCGCACAGTGATATGCCCACACTTGGCATTAAGCGAGTTTGTGCTTGACAAGGATGGAGCATACGAGTTGTGCCCAGGTATCAAAAAATCACAGCAGCAAGCTTAGATGGCGCACAGCTTCAACTCAGTTCAACAACCCACAGAACTATCAACACCTTGTCAATGGGCCGTCTTTGCTTGTCTTGGTGCTTCACCTTGAAGATTCCAGAAAGCGGTGGCCTCTACTGGTGAGGGTAGAATTCGTACTAGACATAATGGTGCCAAACACCTACAGTTCTCGTAGTGTGGCTTGGACAACACACTGCTTGGATGAGGTTGTGGGGGTTAACTACTTTCACCAAGGATTTGTGGGTGTTGTTAATTGTTGGTGCGCCACCATGCCCTTGGCGCGTGCTGCGGCAGTGGTCCCTGGTCATTCTTTGTGACGCGCTGTACTACACGCACAGAAGGTGGGCTTTGCTTCCATACTTCTTCGTCAGAGCAGGGGTTGGGCTCCCTGCCATCAATGACGAAAACATCATGCAACAATGGTGCCACTCAAATAAAGCCTTCGTGTCAAAAGGCCCCTCGCTACAGCGATCGCCAATCGTCGGTTGTGCACTCATGCCACTCATGCCAGACCTACGGACCTGACCACACAGGTTGCGGTTAGTAGGCGGCTATTGAGGGATCGCCGAACCCTCTATGAATACAGTGTTGGGGCTAGTGGTTGTACTTGACACGCAAATGTACACCGGCCGCTACCATTTTGCATTCTGTGCAAGACAAGATGCAGCCTCAACTCAAGGAATGCCTATGAAGGACTGCTCCAGTACCTCCGGCAACATGCTTCTACCCTCCCTGCGCCTTCTTGGCTTTGCGTCCGGATTTTTTATCCCTGGCTTCTATGCTTGATCGCCACTGCTGCACCTGTGTCTCTCTTGTTGGACGCGTCCACGTACATATTCAGGCCACGAAGGTGTTTAGGGTAATCACCACGATAGCCTGGGCACTTAGCCAAAGTAAAGCCCACGATAGTTGGCAAGAAGGAGTTGCATTGAGCCCTCCGGCTCTCCAATGGTTCCTAATAGTCTAGTTCACGCGACTTCAGCTGGTATCGTTGTCACTTGTTGGCATCTTGCTAAGGGGCTATTAATGCATCTATGAGCCACGGTGCACCGCTTTGCCACCTTTCATCCCCGATTTTACAAGTTTCCCCCCGGGTTCCCCGTCCCCCCCCCCCCCTATCCCCACCCCCTGTCTTCCCCCTTTCCCCCCCGTTTCCCCCTAGTCTTCCCCCATTTTCCCCGATCCCCCCCCCCCATTTCCCCCCGTTTTCCCCTGTTTCCCCGTTTTCCTGTCTGCGCTGACTTGTGGTCCGACATTCTTGAACACTCACTGTACGTGATATCCAACACGTGCAGTCTGCCGTGTACCATGCCCACAGACATTGGCTTTGGTGGAGAAATGAGGGCCCAAAGGACCCAACACCCTTGCTCCATGCTGTTGGCCACAATTGCCATTCCAGACACAGGGGCCAGTAACATGGGTGCATTTCCTTGTTCTTTTGTCTGCGGCACCTGTGTCAAGGAGGTGCTCTCTTGAGAAACTCTGCAGCGAAACACCAGCTCTGGGCCGCACAGGTCGGGTTCCACACTTGGGGCTTGCGGGTCAGAAACGGTCTTTCCTGCAGGACCGTCACACCGTTCCTTGTGTTTTGTTTGTGGTGTGGCCCAAGCATATCTTTGCACAACAGATCGCGAGAGTCCCTGGAGAAAATGGTTGCTGATTTGCATAAGGAGGTGCAGGATTGCAAGGAGACAATGAGGCACGCCGATGGTGAGATCACTAAAATGCTGCAAGAAAGGTCCCTGCTTTACTTGCCAATCACTTCTGACTTCCCGCGCTGCGCATTCAAAACACAGTGGGAATGCCTTACGCGCAGTGCACCCATAGTGCAGAGTTTTGTATTCGTGCTTCTGACCGAGCCCTAGTTTTGGCCCTTTCCCACAAGATGGTTGTTCAATATTCGTGTTTTTTTAGTGTTCCCGTGCTTCCAAGATTGAGTTGGGGATATGTACTCATAATCCACTGTTTTCAATGTCCCGTTGAGTTGGGGATATGGACTCAAAATATCCACAATTTTTGGTGGCCCCTTTCCAGCTGGGGATTTGGACTGGGGATTTGGACTGGCCCCTTTCCGGTTGGGGAGAGGGACCGGCCCCTGTCCGGTTGGGCATATGGACCGGCCCGTTTCTAGTTGGGGACATGGACTGGCCCCTGTCCGGTTGGGGATATGGACCCGCCTCTTTCCAATCCACGAACATTGATTCTACCTAAGGGAGACAAGGGAAGCCGGAGCATCTACGTAGATCGCTTCTGGGGGCAATTGCTGAGGCAGTAGCTTCGGGGAACCCAAGGCCATCCGAGCTCTGCGGTCTCAGTACCTACCGGGAACCTGACCGACCATCCTAAGTCAAGTTAGGGGAGATGAAGTGGTTTCCGGTTGGGGATATAGATTGGCCCCTTTCCAGTTGGGGATATGGACTTGCCTGCCTTGCTGGCCTTTGGCATTGGACGATCGTCCGCAATTTGTGGATGGGTTCTGCCAGAGATGTGCACCAGCATGTCCGTATTTTGCTGCACTTGGCGCATTTTGGTATCAGGAGACATGCTAGATATCAGCCTTGGCCTCCTGTGCCTGAGTCTGTGTGCGCACAACAGGATGCCTATGAAGATGTTGAGGAAAATGATGACGGTGTTTGTTGTTATGTCTGAGTGTGGCACATGTCATTTGAACATGTGCCCTGTTGTATGCCTGTGCACATTTGCAATTTGGATTTGTAATTGTAAGGACAGAGGATTTTGAACTTGTCAGAATCAGATTGTTCTGTTATGTTGCTGCACCCGCCTTGGCTTCACTTGATGTTTCCGCCTTCTCCCCTGGGTGTTCTTTGATACATGTGCCCGCAGTGCGCCCGCAGTGCAAAAGTTGGCCAGGGAATAGTTGGAATGTTCACAAGTACCGCCGTGGGTAGCATTCCACAAGTGAGAATGATACCATTTTCAACATCCATCCAACTTCACACCAGTATGTTTCCTCCAGCAGTCCTACTTGCGGAGGCGCCCCCTTCGGAGAGGTTATGAATGGTCTCTGGTGGTGTTTCTTTGAGCAACTCACCAAAGCATGGCCTCAAGCAGTCTTTACTCTAAGCGGCACCCATCATCATTCGAAAGGTTGTTACAAACAGACTGCTACGGCACCTTGCTGCACACAAAATGGTGGGGAATGCTCTTTGCAGACTGGTTGCAAAACAGAATGCCTCACTATACTGTGCACCATGCTTCCTTCGTTTCAGATTTCCGCTCCAGTTCGACTGTTATTTGTAGCCTGTACCAAAGCTGAATCTTAAAATAAAAAAGTAGCTGCTGCCAAGACAACTTTGAAGTGCTGGACAAAGCAACCCCCAATCCAGCCCCCAAATCGGCGGCCGAATTCGGCCGATTTCGCCGATTTGTTCTGCCGATTTGTTGGGTTTCTGAATTCCGCTGATTTGTTCTGCCGATTTGTGGGGTTTCTGTGATTTGGTTGATTCGTTCTGCCTATTTGCTGTCTTTGGGATTCTAGGACACCTAATTTGGAGGCGTCACTCAAAGATGTGCATCATTTACTTTGGGACACCGGTGTAGAAAAGTATTCTGGTTTGCTTTGCCCTTGATGTGGTGTTCCTTCTTGCTTATTGTTTTTGGAGATGAACACCTTGATTGATTTTCCCCAAGTGCAAAATGGCAAAGGAGTGGAGCAAGGCAACCCAAATACAGATCGAATTCAAAGTCAGGTAAATATCCTTCCAAATCAAAGCATATGTAGCAAAAGAGGGGCCGCACAATGAACAATGCAGGCTTAAGTACAAAGCTTCAGTCTTTTATAAACAAAGCAAATGATTTTATGTGAAAACTGGCATAAGTCTGGCCCCACGGATAGTCCCAAGCACTTCATGTGCACAGATTGAGATACAATGGAGTTGGTTAGGAACCAGGGGCAAGTAGGTTGGGCCAGACACAAGATGTGGCTTGGCCAGCTTGGCCAAGCAACTGAATTTGGTATCAGTTAAAAAGTAGAACCACAATAAGTAGGTGAAACAATTGAGTATCTAGGTCCTGAGGTGGGAGACCACTAGGCTTAACCTTTTAGGAAAAGGGCATGAAGTGCCTAGTTTATTTCGGTATTACCTCCATGAAGGAAGATACCCCCGCTCACTTGAGTGGTAGGGGTGAACTTCATGGGGGGCTAGGGTTACAACCCTATTTACTTTGAAAAATGTACTTTATGCTTCAAAAGAGTGATAAAAATGATTAAGTGTTAGTCTTCATTACTTCCCAAAGAATAGGGGGGGCTTGGCCTGGATCAAGTCCCCCACAAAAGACGTGGAAGTGACTTTTGGAAGTGATAATACCTTTTCTTTCTAAATTGGTTCTTCACATTGGCACCACGAAGTGTTTTCACTGCCCACAAAAAGACCCATCAGATTGACTACTGCAGGACAGCTTTGGTTGGAGATCAGAGCTGCCACCCACCCAGCACACAGTGAGATGGAAATGGGAAGCCTGTGTGCATTCATCTTCTTCCGGCAAGCTTTGTTTGTGCATAGAAAACCAATTTTCTCATCAAGACAAGTGACAAAAAATGCAAAAAAAAATCGGTCCGGGAATTGAACCCCCCTGAGGCAATTTTTGGACCAGTGCATATACCACTGGACCACCGCCTGAAACCGTCCCAATGTGGCTCAGGGACCATGTAGATACCGAGAGACAAAATCACCTCGAAGAGAGGTTGTTAGATCAAGCGCAGGCGCGGGCGTCGTATACCCCCACTTTTTTGGGGTCATTCGCGTAGCATACCCCAAGGCATGACATTGGATGTCCAACCCCTTGTAAAATCAATATTTTGCCCAATAAGACAACCCCCCAATGGATTTTTGGATTCTGAGGCCTCTATCCCCTAAAACCGGATAACACTTTTTTGAGGGGGGGTTGGGTGGGGGTCAAAAGTTTTCGCTGAGAAGGCTCCAAGCAATGGGAGATTTAAGTCACACAACCGCTGGTCAAATGGTAACGCACCTAGTCGCAGAGTTTTATGTCGGTGGTTCGAATCCTCGTTGGTGGACGCTGGCGGCGGCGCCGCTGCCCTATTGGCTGCACCAGGGTTCGAACCGCCGACCAAAAATCTGCGGCCGCCTGCATTACCATTCGGCCACTGCCAATCCTGAGACCTATTGTTCTCCCCACTGCTTCGATCCTTGTCTGGCACTGACAAAAAACCCAAACTATGTGTTTCTGTCTGACTGACTGCTGGCTTGTCTAACTGATTGATTGGCTGACTGTCAGCCTCTCTTCGAGCTCACCTTGCAGAGGTTGTTAGATCAAAGGCAGGCAGGCGTATGTAGGGGAAATTGCCACATACCCCCCATTTTGGGCCTTTTTGGGCCTATTCGCGTACCCTAGCCCAAGGGGTTGAATTGTTAGTTTAACCCCTTGTAAAATCATTATTTTGTCCAATAAACACACCCCCCAATGAGTTTTTGGTCCGGACCCCCCCAGACCCCCCCCATTTGAAACCCACTTTTTTTTTGAGGTTTTCAGGGAGGTGGGGGGGGGGTCAAAAAATGACCCCCCTTTTTTTGGATTGAAAATCATGAATCTTTTGGTTTTTTTCGATTTTGTGCCGAAAAAGTGTTTCCGGGTCCCGACTCCATGGGGTTTGTATGGGGCGGAGTGGGATGCGCGCTTATGCAGCTTATGCACTTTTTAGCCATTTTTGGTATGTTGGCAGTTTTGGCGACCTAGGTGACCCTGTGGTACCCAGTCTGAGGGGTGTGAGTGGGGATGTTGTGACGGTATATGCCTACTAGGATAGGAAAGGACATTTTTTGCAGTCTGTAGCCTTGCCGAGGGCCGGTCAATGCCGGTGCTAAAGACGCGAAATAGCTGTTTCCACCAATACTAGCCTAGTGAATGGGCCGGTACACAACCTGCTTATGCAGGTTTTTCCCCTGGGCAGCTCAAAAATTGAAGTTTTCGAAACTTGTTTTTATGATACTGCGACCACACAAAATGACCATCCAAGGTATGTAAAGCCGTATTTATGTGTTTTTCACCCTATTTGGGTATTAGGTGGGTTGGGGGGTCTCCCAAGGGATGGGTACACAACTTGCTTATGCAGCTTTTTAGCCTATACAGCTCAAAAATACGAGTTTTCGAAACTTATTTTTTTGACATTGTGATCCTTTGAAATGACCATCCAAGGTACATAAAGCATGTTTTAGGCCGCATTTACGTGTTTTTCACCCTATTGGTATTCGGCAGCGGGGGGGGGGGGGGGGGTATCTCCCAAGGAATTGGTACACAACCTGCTAATGTAGTTTTCACTCTAGATAGCTCAAAAATGGAAGTTTCCCAAACTTATTTTTTTGATATTGTGATCCCTCAAAATGGCCATCCAAGGTATCTACAGCATGTTTTAGGCCTTATTTACGTGTTTTTCACCCTATTTGGGTATTGGGCTGGGGGGGGGGGGGACGATTACACAGCACACACACTGTTTGAAGCCCTCCCGATAAGCCAGTGGGACCACACTGCTATGGTACGTCACAGGATTTAGAACATAGCTCGACAGCTTTGCCCTGTTGCATCCATTCGCGTAGCAGACAAGGGCGGGACCATGCTTTTTGCTTTCTGTCGCCAATGGCAGTGGGATCAGACGGAGCAATTCTTGATCAGCGAAAAATACCACGCACAACAGCTACAAGAAAACACACGTATACAACAATCCTTGCGCCACATCATGCACAAGAATAAGGGGCCTATAAATCCATCACGCTGCCTTCCCCTGCTACACCTGTTAGGAACAGCAAAATCCCTTTTGAAGTGTCGTATACCATGGAGGCCCATTGCGGCCGTCGTTGAACCGCAAGTGCAACATTTTTACTTATGCACAGCGGCCCTTCACCCTCCTGCTCCGCATCCTCACTGAAGAAATCAAGGTGTCATTTCTTGTCTTGAATATTACCGGTCTACAGCCACGGTCTGCTTGATTGGGATTGCGAGGTAATAGGTGAATGCGACTGCTCTGGCCAGTTTAACAACATCAAACCCACCACCGTGATGCAAGACCTGTCTGAATCGGTGGCATGGCTGGCACAGCGCCGCCGTTGGAAAGCCGCGGAAATGACATGGTGTATACACCGGGACAACAAGAAACTCGATCGAGCAGGGAGGGGGACATCCAACCGCTTCACGCACCTTCCCCACATAGAGCTCGAGAATCTTGTGTACTTTTCGTTGTTAACAGACACATACACGCAAGCATCAGGCAAAATCTGGGCCCGCACAGTTGCCATCCCCATGGGAGGGCCGTTCAACGCCCAGACCGCCGACCTCCGGTCAGTCTAGGGAACTAAGAAACGTGTTGACCTCATGCGCCGCCTGGGTAACCTCACATTTTCACCTCGCGGTCACCCGTTATGGCACACACCACGTGGAAACACTCTCTCACTTGCGCAGTTTCGGGACAATGTCCTTGTGGGCGCCAGTGGACCCTCAGCTACAGGGGAGATGCGGAGATGCAGCACGTGTGCTAAGTGTTGACAGAAACTTGGGGATTGCCTGTACTGTGCGAGTGCACGACAGAAGAAGTGCGCGTATGCCAGAACAAATGCATGACCCCCTCACTGACAGCAATGGGCTTCACCGTACACCTGTGGGAGCACAACCCACCCCTGGTCTACACACAACCTTCATGCCTCACATCAAGCTGGCACTTGAAGTACACAATCACACTCCAAACACCACACTCCCAAGCACACAAGCATATATCTAATACCATCGTAGGGGCAGTCCTAAATGTGCAACCATTTCTTCACAGTTGGATTTGCCTGCCTCGTGAGCATCACCTCATGGGCACAAGTGGCATGCCTCTCAGGGTACTCACGACCCACAGTTTTGCGCGCGTTGCACTCTGTAGTGCCCCGCATCATCAGTAGAACACCCTGGGATTTAGACAGCACACTTGCATGGTGCTGCCACATAACATATACCCTTCCAGCCACACGTGATACTATCTTTTTTCGTGTGCACCGATGGGTGAAGAACCAGGCAGTTTGGTCAGGTCAAGCATACGCCTCTTGGCACATGCCCCACAAAGGTGCCTACACTGCCATTTGCGCCGATTGGTGCTATGATTATCATGTCCTCCAGGCTCTCACACCCCTACTGGACCCGTCAAAACATATCCACGTGGGGCACCAGCCCCGGGGGGAAGGGACACCTGCTTTCCCAGTCATCAGCGAACTCAGTAGTTAATCGACAGATGGATCCAGCGGCTGTAGCATAGCGATGGTCTGTGACGTACCGCTGCACAACCGCTGCCTTTTGCCTGCTCAGTGGACTGTCTGCAGGCATCTTCGCGTCTCATCTTTGTGACAGAAAGGTACGTATGGTCTTACAGGCCACTGACGAGCCAAATTTCTTTCTGCGCTTTGTGCTGACTGCCTGTTGTGCACCCGTGCAATAGCCCAGAGTTCCTTCGGGGTCTCCGAAGGAATTGGTACACAGCCTGCTAATGCAGGTTTTCACCCTGGACAGCTCAAAAATGGAAGTTTCCCAAACTTATTTTTTTGATATTTTGATCACCTAAAATGGCCATCCAAGGTATGTAAAGCATGTTTTAGGCCGTATTTATGTGTTTTTCACCCTATTTGGGCATTGGGCGCACGGGGGGGGGGGGGGTCTCCCAAGGGATTGGTACACAACCTGCTTATGCAGTTTTTCAGCCCATATACAGCTCAAAAATCGAAGTTTTCGGAACTTATTTTTTTTTTTGATATTGTGATCACCTAAAATGACCATCCAAGCTATGTGAAGCATGTTTTAGCCCGTATTTATATAGTTTTCACCCTATGTTGTGTGTGCGTTGCTTGGGGTACATTCTATGCGAGGTGGACTTGCTGAAGGCAATAGAATTTTCAAAAGTTATTTTTTTGATATTGTGATCAGCTAAAATGACCATGCAAGGTATGTAAAGCATGTTTTAGGCCGTATTCATGTGTTTTTCACCCTATTTGGGTATTAGGTGTGTGTGGGGGGGGTCTCCAAAGGGATTGGTACACAACTTGCTTATGCAGTTTTTCACCCTATACAGCTCAAAAATCGAAGTTTTCGAAACTTCTTTTTCTGATACTGTGATCACTTAAAATGACCATCCAAGCTATGTAAAGCATGTTTTAGGCCGTATTTATGTGTTTTTCACCCTATTTGGGTATTGGGTGCGGGGGGGGGGGGGGGGCGGGGGGGCTGCCGCCCTGTCAATGTGCACAGGTCACATAGCTCATCAGCGCCATGGTACGAGCTACTGATCTCACGTCTTGGGAACGTAAAGCAGCACGCGCACACATACGCGTTGTCGCCTCTGCACCGCTGAACACCCGCCGCGCTTTTGAGCGACACGCCAACAAACACGCCAAAGCACACGCACGCCCGGAATGCTGTTGCACCCCTGCACACCTCCACATTTGGCATCAGGGAGGTCCTGTCTCCCTGGTACACGGACACTATGCCCTCCTACCCCTGGCCATCACACACGGCAAATCTATCATCAGAGCGACAGACCCCCTCCCCTGCTGTGGCTCACGATCCTACAAACAAGCCATTCAGAGCTTGAGCCAGTTGGCTACCACCCTCAAAATCCAGCGCCGCTTTTCAAAATCTGTTCTGGCCGCAGCACTACCGCAATCAGACTGGGACCACCTCCCCACCCTTCGACAGCAAGTACAGAATTTAGCTGAACAGTTAAGCACAGTGGCCTACGTCAGGGTCGCCGACAAAAGTTCCACCATGCTGTTCGGGTTCTGCCGACAATGGGTATGGGATGAAACCCACCGCTTTTTGGAAGGCGAAGGTTATGAGTCCCAGGACATACACACAGCCCCAGGCATCATGCAGGCTCTCCACCGCATTATGCAACAGAACAAATGGCCGGTTAACACCTCCCGCACCCTGCCACTGCTGTACTTGCTAGGAAAAGCCAAGTCCTTGATTAAACAGAACATCCTCTGGCGGCCAATCGCAGCCGTTGTTGAGCCGCAGATGCAGCGCTTTTACTTACGCACAGCAGCACGCGCCTTCACACTCCTCCTAAAACTATTAGTCCAGGAAATTACAGCATCCTTTTTGGTCCTACGCATCACATACCTCCAACTCTGGGTCCACGGCTTACCAGATTGGGGTTGCACGATAATTGGCGAATGTGATTGTTCAGGTCAGTTTAATAACGTTACACCCCAGTCAGTGATGTCAGACCTCACGGCATCTGTCAAATGGTTATCCAAAAAACGGCGGTGGAACGCGAATGAACTGATATGGAGCAATCACCGCGACAACAAATCTTTGGACCGAGCAGGTATGGGAACATCCAGTAGATTCACGCACCTCCTCCACCAGGACCTCGAAAACCTGGTGTTCTTCTCACTGTTGACAGACACATACACACAGGCCTCTGGAAAAGTGTGGTCACGAACAGGGGCCATCCCCATGGGGGGACCATTCAGCGCCCAGAGCGCGGACCTGAGATCCATTTGGGCCGCCAAACAACGCACAGATTTGATGAGACGAATAGGCCAGCTCTCCTTCTCACCAAGAGGACACCCACTGTGGACCACACCACGAGGGAACACGGTGTCCTTAGCGCAATTCAGGGACAACATCCTGGTAGGGGCACGGGGACCGTCCCCGGCGCACGAGATGCAATATGTCTGTGACACTCTGTCAGAGGTATGGGACCTGCCAGTCCTGTGCGACTGCATGACAGATGAACAATGGGTATGCCGCCGCACCTGCACATCCCCCTCTCTCACTGCCATGGGTTTCACCGTACACCTCGGGAACGACAGCCCTCCGTTGATTTATGCCCAGCCGTCGGGTTTGACAGCGAGCTGGCACCTGAAATACACGGTTAACCTCCAGTCACCACCACCTGCACAGGCCCACAAACACATTTCCAATATTCTGCTCAGTGCGGTTCTCAATGTACAACCCTTCCTCCACACGTGGGCCTCATGTTTATTGAGTATCACATCCTGGGCGCAAGTTGCCCTCCTGTCTGGCTATTCACGACCCACTGTCTTGCGCGCGTTGCACTCCGCGGTGCCTCGCATCATCGCCTGAACGACGTGGGACGTAGACCAGACACTTATATGGTGCGAATATATCACCTATAAGCTGCCTTCCACCCGGGAAACAGTCTTTTTTCACCTCCATCGTTGGCTGCAGGACCATGCTGTTTGGTCAACACAGGCATATGCCTCATGGCACATGCCGCATGCAGGGCTCTGCCACGCGCACTGCGCCGACTGGTGCCACGATTTTCCTATTCTATCTGCGCTAACGCCACTATTGAACCCCTCGAAACGAATCCCGTTGGGGCTATGCCCCCGGGGGGAGGGCCCATCACCATTCCCAATCTTATGAACTCAGAAATAGGTCGAATTTACAGGTCCGGTGGGTAAAGCATAGCGTCGGCCGATGGCGTACCGCTGCACACCCACTGTTTCGCATCTCTGTGGCCCACCCACAGGCATCTTCGTGTCTCTTGTCTTGCGACAGAAAGGTACCTATGGTCTTATAGGCCACTGACGAGCCCATTTTCTTTCTGCGCTTTGTGCTGTTTGCCGCCAGTGCACACGTGACATAGCCCAGAGTTCCTTCGGGGGGCGGGTCTCCAAGGGATTGGTACACAACCTGGTTATGCAGTTTTTCAGCCTATACAGCTCAAAAATCGAATTTTTTGGAACTTATTTTTTTGATATTGTGATCACCTAAAATGACCATCCAAGCTATGTGAAGCATGTTTTAGCCCGTATTTATGTAGTTTTTACCCTATTTTGTGTATGCGTTGCTTGGGGTACATTCTATGCGAGGTGGACTTGCCGAAGGCAATAGAATTTTTTTCTCGAAAATTGCGAGATATTTTGGGTTTCCAAATGACTCCAACGACAGAGCAACCAAAAGGAAGGTGTGTTTGGGGCCTGGGACTGAGATCCAGGGCACTGGGAGCCTGTTTTGGCGAAAAATCGGTCCGCTGATTTGTCTGCCGATTTGTTGGGATTTCTTCGCCGATTTGGGGGCTGGGTTGAACCCCTTGGCTCAGCTGCGACGGCGTCCGGCTTTGCTTCGGCTTTGCTTCGATCGGCCCGCAGCAGCAGATGAGACAGCCTAAGTGCCCTGCATGGTCTACCAAATGAACATGCCTGCCACAATGAGAGGGGAGGAAGCAACATACTGGGCGGTAAAATGGCGGCAATTGCAGGAATATTGGCTCCACCATTTTCTTCTTCGTCTCCCAACATCTCGTATTGATCAACACCACGATAACCTTAACGTGCATGTGACCTAAACAAAAGGCATTGCCAGGGGCGTTGTGGTGGCAACTCAGTGTGTTAAATGACATGCAATGAAACGAAGAAGCATCGGCGTTAGATGCGTACGAACCTCAGGTGCACGCTCTGCACCCTCTAGCACTGGCTATCAGTGTCCGGCAGAGGCAGTGACACAGCAACATAAGTCCATTCACTGGTCACTTGTCAAAGATGGGGGGCTCAGGATTTTACTATGGGTGGATTTGCCAAGTCCCCTTTCCAAGAGCTGTGTGCTCTTTGTTAATGACACATTTTTGATGCACAAGCGAATTTCAATATTTTCGTTACGGCTATTTGTTGATGCAGTAGCAGCAATCACATGAGCATTTGCGGCCGCCCTTATTGCCCCCGATTATTCACTTATGGTGCTCCCAATTGCCAAACCTCTTGTTAGAGTCCGACGCATGTTCTCAACAGGTTGGAGTGGTTGGATGTGCTTGAGCAGCAGAAGTCTGCCGTGCAAGCGGCAGTGACGGCGGCTTTTCAGGTGCACAAGCAGGAGCGTGTCGACTTCGTAAATCGCTTGAAAGCGGTGATTTGGTAGGGCATAGTGATAGCCCAGGAACTGTGATCATAAAACCGAAGGTTGACGCATTGTAGAACATCAATTCGGTGACAGGGGATCCAGCAGGCAGGTTTGCTGGATTCCCCTGCTGCTGTGCACCAGGTGAGGATATCAGCTATTTGGTTTTGTTTGAGGAAAGCTGCATCGGGTAGAAGCGCAGCACTCTGGCAGTAGGATACTGTTGGACAGAAGATGGCCATCCCTCAAACTTTCAACCATCTTTTTTAACCCTATTTTCCATTCCCTCTGCCATCCTCCCACTTAATGCTTTGACTGATTTTTGACCCTTTCCGCCTTCAGAACATTGCACAATCCCCCTCTTAGAAGATGCGCATATTGCCAAGCCCAACTCTGTCTAAGAGGTATCACACTCTCCAAGCGCTTAAGTGCTCCTTGGTGATGAACATGGGCCCATACCACAGTTTCCCTTCTGCATCTGCTTCACCTGGTGATTGCAGATTCTCATTTGTATGATTCCAAGCTTTTGTGGGAAACGGGAAACGTTCAAGTTTCTGCCGTGTGTGTGCAGCACAACAAGACTTCTGCTATTAGTGTGAGAGCGATGATGTGTCAACCGAATGCTTTTCCCAAATGTGTGCACACAATGCCAATGAGCAAGCAGTCCACCGTTTAACCTATTGAGGATCAGACCCTTGGAGTATGATTATTGCATGTGCTCAGAACATGATCCAAATGTCTTGCTGTGACGATAACCCATGCAGGCAGTGATTTTTTTTGTGCCACATTTCAAATCTCCGAGCTGAAGCCTTTGAGTTTGTGGCATATTGTGTGCTTCATCTCGGCCTGGTTCTGAAGACCATAAGGATCTGTTTGGGTTGGGCCTTGCCACATGGAGGTGCTGATGTTCATCATGTCCATGTTCTCACAGCGTCTTTTCAGTTTCAGTATGCTGAACAATTTAATTGCCTCAGTCACTTATCGCGAGCCTCCCATTCAGAAAAGGCAATACCGCCACAGATTCCAGCAATAATAATGTGGTATTGTCACGTTGTCTGTGGAGTGGAGGCAAAGTTCCAAAAAGTGCAAAACAACAGCTTTCAGGCTTTTTTTGCCCTTCTTTGGGGTGAATTATGCCCTGTATGCAGGTTTCGAGTCCAGCAATATGAAGCGTTTCATTGCAGGGATCAACGTGCCATAAAGTTTTGGTTTTGGGTTTGGCTGACAGTGAAAAAATGAAAGCCCCCACCTGAATAGCTGGGAGGCACCAGTGCAGAAAAAGGTGTACCAGGGACAAAAGAAACAGGCAAAAATTTTCCCTTTGTTTCAGCCAGGGATGTAATTTCACACAGGGATCTAGTATTGGAGGTATACTCATATGCACTTTAGATTTGTAAATACGTTTCGCTGTACATTGTTTTGTTCATAGCTCAGCATGATGTTTGGCTGTGCCCTGTTGTTTCATCCAGTGTTCTGGGAGGATTGAATGTGCATTTATACACATGGATCAAGAAAGTGCCTTTCTGGAAATTCTTACCTCAACGTAAGAAATATTCTGGGTGCATTTCAGTCACTGGCAGAAGGAGTGAATTTTTCTGTGGTGTTTGCCCTTTCCACCTGCATGCCCCTTCTTTTTGCTGCACGTCCCTCAATTAGGTTGCCCTCCCCCCCTTTTGCAGCCAAGCATGTCTCAGCCTTTGTTGTCCAATTTTCATTCATCTTCATATTCGTTTTCTGCTTGCCGGGTTCACACCCACTGACAAGTGCCAGTGACAAAGGACTTGTGGGGCACACAAAGCGTGTTCTGGTCTTTTGTGCACAGCTTACGGCACCTTTGGTAGACCTGTTGGTTTACATTGGCATTCGAATAAGTACCATGAACCAGTACAGTGAAAAGTCTGACGTTTCAACCAGCTGCTGGGGATCTTCTCAGAAGCTGTAACCCCCCCCCCCCCCTTTGTATCAGCTACACCAATGTACACAATTATTGCAGTCCCTACGCCTACTGTAGCTTGGACAAGGGCGTGGCTTGTGCGCAACACATACAACTGCCGACACACACGTGCATAGGCCACATGTGCTGAATTTGGCAATTCAGGACCCATGGGATGCATCAGATTAAAAAAAATTTCTGGTGCACCAGCTTGGGGCCACATGTGCTGAAATTGGCAAATGTGACAACAGACTCATGTCTCATGTGGCCGCACTACATTTCGTACGTAATTAAGTTATATACAAAATCATTACCGTCCCTACTCCTACTGTAGCTTGAACAAGGGCGTAGCTTATACAAGGGTGGGCGGGTAGTTTTCCATGCCTCCCCACCCCAAAAATGAACCGAACTGTGTCTATGTTATATTATGGGAAAAGAAAACTCTTCTCAGCTGTCCGATGAAGCTGTACAACTGATTCAATTGTGATATGATGTGGTGTATATTGTGATTTTTTACTAATTTGAAATGTGCAAATTCAAGTGAGGTTTGCAGTGGTACATACCATGGTTGCCATTTTGCAAGTAGCTCCAAGTCTTAGTGGGCCCAAACAAAGATGGGTGGTCCAGTGTTTGTGTTGTAGTTGCGTGGGAGATTGGAGCTGTGTGGTGCATCAATATGAAGCCGTCCAGGAAAAGAAATCGTGGTTTGAACAGTTTGCACAATAGCTTTGATACAAAAATCTACGTAGAATGGTTTCGAAGAGCTGGAATCCAAGTATGAGTTAAGAAGAATTGGCAAAGGTTTTCACAAAATGGGGTTTACAAATGGCAGTATACAATGTGCTAATGAGGATAGCAAAGGTACCAAATGACCCAAACTTTTGCAAACCCTTGTTTGTACTCGAAGAATTGTTTGCCTTCTCTTTTTCAGGCAGTTTTCTATCCGTTTTTTTGTTTTTTGTTGCGTGTCCTGTGTGTGAGCACCAATTAGGATGGTGGACGTACACAGGCCCAGAGATTGAGAGGTTGAGAACGGAGCTACAACGTAGCAGCTTGAAGCAAAAAGAGGACATTCCTGAACTCACGTCGGGGTACTTGGAGGAGTTCGTCCGGGAAGAGAGAGTGACCTAGTGGATGCCCCCCCCCCCCCCCGTGATCATGTACCGGCGTACTGAATCTAGGAGGTCTTCTGCAAGTCGCACACGGCGTACACAACAAGGCATACCGCGAGGGCTGGTCAGGAACCTAAAGGACGTTCACCGTACGGGTCTCTGGAGGAAGCTACGGTTGCCTTGGGTAGTGACTTCCACTGGAAGAATGTGCACTTCAGGGAAGTAGGTGGGGTTCTCAGCTGGCAACCCCGAGCAGGAGAATGGATACCGTCGGAGTCAGAGCCAACGGCCATTGCAGGAGATGCGTCCAAAAGGGGGCGGCCTTGCCCGCCAAGCACTGGCACTTCCACTGTCCCCATTGGAGTTGAAAACCGGCAGTGGGGGGGCAGGATCTTCGGTGCCCAGCTCCTGCTGGTGGCACAAGCACCGACTGACTACCAACCTCAGCAACGGGGGACTAGGAGTAAGAAAAAGGGCGCTACAGTCACGGCAACAGCGTTGCACTGTACATACAGATACAGATACATATACAGATACAGATGGACTGTGGTATGGTGCTGATTTGTACAGATAAATCTGTCCTTCATTGATTGTCGCGCCGCTTTCGGGTCGCGACCAGAGTCTGAATTGATGTATGAAGATAATGTTTGATTTACCGAGGTCAAGAGATTATAGATTAGTTTCCTGCTGTTTTGTCATATTTCTGAATTGCCGCAATATTGCTAACTTCTGCATGCATTCATTGCATTCATGCATGTGTGGGGGTATTCTTGGTTGATTAGTTCCAGTGGTCGCACGTAGCAACATACTGTTCGCATGATACGTAAATATATGAGCAAGGATAAAGGTAATGCAAGCATGATATTGGGTTTGGTGTCACACGTCTCCCATGCTTTGTTTAGCATGGAGCCGTGGTGAGCCCGGTTCCGTCCATGGGGGTAGAGCCGTAAGGATCTTGAATGCCTTGGCCACCACGACCCGCCGCCGTGGAGAAACAGAAATGGTGGGGCCTTGGCAACGGCACGGCAGCCCCACATCGTCAACAATGACTCGGACGTACACGTGGTGATTTCCTTTGTATCTTCCTTGCTTCGCCTTTACTTGCTTGTAGTTTTGTTTGGGTTTGTTTGTTGTGTTTGCGGGTATGACCCTAGGAGTATTTTGAATTGAAATATTTTTATGCAAACAATCACATAAATTGTTTTAGATAAATTTTTGCTCGTGTGCACCCCTCCCAAAAATTACATAGTTTTATGAGCCCATTTTCCAATCTTTGTTTTATTGGTTTTGCTAACCATTGAGTAGTTGAAATATAAGCATTTTGGGGATATTCTATAGCAAGTCATAACTTACTACGGAGTCGAGTAGTTCTCTTTTTCTTTGTGGTAGCAGAGGCTTGCCTAATTTTGTGGCAAGCCAACAAATTTTGGGACTTTCCTGCGCCGACTCCGGAAATGCTCTCCTTTTGAGCGAGGGATCTTTTTGTTGCCTTGTGAGTTTGTGTTACTTGCCTTTGTCTCCCATTTCTTCGTCAACGCCCGCGCCTCCGCTTGGGCGCCTTAGAAATGCAAAGCGCGCCTCCACTTGGGCGCTTTAGAAATGCAAAGCGCGCCTCCACTTGGGCGCTTTAGAAATGCAAAGTGCGCCTTCGCTTGGGCGCTTTAGAAATGCAAGGCCGCGCCTCCGCTTGGGCGCTTTAGAAAAACAAAGCATGCCCCACGACTTCTTTGTCATGGCCAAGAGTTGCCAAGCACCGGAGAGTCACCCGGGCACCTTGGTGACTTGCCCCGGGGTTCCCAAGCCCCAATGGGTTTTGTATGCGTGTGTTTTGATTGTCCCTAGGGAGTTTAAAATTTTTGGGAAATTTTATCCCATGAAAACTTCGTTTGGTTAGCTTTGGCTTGTCTTGTTTCCTTTGTGTGGTCTTGTTTCTATTCCAACCCCGCGGTGTCCTCTCGTACTCGATCATGGATCAATGGATGAAGGACGCCTTTGCTAAGACGATGAGGGATGGATGACTTCAACATCCCATCAAAAATGTTTTGAAGATGTATGCCACCTTCGTCGAAAACAACACCGCCATCCATGACAAGTTCAATTGAAAGGATGAGCGGTTACTACGGAGTTTCCCCGCAGGGCGTTATTTCATTGGTACTCCGAGGAGGGTATGGACGTGAGAGATTTTACGGAGAACGAGTCAAACATGAATGAGTTGGGCACCATGATGCCACTTTCGGAAGGAATAAATTCTTAGGGGAAAGTGGTAGATGCTTGGTAGCCCGTGTCAAGGCAAGCTTGATTGATTTCTTGAAGTCTCAAAAATTAAGGCGATTCATTTGCCGTTTTTCCATGGTGCGTGCATGTGGTTCGCACGTTAGCACACGTTTGTGCTTGCTTTCGTTTGGTCGAATATGCGTTTGTTCGGCTCCCGTCGTCCACTCTCGCGCAAATTCGTGGGTTGAAAGTTTATGCCTGGATGGTTTTGTAGGCACATGTGGTTGTTCCTCCGTGTACGTTTTGACACGTGTAAGTTTGTGCACTTTGGGTTTTATTTGCTGCACGGTGCGCCACCGCTTGCATGCCAAAGACCACGGACGCCCAACACCACTCGTCTTTGGATGTTATGAACAAGTGCTTTGCCCAAGTTTATGAAGTTTTTGAGTATGCCAATTAGGATGGCGGCCTACCAGCATCGCCAATGTTGCTTGGGCTATGTACCTCAATTGAATGTGTGGCTGTGCACGGCAATTGTAGTTCAATGTCCGTCTGGCATTGGCGTGACTTGAGTGCATGCGTTAACGCGCACGTGAGTGGGTTTTTAGGCTAATTTGAGCATTCTTGGTGTTCATTTGTTTGTGTACGAGCACGGGTGTGAGAATGTGGGCTGGAATGTCACTTCTCGGTGCGTGCGTGGATATGTGCTGGCACGTGTGGAGTACACTCGTGTGTGGAGGAGTTTGCGTGCACTCTTGCGTAGGTGAGTACGAGCAAACCTCGAGTCCACAAGTGTATTTTGATTTGATGATACGCAGTTCTTGCGCCGATACGCATGTGGTTAGCTTTACTACCGTATACCTAGAACTCAAGGTAAAATACACCCCGTTGTACCTGGATGGCTGTGAGACGCCATATTCACTGATTGAGGACTGTTTGTGGATTGTATGATTTTTAGGAATAATGTATGCCTACAGTCGTATTACGTTTGTACTTGGTCTACATTGCCTACGTTGAGTACGCGGTCATACCAGTCAAGTTCCTTACCTAGTCCCATCAGTGTACTTGTGTATATTGACTTGGTATATGTTCCTTTTTTTTTTGCGTCTGCCTTTATGTACCGTCGTTATTTGTGCAGTCATGGTGTGTGGTCACGGTGAAGATAGGGTCGAGGGGTCTTCGAGCTCCAGCGCGCCCCAGAACAGATGGATGAAGCTGACCTTCGGAGCTCTTATGAAGCGTTTTTGCTGAGCACGCTCTGATCAGGACTGGTGGCGCCCCTACCCCAACCACCCTGTACTTCGTAACCCTGTTTGGTGCTGCCGTGTATGCCCAGACCCCGTTTGATGTGCTTGTCCGTGGTGTACAGAATAAAGCCTCTGTCACCCCCGGAATAGCCGCTTCTGTTCAGCAGGTAGTGGCTCTTGAGGTTCCAGGTTACCCTCACCTTGGTTTGCCGCGTCGGTGGATTTGGTTGTCCGTTTTGCTTTCTTGTTTACTGAGGTCCAGACCACCCCCGGGTGTGGGTTCGCTTGAAAATTCAGCCGAGCGCCTAGTTCTGCTTATTGATTGGTCAACCGTAGCGTTGGGTGATCGGAGACCGTTTGCTTGTGTCCTAATGCGATCAGCAATTTCCAGTGAACACCAAAAAGGTTTGGCCTTCGGAGGATTCACTGGCCATCCATTTACGATTGACAGGTGTTTGATTATGCACTGGACAGAGCACGGTGCTTGTTTCCGCAGGCGCCTCCAAAAACAAATGGTACAGGACTCCTTCCTTTTTGCCTGAGTTGCCTGATGCCCGGATTGCCAAACAGATGCAAGAGGTCCGCATCAGTGGTGTCTCGCCTTGCCTGGAGTTTCCCGCCGAAGAGAGCACCCTCTTGTCCAACAACAACACAGTGAGGTTCCCTGGCGCGGCCGCTGGTTATTATGACGACCGGTACAGGACCATGTGGACGCTGCCCATGTTCGCCTGCACTGACGCCAGCGACGATTGGCTGCACTGACGCCAGCCGAGTTTGCCAGCCAAGTTCTCCTGCACTGACGCCAACGACAATCGGCCGCACTGGGGCCAGCCAGGCGCTGCACGAGGCCAATAATGGCTGCAACACCTACCCTCAGTGCTGCATCCGATTGGCTGCCTACGACTCCGTCAAGCAGGTGCAGGTGATGTCTTTCTTGGTTCCGAAGCCTGGTCTGGCTGCTGCCACTTCGTCCTGCCCTCCTGCTGGGCGATGGCTGGCACCACAAGCGAGGAGGACGTGAAGGTCTGGGGCCCCATCGACAACAAGTGGGCGACCCGACCATCAGGTGCTTAGTGCACGTGTGTCCCCCAGAGGACAGCATGGACTCCGACGAGAATCTCAGGGGACCGGGCGTCACCCGGGCACCCCTGTGGGTTAGCCCAGGCACCCCTGCCAGGCCCTGCCTATTTTCTGGCTAAAATTTTGGGGGCCCTTTGCCCTCATTTTTGGGCTGCCAAATTCGGCAAGATAGTTAAAGGGAATTTCCTTCCCCTAGGATAGGTAACGCCAAGCCAGAAGGGGCGGGGGGGTTATTAAAGATCAGCTCTCCTGCACGCATATTCTCTGCCAGGAGACCCCCCCCCCCCCTCATGCACTCAGTGCTTGCGTGGGCGCTTCGCTTGGGCGCCAATCAATCAAGTGTGCCTGATTCTAACCCTGCGCTTCTTTCGCTCCTGCTTCTGTTCCCCTCTCTCATTTCATAAAGACTGGATTCTTCATCGCAAATTCTATGGGTAACGTGTGGCCTGACGGAGAGCGGCGTGTTTGCGCTAGTTTGGTCAAATTCCTTTGCAGCTGTGGTCATGCTGAATGCACCTTGAGTCATTGATTGTTTCTGTATCACTTCTCTGCCCCAGATCCTTGTGCCAGAGCTATCGGGCATCCTGGTCCCAGCCCTGTAGAGAGAGTGGACCGTAGGTTAAAAGCTTTACATCAATGCATTTCCAGGTTGTATGTCACTGCTCAGCAGGGTGGTGCTCCAGTATCTGCATTCCTTTTGCAACCTTCGTCTGTGTACGCCCTGTCACTCGGGTCTGCTTGGAGATGGACATCAGTGCGAGTAGTGCAGACAGTCTGGTGCTCGAGAAGCTTCCATTCTTGGTGCACTCACATGGCCCATTGACGCGCATCAGCTACCGGCCGTGAGGCAGGGTGCCCATTTTTCTTTCTAGTTCTGAGGAAGTGTACTGGAGGTGTTTCTGGGGTAACTGGAAGTATAGAAGGTTTTTTTTGATGTCTATGTAGGAAGACGACATATGTCCGTCCCATAGTCCATAGACTGTGTGCCACTGTGTGTGCCACCGAGTGTGACCATAGCAACCGGTATTACCACGGGGGTGTAGATCACCCAACGAGCATAAATCTGTATAGCAGCTCAGGAGTGAGTTACTGTTGTTAGAGAAAACTCCGCTGCAGCCCAGGTTGATGTAGTTACGGTGTATTACGCGTAAGTTTGCCTAGGAGTGATACTTAGAGGAGATGACCTGATCCGTGAGATAGACAGTATCCTAAGTAAATGAGAACTCCGTGTGATGTAACGTACTATGACGGAGATACAGATATAGATTTACACGCTGAATTTTAGGTAACCGGTGATTATGACTCAGGTGAATACACACTGTGAGGTGAACAGTACCCAGCTAGTTTGTCTGGTGGAGGTAGTCTGTAGGATACAGAGTGCCCCGGGTCATGTCCGTGGTGTGCCGATGCGCGGTTGTATTGGAGGTGTATTGGTGCACAGATTTATTGCTCGTGGACTGCATTGATACCCCGTTGTCAGCCCTGCGGTGGCAAATACAGGCCTTGCCGATTTGAGGCCAGGGGGATGATTGAGACGACCCTCTGATGGTGTCGGTCTCACTGTGATTGGGAAGTGTTGTTTTGAGCCTGTTAGTGTAGTTGCAAGTCACCGAGTGCTTCTTGTTGGATCGGTGTCTTCCATTTTTCTGCCTTTCTGCAAACAGACAGACTGTCAGTCGGTCTGCCTGTCTGTATCTTGGTTGAGGTTGATTGTTTGTCGTTGACCTGATCTGTCGTTCCGGTTGCAGCACCAGGCGATACGCCACACTAACCCAAAGTTGACCCATGTCATACAGCCATCTGCATCTCATTGGGCATTTAGCCTGTTTGGTTTATGGCCCTGTTAGCTGGCGCCAACCGGTGACAGGCAGTTGTATCCGTGGTGGCAGTGACCGAGAGCCAGTCCGAGCGACTGCTGTATCCGAGTCCGCTGGCCAACCCGTGAGCCTGCACTGTGCACTGTTGCCTTTCGTGCAGTGGTATGGAAGTGGTATGAAGTTTCAATTTTAGTTGCTTGTATAGTGTTTTGTACCAGCTTACTCCCTTGTCGTTGGCACAAAAATCAGTGTCGTTCTCGCCTGTGTCTGCGTGTAAAGTGAGGGAGTACCTAGTTATGTATTAACCTTTCGTGACCCTGAGGATGGTCATGCCCTCAGGGTAAGGCAGTCTGTGGCAAGGACTGGAGGAATGACGACCCTTCCCCGTACCTGAGTCCGGAAGAAGCCAGAGATTTGGTTTACTGTCTGTACCTTCGTCTGATACGAGGATAGCTGGTAACTGCCTAGTGTGATGCAGGTAGTATGACAGTTGACTGTAATAGAAGTCCAGAGGTCAGTGATACCCTACAGGTGACTGAGTTTACTAGTTCGTATGCGAGAGATGAACTTTGGTTTGATGGTAATACCCCTAGTCACTCCGATGATTACGGTCATAGCTGTGTCTACTGAAGCTATTCAGGAATGTAACAGTAGCTACACGGTTAGTACTACTGTGATGTGCTGAGTGTTCACCTGGAGTGTCAGTCGCTGTGGCACTAATGTAACTCAGTGGCACCTTAGGACGGTCTGAGCTCTAGGAGTCGAAAGTCTGTAGTCTGTAGTCTGTAGTCTGATGCTGCCGCACCCCAGTGTGACTTTCTTCGGTGTATTGTTTTTCGTCTGTAGGGCCCAGCTATGGCATTGGGGAAGAGACAATTATTTCTAATCCTAAACAGGTGTTGATTGGAGGAGGCCTCTCTGTTTTCTTGGCTCCTTGCGTTTATGTTTCATGCAAAAAATACTCTCTTTTTTGTCCCCCTTAAGCCTAGCTGTGGGTGAATGGCTGGTTTGGTGTGACCTCAGGCCCGTCCTAGTGCCGCATGGCTGAAGGTCATACCGGATGTAGTGACGACTGTTTTTCTTTCCTCTGTGTCACTCTCCGTTTTTCTATTTTTTCCCCAACCATGGGCGGGTTGGCCCTCCGTCAGGAGTGGGAAGCCCTGGCGACACCCCCGCTATATGGGGTAGATTGGTTTCGTGTTGGTAAACGTTTGCTGAGTTGCCTACGGGATGGAATACAGGTACCAAAGCTTTTGGCCTATGCCTGTGTGCGCACTCACTCTGTAGTGTGCTTGGAAGTTATCCTTTGCTACTTTGGTGGCAGTTTGCAATGTTTTTCTGAATCACTCTGTTCTAGACCTTGTAGTGGTACTGTCGGTACAATGGGCAGATGGGTGGTATAGCAGTTCGGATGTGTATGAGTGAGTCTGCTGTTACCATTGAGGGAGCTGTGTATGATTCTGCCCTGTGGCTGCTGTGATATGTCCTTCCCTAGTTAGCCCACGAGGCATTTTTTTGTTAGCACCCTGGAGGCCAGTTTGAAGGCCCAGGCATAGTGTACCTGAGACTGAGACAGGCCCGAGAGGGGAGCACTGTCGCCACTATTCTGCAATTGCAATTGCGACTGACTACTTTGTGTAGTTGAAGTACTTGATACCCCGGTGAGTACCCGCAGACTGAGTCTCTGTGACCCTGGGAGGACGAGTACTCTTACGGTGTGAGCTTATAGGCCATACTAAGCACCACCTAAGTTACATGTGTTTACAACCACTAGGTGAGTGAAGACAGCCTACTATGTACTTGAGTATATTGGCCGTAACGCCAGTCCAGGAAACCCGTGTGTAGAGCAACATCAATGTTGTGGCCGCGGGTGCTGTACTGTGTATTGTTACAGGAGTATTGTACGAGTAACCCTGAGTGTCACAGAAACCGCCTTTAGGTGAGTAACCTCTGGACTCTAGTGAGCATAGATGACTTTACTGTATTGCTATAGCTTAGCCTTAGTCAGCCAGACAGATAAACCCTTAGGCCTGCAAGACAGCCTACTGCAGGTAGTCTGGTTATAGCGCTGTGAGAGCATGACTGAGTAGCAGCCGGACTGAGTAGCAGCTTGTAGTGAATTTGAGGTAGAGTGTATGTGTAAACATAGAGGTAAGTTTGCCGCACTCAGTGGCCTTGTAACTGATTTCCTGGACTGCCTGGCTCTGTGATGTGCAGGTAAGTCTTTCTGTCTAGGAGAGTGATAGGGATGGGCTAGGGCAACAGCAGGAGGAGACGTACTGACCTGGGGGACCTATAGGGAGAAAACAACCCCTTTACCGAACATGTGCATGGAGTCATGACCACTGCACCTCGGGGGTATGACTCTGTAGGTCATGTATTCCGCCAACGGTCTCCAGGCAACTCAGTAGAACCCACCTGCCCCTAGCCAACCTTCTGCGGATGATCAGCAGTAGTGACTTGTAAGTTAATCTGCAGTGTATTGAAGAGGTACGGTCTTGCTTGGTTTGTAAACTCAGGGTCTGTAAAGGCCATCCCCTGCACTTTAGTGCCAGACAGTCACCAGTGGGTCGTCAATAGATTTTGTTTTCATCCGGATGTATTTTCCTCTTGAGCGTGTCTTGGGAAATTTTATGCTCCCGGAATTTGCTTTCATGGAACCTCTGTCTTCAGCTGTCGTGTCTGAGGTTACCATTATCCGTCCTGCCGTGTTCAGTTTGTGTGACCTTTGTGTGTCCAATTTGCTTTTTCGAGATACTGCCCAGGGTCTGTACTCCCCGATGGCTGTGCCACAGTGCGCTCTGCGAACCACTTGTGCTGCATCAGGTAGGGTACTAGCCCCTCTGCAGGATGTCCCTTGAAGAAGCCGATGATACTGCGCTAGGAACCGTTCGTTTGTCCGAGCCAGGTGAAAACTGGAACGCCTGAGCAGCCCTTCATAAAGGTGCAGCTGCCCTGCTGGTGGCTGGTGACGCCGCGCTGCTAAAAGCAGTGCAGGGTGAGCATACAGAGAGTATCGTAAGCCAACGGTCAGTTGTGAGGTACGCGTGGAGCCGGGTTGCTGCTGGTGCCTCTGGGAGGCCGACGTGGACTGATTGGGCTGGCAACCATCTCGAGGGTGTAGAGTAAGGGATCATCATTTTCTGAGAGAACAGTTTGGCAGCGGTGGCAGTGTTTGTCAATGCGATCACCTTCCTCGGTGTTTCAGAAGTCTTTGCCTGTGTTAGCCCGCTTTTGGCGTGTTTCAGCAAGTGCGTACCCCCCCCTGGGGTATATACTTGACAGATGTTTCTCATATGTATGCAGTGCATAGCCCTATGTGGGTAGAAGTCTGTGGACTTGACAGCAAATTGCCATTTTGTTTTTATAAGCAGGCAGCTGGTATTGTGCTACGTAAGCCTCGTGATTGGCCTGTGTCACTTTTGGGGTTTCGGGATGAGTCTCCTAGAGTTCCCCAGATACCATCCTTCCTGTGTGTCTCCAGATGTCTGGCCCAGGGCCTCCAATTCTCCCAGCTGCCACTTCTTCAGTGAGCACGTGGGCCAGGGTGACTGATGCTCAGCGTGCTCCAGGCCTGGTAAACGTGGTTTCAATCCTCCTGGCCGGCTGAATACCTGCAGTTCCAGTTGCGTGAGCTTGACTAAACGTGGGTAAGCCGGAAGCCAGCAAAGCGCTTGACAGGACAGCCAGCTCTTCCCCTGAGTTGAGCACTGTTTGTCTGCAGCCATTCTGTGAGTGTGAAGTTTTTTTTTTTTGGATACTCATGGCCTTATCCCAGTTTCTTCTAGGCTGTCAAATGACAGATAGTTAGTCGGATTTCAGTTGTCCAGTCCAGTCAGGTGTTCACTTGTCAGTCCCCAGTCAGCTGTTTGTACAATCTGTTATGTCTTGTCAGGGTAGTCTGTTGGAGTTTACTGACCAGCGCCCCGTAGACACCCCCAGGTGCAAGCAACAGCAGAGACGCTACCAGCAGCTGCGCCATGCCAGCCTCTGTATCCAAACGCGACGGCGAGCGATTGTGGCATGCAGACGCCAGCTGCACGCGTACAGGAGGCTGAAGGGAGCTACTCGGTATGTGCAGGCGAGCCGGCGGGCGATTGTGGCATGCAGACGCCAGCTGCACGCGTACAGGAGGCTGAAGGGAGCTACTCGGTATGTGCAGGCACGCCGGCGGGCGATTGTGGTGTGCAGAAGACTGAGGTCCACATATTTGAGGCTGAAGGCCGCCACAGTCAGGCTGCAGACAGCATGGCGCGCCAGGCAGTGCCGTGCCGCCTACGAACACCACCGCATGGTAGTGATCAGGGCGCAAGCAATGGTGAGGTGCAAGCAACAGCAGAGACGCTACCAGCAGCTGCGCCATGCCAGCCTCTGTATCCAAACGCGACGGCGGGCGATTGTGGCATGCAGACGCCAGCTGCACGCGTACAGGAGGCTGAAGGGAGGTACTCGGTATGTGCAGGCACGCCGGCGGGCGATTGTGGTGTGCAGACGCCAGCTGCACGCGTACAGGAGGCTGAAGGGAGCTACTCGGTATGTGCAGGCACGCCGGCGGGCGATTGTGGTGTGCAGACGCCAGCTGCACGCGTACAGGAGGCTGAAGGGAGCTACTCGGTATGTGCAGGCACGCCGGCGGGCGATTGTGGTGTGCAGACGCCAGCTGCACGCGTACAGGAGGCTGAAGGGAGCTACTCGGTATGTGCAGGCACGCCGGCGGGCGATTGTGGCATGCAGACGCCAGCTGCACGCGTACAGGAGGCTGAAGGGAGCTACTCAGTATGTGCAGGCACGCCGGCGGGCGATTGTGGTGTGCAGACGCCAGCTGCACGCGTACAGGAGGCTGAAGGGAGCTACTCGGTATGTGCAGGCACGCCGGCGGGCGATTGTGGTGTGCAGAAGACTGAGATCCAGTTATTTGAGGCTGAAGGCCGCCACAGTCAGGCTGCAGACAGCATGGCGAGCCAGGCAGTGCCGTGCCGCCTACGAACACCACCGCATGGTAGTGATCAGGGCGCAAGCAATGGTGAGGTGAAAGCAACAGCAGAGACGCTACCAGCAGCTGCGCCATGCCAGCCTCTGTATCCAAACGCGACGGCGGGCGATTGTGGCATGCAGACGCCAGCTGCACGCGTACAGGAGGCTGAAGGGAGCTACTCGGTATGTGCAGGCACGCCGGCGGGCGATTGTGGTGTGCAGACGCCAGCTGCACGCGTACAGGAGGCTGAAGGGAGCTACTCGGTATGTGCAGGCACGCCGGCGGGCGATTGTGGTGTGCAGAAGACAGAGATCCACTTATTCCAGGCTGAAGGCCCCCACAGTCAGGCTGCAGACAGCATGGCGAGCCAGGCAGTGCCGTGCCGCCTACGAACACCACCGCATGGTAGTGATCAGGGCGCAAGCAATGGTCAGGTGCAAGCAACAGCAGAGACGCTACCAGCAGCTGCGCCATGCCAGCCTCTGTATCCAAACGCGACGGCGGGCGATTGTGGCATGCAGACGCCAGCTGCACGCGTACAGGAGGCTGAAGGGAGCTACTCGGTATGTGCAGGCACGCCGGCGGGCGATTGTGGTGTGCAGACGCCAGCTGCACGCGTACAGGAGGCTGAAGGGAGCTACTCGGTATGTGCAGGCACGCCGGCGGGCGATTGTGGTGTGCAGAAGACAGAGGTCCAGTTATTTGAGGCTGAAGGCCGCCACAGTCAGGCTGCAGACAGCATGGCGAGCCAGGCAGTGCCGTGCCGCCTACGAACACCACCGCATGGTAGTGATCAGGGCGCAAGCAATGGTGAGGTGCAAGCAACAGCAGAGACGCTACCAATCATGGCGGGACACCGTTGTGCCTGCAACCCTTGTTCTCCAGCGTGCATGGCGACGCCGAGCCCTCCGTTGCCGATGGCATGCCCTTGTTGCCACAGCTACGGCCAACGCTCGTGCCTCCCGGCGTCAGAGATGTCTGCGGCTCTGCCATGCAGCCCGCCTTCTGCAGGGGTTGTGGCGACGCAACGTGTGCACCGCCTACGTCAACCTCGTGACACGGGCGCAGGCGCTCGTGCGGTGCATCCTCACACGCCGAGCCTATGCCGTGATTCGGCGAGGCGTTGTCCGGCTGCAGGCCCTTTTCCGGGGCAGCATTGCACGTCGGGCCTTCGCGGCAGAGCGCGAGGCGGCTCGTGCGGTCGCGGCAGGCCAGGTGCGCGCCGCTGTGAAGACTTGGGTGGTCCGTGTGGCCGTCCAGCGACTGGTGCAGCAGCGGCGAGCGGAGCTTTCCGAGTATGTCCTCCGGCTGCGGCTTTTTCATTGTTTGGAGGGTGGGGTCGGCGATCCTCGACCTTGTGCAGTCCAGCTCATGTGTGACCACATACAACGGATGTCTTGGTGCGCATCTTCATGTGGAGTCATGGGGGCTGGAGCGGTGGTTCGGGCCCAGGCTAGTGATTGGTGGTTGGGTTCGGGGTCGACCACTGCTCCTCTCCGCTCTCTGCAAGTGGCTCCCAATAAATCTGTGCACGCGACTTCGGCTCATCTGGTTCTTGCTCTCGGCTTCTTGCTGGGGGCCCTCGAGGCACCCGTGGGCCGTGGTGCTCCTCTGGTGCGTTGGGGACTTACTGGCTCCTGGGAGGCGGTGATGCCCAAACGGGGGGAGGGGGGGCACGGGGGCACAAAAGGAAGCCAGTTTGCACACCCGGTACGCGCACAGGCACTTTCAAATCAGGTTTGGACCTTTCCAGGCAGACAAACGGTGCGGTCGTAGACTACTGCTGTGTCGCAAGGCCGTCCACCAACGGCGTAAGGAAAGTCGGAGGCACACAGCTGTGGCACAGCGGTTTTTGCATCCTGCACCCTCCAGGGTTTACTGAGGCCCCAGCTCCCCATCCCCAGAACTGTGAGCCATCATTTAGCAGGAAAAGAATGAGAGTGTGAATGAGAATGTGAGAAGGTTTGGGGAGTAGGGGGGGGTGTCATAAAGGCTGAATGAGTGTGCCAGTTGGTTCTTCCAGGTGTATGCACGTGTTTGCCTTTTGGACGGAATCCTCCACGTGTGGCTCCGGGGGGGAGGTTCGCCTCCACAGAGGTTGTTAGATCAAAACTATACAAGCCCACATATACGGGAACGTGCCACATAGCCCCCTGCCCCTTTGGACCAAATTGGCGAAATTCTCCAACCTATCATCAGTTCAGCATGCAGACCCAGGGTGTTTCAAATAGCCCGTTTCGGGGTTCTGCTGGATATACCCCACATAACCCCCAACAGACACCCCCCCCCCCCCCCTGCAGGACACTCAGTGAACACCGACGAGGAACACTGCCTCCAGAATGACAAGCAGCATGCTATGCTTGCTTGCTTGAATATGATTTGAGGCCTTTCCCCACCGCTTAATGCTCTGCTTTGTGGAGGCGTGCCTCGGGGCGGTGTGTGGTTGCGGCGAAGTGTGCACAGGGGGCCATGGGGTTGGGGGCGGGGGATGAATTTTTGTGGGTGAGAGTGAAATGCCTGCCTCATGCTCACAATTTGCGTTATTCTGCCCCCGTGTTCACTCCGATCCCCACCCCGCCTCTATCCCTCTCTCTCCTCTTAACCCCCCTACCCCCATCCCGTCCCACTCGTAGGCCTTTGGAGCACCGCGCGGCCAGTGTCTTGCAGCGCCGATGGCGAGCATCGCGACGACAGATTGCCGCGCAGGAAGAAGCGCAGGCGCGACGCTCAGCAGCATCGCGGATCACTGCATGGGCACACGCACGTCTGGCTCGGCGTCGGTTTCTGGCAAAGCGCGCCTTGGCGATGAAGCTTCAGGTAATGATTGAAGCGGCGCATGTGTGTGTCGTCACGGGGGGGGGGGTCAAACCGACAGGTGTCCATGACGGGGGAAGGTGATCATTCCAATGCCTGGGGCGCAGGGGATGGGAGCCTGCCATGTACACATGCCTGCAGGCCCGTTCACGTCACCCACTTGCAACAGACCCGTGGGCAAAAGGCGCCTGGGGCGGGTTTTCCGGTCGCTAACAAGCTTTCTTTCTTTTGTGGTCCTGTGTGTCAGTGCATCTCTTCACAGATGATCACCTACGCCAGCTTTCGGTTACAGGCCACACACTGGGCTCCATGTGTAACAGACGCTAGGTGGTAAAGCCTGCGTGATCTCCACTGCCCAAAAGTAATGCTCCAAATTGCAGTGGTGTTTTGAGCACGCAAGATTTGTTGTTGAAGGTGTTGAAGGTGGGGGGGCTTGGAGGGTTGCAGAGGGCTGGAGAAGACCGGAATGGGGGGTGTCCAGCAATTGCTTGGTTTCCAGGCTCTGTGGCGAGGCTATCGTGTGAGGGACATGAAGTATACAGCTGCAGGCCTTCTTGAGCACTGGCAGAAGAGTCACAAGATTTCACAAGTGCTGGCAGCTGTGAAGAAGCTGGAGGTGAAGACAGAGGGCAGTTTCATGGTGCGCCGCATGGTGGTCAAAGCAGGTGTGCTGTTGACAATACATCGCACACATGTACAAAAAACACCAACACATACAACACATGACTCCAATGCACGCGGGCGCGCGCGCACACACACACACACACGCACAGACGCTGTGGGGGGGCAGATGAGCGTCGTGGGGATCCTGCGTGCTGTGCTGCAGCCCCTACAAAGCTAATCCGCTTCCGAAGCTGTGAATCAGTGTGATAGTCGCCAGCCTGCCAGCGTCGCCCCTTAAATTTGGAAGTCATGGTTTTGGTGATGAATGGTAGGATTTCAGGTCTGTTGAATTTCGCAGTTGGAGCATTGATTGAAATCCTTGGGTGTCACACACAGGCGCATACACACACACACACACACAAGCTGTGAATCTGTGTGCTAGTCGCAGGCCTGCCAGCGAGGCCCCTGGACAAAGAACTCATGGTTTCGCTGATGATCGGTAGGAAGTAGGAATGTTGAACCTCGCAGTTTGAGCTTTGATTGACACACAGGGGGTCGAATCACGGATCATCTGCAGATTCCCCCAAATGAAATGCAGTCCCAGCACCGCCCCCCGGCCACGTGCGCCATGGCCCCCTTGCCCACACCCTCCTTGCTGATGAAGTCCCTGGAGGGGCAGAGCCAGTCTTGATGCGCCCCTGCCATGTGGTACCCCGTGGCAAACAGGGCTGCATCGACGGGAAGCTCCTGTAGACACGGAGGAATGCTTGGGAGTCATGGGGACAGGATTGGGGAATGGTGTGGGGGAAGAGAGGGGGAACCAGCGGGTTGTGAGAAGGCGTGTGTTGGGCACAAAAGCATCCGCGGTAGAACTAAAACAGGGTATTTTTTCTGCACTGCCAAACCCTGCGGGCATCACATCACATCACATCACATCGCATCGCATCGCATCGCATCGCATCGCATCGCATCGCATCGCATCGCATCGCATCGCATCACACCACATCGCATCCCACCACATCGCATCACGCACGCAGACGCACAGACACCAGACACACATGCAAATCTACATTCACAAAAATCAGTTGGTCTCGGAAATACCCTCAGACCCAGCAAGTCAGCGTGCAGCAAGACTCAAACCAGTGTCCGGATTCGGCGCAGTGTGACGAGTGTCCAAACAACAGTACGCGTTTCGGGACGAGTAGTCCCCTTATCAACTTCTGAGCGAAATAGTATAAAGCACAGATAGCAGGACGCTAAAAAATGTACAGTGCACTCCCAATCTCAATAATTCAGGTCTAGAGTTAGGGTTGACATGCACCAAAGTTCAATTCAACTATTCCGCTGGAGACGCTAAAAAATGTACAGTGCACTCCCAATCTCAATAATTCAGGTCTAAAGGTAGGGTTGATATGCACCAAAGTTCAATTCAACTATTCCGCTGGAGTTTTCAATTCAACTATTCCGCTGGAGTTTTCAATTCAACTATTCCGCTGGAGAGTTCAATTCAACTATTCCGCTGGAGGTTCAATTCAACTATTCCGCTGGAGTTCAATTCAACTATTCCGCTGGAGAGTTCAATTCAACTATTCCGCTGGAGTTCAATTCAACTATTCCGCTGGAGAGTTCAATTCAACTATTCCGCTGGAGTTCAATTCAACTATTCCGCTGGAGGTTCAATTCAACTATTCCGCTGGAGTCAATTCAACTATTCCGCTGGAGTTTTCAATTCAACTATTCCGCTGGAGTTTCAATTCAACTATTCCGCTGGAGTTTTCAATTCAACTATTCCGCTGGAGTTTTCAATTCAACTATTCCGCTGGAGTTTTCAATTCAACTATTCCGCTGGAGTTTTCAATTCAACTATTCCGCTGGAGTTTTCAATTCAACTATTCCGCTGGAGTTTTCAATTCAACTATTCCGCTGGAGTTTTCAATTCAACTATTCCGCCTGGAGTTTTCAAATTCAAATATTCCGCTGGAGTTTTCAATTCAACTATTCAGCTGGAGTTTTCAATTCTGGAGTTCATAATTACCTAGTTTAATTCAATATTCCGCTGGAGTTTTCAATTCAACTATTCGCTGGAGTTTCAATTCAACTATTCGTGGGTTTCAATTCAACTATTCGCTGGAGTTTCATTCAACTATTGCTGGAGTTTTCAATTCAACTATTCCGCTGGAGTTTTCAATTCAACTATTCCGCTGGAGTTTTCAATTCAACTATTCCGCTGGAGTTTTCAATTCAACTATTCCGCTGGAGTTTTCAATTCAACTATTCCGCTGGAGTTTTCAATTCAACTATTCCGCTGGAGTTTTCAATTCAACTATTCCGCTGGAGTTTTCAATTCAACTATTCCGCTGGAGTTTTCAATTCAACTATTCCGCTGGAGTTTTCAATTCAACTATTCAGCTGGAGTTTTCAATTCAACTATTCCGCTGGAGTTTCAATTCAACTATTCCGCTGGAGTTTTCAATTCAACTATTCCGCTGGAGTTTCAATTCAACTATTCCGCTGGAGTTTCAATTCAACTATTCCGCTGGAGTTTTCAATTCAACTATTCCGCTGGAGTTTCAATTCAACTATTCCGCTGGAGTTTCAATTCAACTATTCCGCTGGAGTTTTCAATTCAACTATTCCGCTGGAGTTTCAATTCAACTATTCCGCTGGAGTTTCAATTCAACTATTCCGCTGGAGTTTTCAATTCAACTATTCCGCTGGAGTTTCAATTCAACTATTCCGCTGGAGTTTTCAATTCAACTATTCCGCTGGAGTTTTCAATTCAACTATTCCGCTGGAGTTTTCAATTCAACTATTCCGCTGGAGTTTTCAATTCAACTATTCCGCTGGAGTTTCAATTCAACTATTCCGCTGGAGTTTTCAATTCAACTATTCCGCTGGAGTTTCAATTCAACTATTCCGCTGGAGTTTTCAATTCAACTATTCCGCTGGAGTTTTCAATTCAACTATTCCGCTGGAGTTTTCAATTCAACTATTCCGCTGGAGTTTCAATTCAACTATTCCGCTGGAGTTTTCAATTCAACTATTCCGCTGGAGTTTCAATTCAACTATTCCGCTGGAGTTTTCAATTCAACTATTCCGCTGGAGTTTTCAATTCAACTATTCCGCTGGAGTTTTCAATTCAACTATTCCGCTGGAGTTTTCAATTCAACTATTCCGCTGGAGTTTTCAATTCAACTATTCCGCTGGAGTTTTCAATTCAACTATTCCGCTGGAGTTTTCAATTCAACTATTCCGCTGGAGTTTTCAATTCAACTATTCCGCTGGAGTTTTCAATTCAACTATTCCGCTGGAGTTTTCAATTCAACTATTCCGCTGGAGTTTTCAATTCAACTATTCCGCTGGAGTTTTTCAATTCAACTATTCCGCTGGAGTTTTCAATTCAACTATTCCGCTGGAGTTTTCAATTCAACTATTCCGCTGGAGTTTTCAATTCAACTATTCCGCTGGAGTTTTCAATTCAACTATTCCGCTGGAGTTTTCAATTCAACTATTCCGCTGGAGTTTTCAATTCAACTATTCCGCTGGAGTTTTCAATTCAACTATTCCGCTGGAGTTTTCAATTCAACTATTCCGCTGGAGTTTTCAATTCAACTATTCCGCTGGAGTTTTCAATTCAACTATTCCGCTGGAGTTTTCAATTCAACTATTCCGCTGGAGTTTTCAATTCAACTATTCCGCTGGAGTTTTCAATTCAACTATTCCGCTGGAGTTTTCAATTCAACTATTCCGCTGGAGTTTTCAATTCAACTATTCCGCTGGAGTTTTCAATTCAACTATTCCGCTGGAGTTTTCAATTCAACTATTCCGCTGGAGTTTTCAATTCAACTATTCCGCTGGAGTTTTCAATTCAACTATTCCGCTGGAGTTTTCAATTCAACTATTCCGCTGGAGTTTTCAATTCAACTATTCCGCTGGAGTTTTCAATTCAACTATTCCGCTGGAGTTTTCAATTCAACTATTCCGCTGGAGTTTTCAATTCAACTATTCCGCTGGAGTTTTCAATTCAACTATTCCGCTGGAGTTTTCAATTCAACTATTCCGCTGGAGTTTTCAATTCAACTATTCCGCTGGAGTTTTCAATTCAACTATTCCGCTGGAGTTTTCAATTCAACTATTCCGCTGGAGTTTTCAATTCAACTATTCCGCTGGAGTTTTCAATTCAACTATTCCGCTGGAGTTTTCAATTCAACTATTCCGCTGGAGTTTCAATTCAACTATTCCGCTGGAGTTTCAATTCAACTATTCCGCTGGAGTTTTCAATTCAACTATTCCGCTGGAGTTTCAATTCAACTATTCCGCTGGAGTTTTCAATTCAACTATTCCGCTGGAGTTTTCAATTCAACTATTCCGCTGGAGTTTTCAATTCAACTATTCCGCTGGAGTTTTCAATTCAACTATTCCGCTGGAGTTTTCAATTCAACTATTCCGCTGGAGTTTTCAATTCAACTATTCCGCTGGAGTTTTCAATTCAACTATTCCGCTGGAGTTTTCAATTCAACTATTCCGCTGGAGTTTTCAATTCAACTATTCCGCTGGAGTTTTCAATTCAACTATTCCGCTGGAGTTTTCAATTCAACTATTCCGCTGGAGTTTTCAATTCAACTATTCCGCTGGAGTTTTCAATTCAACTATTCCGCTGGAGTTTTCAATTCAACTATTCCGCTGGAGTTTTCAATTCAACTATTCCGCTGGAGTTTTCAATTCAACTATTCCGCTGGAGTTTTCAATTCAACTATTCCGCTGGAGTTTTCAATTCAACTATTCCGCTGGAGTTTTCAATTCAACTATTCCGCTGGAGTTTTCAATTCAACTATTCCGCTGGAGTTTTCAATTCAACTATTCCGCTGGAGTTTTCAATTCAACTATTCCGCTGGAGTTTTCAATTCAACTATTCCGCTGGAGTTTTCAATTCAACTATTCCGCTGGAGTTTTCAATTCAACTATTCCGCTGGAGTTTTCAATTCAACTATTCCGCTGGAGTTTTCAATTCAACTATTCCGCTGGAGTTTTCAATTCAACTATTCCGCTGGAGTTTTCAATTCAACTATTCCGCTGGAGTTTTCAATTCAACTATTCCGCTGGAGTTTTCAATTCAACTATTCCGCTGGAGTTTTCAATTCAACTATTCCGCTGGAGTTTTCAATTCAACTATTCCGCTGGAGTTTTCAATTCAACTATTCCGCTGGAGTTTTCAATTCAACTATTCCGCTGGAGTTTTCAATTCAACTATTCCGCTGGAGTTTTCAATTCAACTATTCCGCTGGAGTTTTCAATTCAACTATTCCGCTGGAGTTTTCAATTCAACTATTCCGCTGGAGTTTTCAATTCAACTATTCCGCTGGAGTTTTCAATTCAACTATTCCGCTGGAGTTTTCAATTCAACTATTCCGCTGGAGTTTTCAATTCAACTATTCCGCTGGAGTTTTCAATTCAACTATTCCGCTGGAGTTTTCAATTCAACTATTCCGCTGGAGTTTTCAATTCAACTATTCCGCTGGAGTTTTCAATTCAACTATTCCGCTGGAGTTTTCAATTCAACTATTCCGCTGGAGTTTTCAATTCAACTATTCCGCTGGAGTTTTCAATTCAACTATTCCGCTGGAGTTTTCAATTCAACTATTCCGCTGGAGTTTTCAATTCAACTATTCCGCTGGAGTTTTCAATTCAACTATTCCGCTGGAGTTTTCAATTCAACTATTCCGCTGGAGTTTTCAATTCAACTATTCCGCTGGAGTTTTCAATTCAACTATTCCGCTGGAGTTTTCAATTCAACTATTCCGCTGGAGTTTTCAATTCAACTATTCCGCTGGAGTTTTCAATTCAACTATTCCGCTGGAGTTTTCAATTCAACTATTCCGCTGGAGTTTTCAATTCAACTATTCCGCTGGAGTTTTCAATTCAACTATTCCGCTGGAGTTTTCAATTCAACTATTCCGCTGGAGTTTTCAATTCAACTATTCCGCTGGAGTTTTCAATTCAACTATTCCGCTGGAGTTTTCAATTCAACTATTCCGCTGGAGTTTTCAATTCAACTATTCCGCTGGAGTTTTCAATTCAACTATTCCGCTGGAGTTTTCAATTCAACTATTCCGCTGGAGTTTTCAATTCAACTATTCCGCTGGAGTTTTCAATTCAACTATTCCGCTGGAGTTTTCAATTCAACTATTCCGCTGGAGTTTTCAATTCAACTATTCCGCTGGAGTTTTCAATTCAACTATTCCGCTGGAGTTTTCAATTCAACTATTCCGCTGGAGTTTTCAATTCAACTATTCCGCTGGAGTTTTCAATTCAACTATTCCGCTGGAGTTTTCAATTCAACTATTCCGCTGGAGTTTTCAATTCAACTATTCCGCTGGAGTTTTCAATTCAACTATTCCGCTGGAGTTTTCAATTCAACTATTCCGCTGGAGTTTTCAATTCAACTATTCCGCTGGAGTTTTCAATTCAACTATTCCGCTGGAGTTTTCAATTCAACTATTCCGCTGGAGTTTTCAATTCAACTATTCCGCTGGAGTTTTCAATTCAACTATTCCGCTGGAGTTTTCAATTCAACTATTCCGCTGGAGTTTTCAATTCAACTATTCCGCTGGAGTTTTCAATTCAACTATTCCGCTGGAGTTTTCAATTCAACTATTCCGCTGGAGTTTCAATTCAACTATTCCGCTGGAGTTTTCAATTCAACTATTCCGCTGGAGTTTTCAATTCAACTATTCCGCTGGAGTTTTCAATTCAACTATTCCGCTGGAGTTTCAATTCAACTATTCCGCTGGAGTTTCAATTCAACTATTCCGCTGGAGTTTTCAATTCAACTATTCCGCTGGAGTTTTCAATTCAACTATTCCGCTGGAGTTTTCAATTCAACTATTCCGCTGGAGTTTTCAATTCAACTATTCCGCTGGAGTTTTCAATTCAACTATTCCGCTGGAGTTTTCAATTCAACTATTCCGCTGGAGTTTTCAATTCAACTATTCCGCTGGAGTTTTCAATTCAACTATTCCGCTGGAGTTTTCAATTCAACTATTCCGCTGGAGTTTTCAATTCAACTATTCCGCTGGAGTTTTCAATTCAACTATTCCGCTGGAGTTTTCAATTCAACTATTCCGCTGGAGTTTTCAATTCAACTATTCCGCTGGAGTTTTCAATTCAACTATTCCGCTGGAGTTTTCAATTCAACTATTCCGCTGGAGTTTTCAATTCAACTATTCCGCTGGAGTTTTCAATTCAACTATTCCGCTGGAGTTTTCAATTCAACTATTCCGCTGGAGTTTTCAATTCAACTATTCCGCTGGAGTTTTCAATTCAACTATTCCGCTGGAGTTTTCAATTCAACTATTCCGCTGGAGTTTTCAATTCAACTATTCCGCTGGAGTTTTCAATTCAACTATTCCGCTGGAGTTTTCAATTCAACTATTCCGCTGGAGTTTTCAATTCAACTATTCCGCTGGAGTTTTCAATTCAACTATTCCGCTGGAGTTTTCAATTCAACTATTCCGCTGGAGTTTTCAATTCAACTATTCCGCTGGAGTTTTCAATTCAACTATTCCGCTGGAGTTTTCAATTCAACTATTCCGCTGGAGTTTTCAATTCAACTATTCCGCTGGAGTTTTCAATTCAACTATTCCGCTGGAGTTTTCAATTCAACTATTCCGCTGGAGTTTTCAATTCAACTATTCCGCTGGAGTTTTCAATTCAACTATTCCGCTGGAGTTTTCAATTCAACTATTCCGCTGGAGTTTTCAATTCAACTATTCCGCTGGAGTTTTCAATTCAACTATTCCGCTGGAGTTTTCAATTCAACTATTCCGCTGGAGTTTTCAATTCAACTATTCCGCTGGAGTTTTCAATTCAACTATTCCGCTGGAGTTTTCAATTCAACTATTCCGCTGGAGTTTTCAATTCAACTATTCCGCTGGAGTTTCAATTCAACTATTCCGCTGGAGTTTTCAATTCAACTATTCCGCTGGAGTTTTCAATTCAACTATTCCGCTGGAGTTTTCAATTCAACTATTCCGCTGGAGTTTTCAATTCAACTATTCCGCTGGAGTTTTCAATTCAACTATTCCGCTGGAGTTTTCAATTCAACTATTCCGCTGGAGTTTCAATTCAACTATTCCGCTGGAGTTTCAATTCAACTATTCCGCTGGAGTTTTCAATTCAACTATTCCGCTGGAGTTTTCAATTCAACTATTCCGCTGGAGTTTTCAATTCAACTATTCCGCTGGAGTTTTCAATTCAACTATTCCGCTGGAGTTTTCAATTCAACTATTCCGCTGGAGTTTTCAATTCAACTATTCCGCTGGAGTTTTCAATTCAACTATTCCGCTGGAGTTTTCAATTCAACTATTCCGCTGGAGTTTTCAATTCAACTATTCCGCTGGAGTTTTCAATTCAACTATTCCGCTGGAGTTTTCAATTCAACTATTCCGCTGGAGTTTTCAATTCAACTATTCCGCTGGAGTTTTCAATTCAACTATTCCGCTGGAGTTTTCAATTCAACTATTCCGCTGGAGTTTTCAATTCAACTATTCCGCTGGAGTTTTCAATTCAACTATTCCGCTGGAGTTTTCAATTCAACTATTCCGCTGGAGTTTTCAATTCAACTATTCCGCTGGAGTTTTCAATTCAACTATTCCGCTGGAGTTTTCAATTCAACTATTCCGCTGGAGTTTTCAATTCAACTATTCCGCTGGAGTTTTCAATTCAACTATTCCGCTGGAGTTTTCAATTCAACTATTCCGCTGGAGTTTTCAATTCAACTATTCCGCTGGAGTTTTCAATTCAACTATTCCGCTGGAGTTTTCAATTCAACTATTCCGCTGGAGTTTTCAATTCAACTATTCCGCTGGAGTTTTCAATTCAACTATTCCGCTGGAGTTTTCAATTCAACTATTCCGCTGGAGTTTTCAATTCAACTATTCCGCTGGAGTTTTCAATTCAACTATTCCGCTGGAGTTTTCAATTCAACTATTCCGCTGGAGTTTTCAATTCAACTATTCCGCTGGAGTTTTCAATTCAACTATTCCGCTGGAGTTTTCAATTCAACTATTCCGCTGGAGTTTTCAATTCAACTATTCCGCTGGAGTTTTCAATTCAACTATTCCGCTGGAGTTTTCAATTCAACTATTCCGCTGGAGTTTTCAATTCAACTATTCCGCTGGAGTTTTCAATTCAACTATTCCGCTGGAGTTTTCAATTCAACTATTCCGCTGGAGTTTTCAATTCAACTATTCCGCTGGAGTTTTCAATTCAACTATTCCGCTGGAGTTTTCAATTCAACTATTCCGCTGGAGTTTTCAATTCAACTATTCCGCTGGAGTTTTCAATTCAACTATTCCGCTGGAGTTTCAATTCAACTATTCCGCTGGAGTTTTCAATTCAACTATTCCGCTGGAGTTTTCAATTCAACTATTCCGCTGGAGTTTTCAATTCAACTATTCCGCTGGAGTTTTCAATTCAACTATTCCGCTGGAGTTTTCAATTCAACTATTCCGCTGGAGTTTTCAATTCAACTATTCCGCTGGAGTTTTCAATTCAACTATTCCGCTGGAGTTTTCAATTCAACTATTCCGCTGGAGTTTTCAATTCAACTATTCCGCTGGAGTTTTCAATTCAACTATTCCGCTGGAGTTTTCAATTCAACTATTCCGCTGGAGTTTTCAATTCAACTATTCCGCTGGAGTTTTCAATTCAACTATTCCGCTGGAGTTTTCAATTCAACTATTCCGCTGGAGTTTTCAATTCAACTATTCCGCTGGAGTTTTCAATTCAACTATTCCGCTGGAGTTTTCAATTCAACTATTCCGCTGGAGTTTTCAATTCAACTATTCCGCTGGAGTTTTCAATTCAACTATTCCGCTGGAGTTTTCAATTCAACTATTCCGCTGGAGTTTTCAATTCAACTATTCCGCTGGAGTTTTCAATTCAACTATTCCGCTGGAGTTTTCAATTCAACTATTCCGCTGGAGTTTTCAATTCAACTATTCCGCTGGAGTTTTCAATTCAACTATTCCGCTGGAGTTTTCAATTCAACTATTCCGCTGGAGTTTTCAATTCAACTATTCCGCTGGAGTTTTCAATTCAACTATTCCGCTGGAGTTTTCAATTCAACTATTCCGCTGGAGTTTTCAATTCAACTATTCCGCTGGAGTTTTCAATTCAACTATTCCGCTGGAGTTTTCAATTCAACTATTCCGCTGGAGTTTTCAATTCAACTATTCCGCTGGAGTTTTCAATTCAACTATTCCGCTGGAGTTTTCAATTCAACTATTCCGCTGGAGTTTTCAATTCAACTATTCCGCTGGAGTTTTCAATTCAACTATTCCGCTGGAGTTTTCAATTCAACTATTCCGCTGGAGTTTTCAATTCAACTATTCCGCTGGAGTTTTCAATTCAACTATTCCGCTGGAGTTTTCAATTCAACTATTCCGCTGGAGTTTTCAATTCAACTATTCCGCTGGAGTTTTCAATTCAACTATTCCGCTGGAGTTTTCAATTCAACTATTCCGCTGGAGTTTTCAATTCAACTATTCCGCTGGAGTTTTCAATTCAACTATTCCGCTGGAGTTTTCAATTCAACTATTCCGCTGGAGTTTTCAATTCAACTATTCCGCTGGAGTTTTCAATTCAACTATTCCGCTGGAGTTTTCAATTCAACTATTCCGCTGGAGTTTTCAATTCAACTATTCCGCTGGAGTTTTCAATTCAACTATTCCGCTGGAGTTTTCAATTCAACTATTCCGCTGGAGTTTTCAATTCAACTATTCCGCTGGAGTTTTCAATTCAACTATTCCGCTGGAGTTTTCAATTCAACTATTCCGCTGGAGTTTTCAATTCAACTATTCCGCTGGAGTTTTCAATTCAACTATTCCGCTGGAGTTTTCAATTCAACTATTCCGCTGGAGTTTTCAATTCAACTATTCCGCTGGAGTTTTCAATTCAACTATTCCGCTGGAGTTTTCAATTCAACTATTCCGCTGGAGTTTTCAATTCAACTATTCCGCTGGAGTTTTCAATTCAACTATTCCGCTGGAGTTTTCAATTCAACTATTCCGCTGGAGTTTTCAATTCAACTATTCCGCTGGAGTTTTCAATTCAACTATTCCGCTGGAGTTTTCAATTCAACTATTCCGCTGGAGTTTTCAATTCAACTATTCCGCTGGAGTTTTCAATTCAACTATTCCGCTGGAGTTTTCAATTCAACTATTCCGCTGGAGTTTTCAATTCAACTATTCCGCTGGAGTTTTCAATTCAACTATTCCGCTGGAGTTTTCAATTCAACTATTCCGCTGGAGTTTTCAATTCAACTATTCCGCTGGAGTTTTCAATTCAACTATTCCGCTGGAGTTTTCAATTCAACTATTCCGCTGGAGTTTTCAATTCAACTATTCCGCTGGAGTTTTCAATTCAACTATTCCGCTGGAGTTTTCAATTCAACTATTCCGCTGGAGTTTTCAATTCAACTATTCCGCTGGAGTTTTCAATTCAACTATTCCGCTGGAGTTTTCAATTCAACTATTCCGCTGGAGTTTTCAATTCAACTATTCCGCTGGAGTTTTCAATTCAACTATTCCGCTGGAGTTTTCAATTCAACTATTCCGCTGGAGTTTCAATTCAACTATTCCGCTGGAGTTTCAATTCAACTATTCCGCTGGAGTTTCAATTCAACTATTCCGCTGGAGTTTCAATTCAACTATTCCGCTGGAGTTTCAATTCAACTATTCCGCTGGAGTTTTCAATTCAACTATTCCGCTGGAGTTTTCAATTCAACTATTCCGCTGGAGTTTTCAATTCAACTATTCCGCTGGAGTTTTCAATTCAACTATTCCGCTGGAGTTTTCAATTCAACTATTCCGCTGGAGTTTTCAATTCAACTATTCCGCTGGAGTTTTCAATTCAACTATTCCGCTGGAGTTTCAATTCAACTATTCCGCTGGAGTTTCAATTCAACTATTCCGCTGGAGTTTCAATTCAACTATTCCGCTGGAGTTTCAATTCAACTATTCCGCTGGAGTTTTCAATTCAACTATTCCGCTGGAGTTTCAATTCAACTATTCCGCTGGAGTTTCAATTCAACTATTCCGCTGGAGTTTTCAATTCAACTATTCCGCTGGAGTTTTCAATTCAACTATTCCGCTGGAGTTTTCAATTCAACTATTCCGCTGGAGTTTTCAATTCAACTATTCCGCTGGAGTTTTCAATTCAACTATTCCGCTGGAGTTTTCAATTCAACTATTCCGCTGGAGTTTTCAATTCAACTATTCCGCTGGAGTTTTCAATTCAACTATTCCGCTGGAGTTTTCAATTCAACTATTCCGCTGGAGTTTTCAATTCAACTATTCCGCTGGAGTTTTCAATTCAACTATTCCGCTGGAGTTTTCAATTCAACTATTCCGCTGGAGTTTTCAATTCAACTATTCCGCTGGAGTTTTCAATTCAACTATTCCGCTGGAGTTTTCAATTCAACTATTCCGCTGGAGTTTTCAATTCAACTATTCCGCTGGAGTTTTCAATTCAACTATTCCGCTGGAGTTTTCAATTCAACTATTCCGCTGGAGTTTTCAATTCAACTATTCCGCTGGAGTTTTCAATTCAACTATTCCGCTGGAGTTTTCAATTCAACTATTCCGCTGGAGTTTTCAATTCAACTATTCCGCTGGAGTTTTCAATTCAACTATTCCGCTGGAGTTTTCAATTCAACTATTCCGCTGGAGTTTTCAATTCAACTATTCCGCTGGAGTTTTCAATTCAACTATTCCGCTGGAGTTTTCAATTCAACTATTCCGCTGGAGTTTTCAATTCAACTATTCCGCTGGAGTTTTCAATTCAACTATTCCGCTGGAGTTTTCAATTCAACTATTCCGCTGGAGTTTTCAATTCAACTATTCCGCTGGAGTTTTCAATTCAACTATTCCGCTGGAGTTTTCAATTCAACTATTCCGCTGGAGTTTTCAATTCAACTATTCCGCTGGAGTTTTCAATTCAACTATTCCGCTGGAGTTTTCAATTCAACTATTCCGCTGGAGTTTTCAATTCAACTATTCCGCTGGAGTTTTCAATTCAACTATTCCGCTGGAGTTTTGAATTCAACTATTCCGCTGGAGTTTCAATTCAACTATTCCGCTGGAGTTTCAATTCAACTATTCCGCTGGAGTTTTCAATTCAACTATTCCGCTGGAGTTTCAATTCAACTATTCCGCTGGAGTTTTCAATTCAACTATTCCGCTGGAGTTTTCAATTCAACTATTCCGCTGGAGTTTTCAATTCAACTATTCCGCTGGAGTTTTCAATTCAACTATTCCGCTGGAGTTTTCAATTCAACTATTCCGCTGGAGTTTTCAATTCAACTATTCCGCTGGAGTTTTCAATTCAACTATTCCGCTGGAGTTTTCAATTCAACTATTCCGCTGGAGTTTTCAATTCAACTATTCCGCTGGAGTTTTCAATTCAACTATTCCGCTGGAGTTTTCAATTCAACTATTCCGCTGGAGTTTTCAATTCAACTATTCCGCTGGAGTTTTCAATTCAACTATTCCGCTGGAGTTTTCAATTCAACTATTCCGCTGGAGTTTTCAATTCAACTACTCCGCTGGAGTTTTCAATTCAACTATTCCGCTGGAGTTTTCAATTCAACTATTCCGCTGGAGTTTTCAATTCAACTATTCCGCTGGAGTTTTCAATTCAACTATTCCGCTGGAGTTTTCAATTCAACTATTCCGCTGGAGTTTTCAATTCAACTATTCCGCTGGAGTTTTCAATTCAACTATTCCGCTGGAGTTTTCAATTCAACTATTCCGCTGGAGTTTTCAATTCAACTATTCCGCTGGAGTTTTCAATTCAACTATTCCGCTGGAGTTTTCAATTCAACTATTCCGCTGGATTCTGGCAAAGCGCGCCTTGGCGATGAACCTTCAGGTAATGATTGAAGCGGCGCATGTGTGTGTCGTCACGGGGGGGGGGGGGGTCAAACCGACAGGTGTCCATGACGGGGGAAGGTGATCATTCCAATGCCTGGGGCGCAGGGGATGGGAGCCCGCCATGTACACATGCCTGCAGGCCCGTTCACGTCACCCACTTGCAACAGACCCGTGGGCAAAAGGCGCCTGGGGCCGGTTTTCCGGTCGCTAACAAGCTTTCTTTCTTTTGTGGTCCTGTGTGTCAGTGCGTCTCTTCACAGATGATCACCTACGCCAGCTTTCGGTTACAGGCCACACACTGGGCTCCATGTGTAACAGACGCTAGGTGGTAAAGCCTGCGTGATCTCCACTGCCCAAAAGTAATGCTCCAAATTGCAGTGGTGTTTTGAGCACGCAAGATTTGTTGTTGAAGGTGTTGAAGGTGGGGGGGCTTGGAGGGTTGCAGAGGGCTGGAGAAGACCGGAATGGGGGGTGTCCAGCAATTGCTTGGTTTCCAGGCTCTGTGGCGAGGCTATCGTGTGAGGGACATGAAGTATACAGCTGCAGGCCTTCTTGAGCACTGGCAGAAGAGTCACAAGATTTCACAAGTGCTGGCAGCTGTGAAGAAGCTGGAGGTGAAGACAGAGGGCAGTTTCATGGTGCGCTGCATGGTGGTCAAAGCAGGTGTGCTGTTGACAATACATCGCACACATGTACAAAAAACACCAACACATACAACACATGACTCCAATGCACGCGGGCGCGCGCGCACACACACACACACACGCACAGACGCTGTGGGGGGGCAGATGAGCGTCGTGGGGATCCTGCGTGCTGTGCTGCAGCCCCTACAAAGCTAATCCGCTTCCGAAGCTGTGAATCAGTGTGATAGTCGCCAGCCTGCCAGCGTCGCCCCTCAAATTTGGAAGTCATGGTTTTGGTGATGAATGGTAGGATTTCAGGTCTGTTGAATTTCGCAGTTGGAGCATTGATTGAAATCCTTGGGTGTCACACACAGGCGCATACACACACACACACACACAAGCTGTGAATCTCTGTGCTAGTCGCAGGCCTGCCAGCGAGGCCCCTGGACAAAGAACTCATGGTTTCGCTGATGATCGGTAGGAAGTAGGAATGTTGAACCTCGCAGTTTGAGCTTTGATTGACACACAGGGGGTCGAATCACGGATCATCTGCAGATTCCCCCAAATGAAATGCAGTCCCAGCACCGCCCCCCGGCCACGTGCGCCATGGCCCCCTTGCCCACACCCTCCTTGCTGATGAAGTCCCAGGAGGGGCAGAGCCAGTCTTGATGCGCCCCTGCCATGTGGTACCCCGTGGCAAACAGGACTGCATCGACGGGAAGCTCCTGTAGACACGGAGGAATGCTTGGGAGTCATGGGGACAGGATTGGGGAATGGTGTGGGGGAAGAGAGGGGAACCAGCGGGTTGTGAGAAGGCATGTGTTGGGCACAAAAGCATCCGCGGTAGAACTAAAACAGGGTATTTTTTCTGCACTGCCAAACCCTGCGGGCATCACATCACATCACATCGCATCGCATCGCATCGCATCGCATCGCATCGCATCGCATCGCATCGCATCGCATCGCATCACACCACATCGCATCCCACCACATCGCATCACGCACGCAGACGCACAGACACCAGACACACATGCAAATCTACACACGCAGCACTCTGTACTCACGGTTGTGGCTGCAGAGTGGGAGCTCGGAGTTGAGCCTCTTATTCTCAGCAAGGTTTGAGTTGTCCCAGGTGTCGCATGCACACGCGCGCGCACACACACACACATTTGGTTTGCAGGGCAGAGCAATCCAACTCATGGTTTGCAGCAGTGATAGGACCTTAGGATTGTTGAACCTCGCAGTTGGAGCAGATTCGAATGGATTCCTTGGCACACACATTTGGTTGTGGGCCAGTTCTCTATTTTGGATGGGCAAACAGCGCATGTGTTTGGTGTTTGTGTTTGCCCAAGTCACTGCCAATCAGGTGGGCCAGAATGTAATGATTCCTGCTAATTTAACCCAATGTACACCCAGTTCCGGCCGATTTCCAGCTCAACAAAAATGGCATTTCTGACGTTGTTTTTTGTTCTTCTTCTCAGCAATTGTGTGCCCATCCGAATATACAAATGAAATCACTGCACGACTGGTAGGGCAAACTGCGCCAGCTCTTCTGCCTTTTGGGCTCTCCTTCACCCAGGGCCGCCGTTCTCCAGCCACTAATGACAGCCTATGCTCATCACACGGGTGAACGACCGCCGACGGTTGGAGGATAACCACGCCAACCATTTGCGTCCAAATCCCGAACCCCCCCCTCCCTTGTTGGCCCAGCCTGTCCTATGCCATGTTTGCATGATTCGCCATTCGGACATACGATTTTGCAGGTGTCATTCCATTGCTGGTCAGTTACATCACTGGATCCAACCAGTCCGGCGTGGGAGGCCATTTGGTCAGCCATGCATTGGGAGTGCTGATCCATCTGTGCCGCTCCCAGTGCTGTATGCCGGCAATGTGGCGCGAGCCGCTGCTGGTGCCGGCACTGTGCGATTTCTTGTTCACGCACAAGGAACAGTATGAGCTCTTCGGCAAGTGCATGGGGCTTGTGGAGCTGATGCAGCGCGATGAGGCTCGTTTTGTGAAGGTGCATGGCTGTTTCCCGCTTCTTTTTTGGAGGGTGTGGATCAGGCATCAGGTATCAGGCACCAGGAGTTTCGAGATGCTCTCTCTGAACGATGGCGTCTGCGATCCGTCTCAGCAGGCTAATCAAAGGCCGCCAGTGCATAGGTCCGTGTGTAACTGCTGCAAGCAGTGCGGGCCCCATGGCAGTCGTTACACACAAGTGACCGGGTGTCACAGTTACTGCCGAGCGCCTTCCCTTGGCTCACTGTGTATGGGACCGCCAAGTTTTTTGCTCTGCCATATGGGTGGTAGCGGAGGCAAATGGAAGGTGCCACAGTGTCAAATCTTTTGCACCAACACCTGTGGGTCCCGGGATTTGCCGCCACCCCATCCTCTGCAGCCAAAGCGGCCAACAGGATGCAAGCCAGCGTCTGCAACGTACTACTCAGCACAGACCGTATGAACAGGTTTTCCCATTTGGGGGGGGGGGGGGGGTTCCCTTGTATTGTCAGTTGGTGGCGGTAAAGTGTTACGGTGCAGTTTGTCTCTTGCCGCTTTGTCTCTCGTTCCATATGTGCATTCTGTCATGCATCCCTTTGCCCATGTGCTTTGCCCACGTGGACCATCGTCCAGGGGGTGCAAAACTGGTCATTTGTGTTTCCTCCTTCAGCAAGGATCAGTTCCGAGTCGGGAAAGCCTTGCTATATTTTTGCATTGGCCCCGAATGTGTCACAGTTATTTTAATGGAATGATAAAGTGGGGTGACACATAAAAGGGGAGGGGGGGATCCAAGCCTAATGGACGAACGGGCAAAATGTGGCGATTGAGTGTTGGTCTCATGCGGCGCTGCTGTCAAGGGTCTCTTCAATTGTGGGCTGTTCCGTCAGCCCTATGCCCTGTTCCCTCGATATGGCCTGGAAAGGTAAACAGGTGCAGGGTACACCACCTCGAGTGACACCATCAACTGGCATTGCAGACTGACAGCGCAGAATCGGGCCCTTTGCCCGGTGGGGGTGGGGGGTGCCAGTCCCCAAATCCCCAACCATGCGGCTTCAGCTGTCGTCTCCTGCACTTGCAGGTGTTTGGAGCCCCAATGTGCCTCAAGAAGCTGCATAAGCTGCAGGACTACTACGCATCCAAAATGAAGGACGCCCAGCGTTCCGCTGTCTACCAGACGGCCCGCAGCGTCTCGAGTGCGCAGGTGTTTGCTGGGAGTGTCTATGGAAGGACGTTGATGTGGTGCGGTGTGGTGTGTGTTGGCTTGGGGTTCCGCCTTAGCGGTGGTGGGGCGGTGGCGGTGGCGGTGTTGGCATCGATAGTAGCGTTGGCGGTGTCAATGTGGTCGCTGCATCATCGCTGACGTGGGTTGGGATGAGGGACGCCGCATGACGCAATTCCTTTGGCCCTTTTCGTCCTGCCTCCCCTGTCTGTTCCCTGCTGCCTGCCCCTGCCGATCTATCACGCCTGCTCAATGTCCTGCTGCACGACCCCTCCTCACTTCCGCTCTCCCAACCTCACCCCCCGTCTTCTCTCACAGGTGTTCTGCGCCCCCGCCACACGGCCACGGTCCGGCAGTGTGCTGCCTCCGGTGCGGTCCTGCAGTATGAAGCCCGCAGAGATCCCGTGCCGCGTCCTGCGGCCCAACAGCACCGATCCCGGGCCCAGCGCTGAGTCGTGGCTGCGCAAGCGCAAGCGTGGCGTTGATCTACCGAAGCCCGGGCCACGCCCCGCACAAGTCATGGGCACGGCTGCGGCCAGTGCCGCTGCCATTGCTGCGGGTGAAGTGCAGGCTGTTGATGGGCTGGCTTCACGGGATGCAGGAGGCGCAGCAATCAGCACCGAGGCCGTCGATCAGGGGTCGGAGGTTGCGACCTCCAGTACCACGGAGCCCCACGTTGTGGCTCGGGCTGCCGGCAGCTCACGGGATGGCATCAGAGCCACACCAGCCCCAACGTACAGAGTGGGCACCAAGCGCACACACGAGAGCGAAGATGGCTCTGCGACCGCAGATGGCAGCCCTGGTGCTTCGCAATCAACATCGGACAGTCTGGCTGGCCAGTCTGCCGCGGCTGCCACTGCCAAGACAGAGCCAACGTGGGTGCAGAGCAAGCGGCCCCGGCTCGGGGACCAGGAGGATGCCAAAGGTATGCCATCATGCGTCAGGCGTGTTGCCTGCACGCAAGGTTTCTCCAGCGCACGTCGTGACCCTGCTCTATCCCATCCACACAGATCAAGCGAAGGCAAAGGGAAGCGCCAAGCCGCTGCTGGAAGAATCCGATTGCCAACAGGTGTGCCAAGCACGCGAGTGTCTCTTTGCGCGTGCTTGTCCAAAGGTGGGGGCTGGTGCATAGCGAGGTGTGTACCCAGGCCTGTGCTCGAAGAGGGTGATGAGGGTTTGTTCCGCTGCGACCGCTTCCTTCTGTCCCCAACTGCTCTCCACCATTTTGCTCACCCCCAACCCCTGCAGCAATCGCCAGCCACTGCTTTTGCCACTGCGCCCGAGACACTCTTTGGACTGCGTCTTCTCAAGCAGAGGCCTGTGTGTACCGCCAGTCAGGCTGGTAGGGGCCTTCTCGCTGTAGGGCCTGAGGGCAATGGATGAAGGACGCACCAGATCATCCGAACACATCTATTGCAACATATGCCCCCCTCCCCCCATGAAGCCTGACCCTCTGCACCGCAGCTCGCCCACATTCTTTTGCGCTGCTGCCTCAGGTATCCAACGCCCGCAAACGCAAGCGAGAGGACACAGACCTTACAGTGTCGAAGCGCGCGGTCCACACCTCGCCCTCCAAGTTTGCCGTCCCCAGCAGCCCCATGCCAGGCACGCCCCGGCGCCACACCATGCCCTCCCCCTCCCCATCGACCCCCTGCAGGGACAGCACACCTCGCAGGGCGCAGCCCGGCACCCCCACTGCAGGACTGCTCCGGTCCCCAGCACCGGCACCGGCGGCGGAGAGGGCGGCCGAGGTGGGCCCTCTGGTGGTCCAGAGGTACCACAAACGGGAGTCATGCCGCGACGCTCTGCAGCGCGTCCTTGCGCTGCTCCGAAGCCGCAGCAGTAAGAACAGCGGAGAGAGGTAGCTCAACTGCCAGCAGTGGCCGCGGGTGTCTGAAACAGCTTTGCCAACCGCCAGTAACCGCTGTTGTAACCACTTATGACATCATCCTGTAGTGAACCAGCCCCCCTCAAGTGCATCAGTGGCGGTGTGCAACCAGAACCCATTGAACAGGGTGCAGTTTGGTATTACACCGCAAGTGGTTGCGGCTTCTTCCTGACCCACCAGCGCCATTTCTTCATGCTTCCTGCTCAAAGGCACCACAGGCAGGTTTTTTCCTCCTCGCGACGGAGTTTCTGTGACCGCTGTGCAAGTCATGCCTCCCCCCCAAGGCTATGTGCGCACAATCCGCACACACACAGACGGGATCATGGAGGACCTTCAGGGGCGGGGGGGGGAGGGGCGTGCGGTGCAGCACGGGCACCTGCAGGAGGCAGGTAAGTGAATCCGGCCTCCCATTTGCCGCACCCTGTTTTCCTGCCAAGATTGTGATGTCGGTGAGTGGTAGGGGGCGGGGCTGGGATTGGCCAGGCCCCGAACTGATCCCGCCCCCTGGCCCACCCCCTCGTTTTCTTGCTCTTTTTTTTATGGTCCACGCCCCCACCCCCTGGCCACCGGATGGTGGTGCATGAGTGGGCTTGGTTTCATGTGTAAATGATCTTCTTCTCACTACCAATTTCTGCCTCATTTGCAAATTGTTCTGCCATGAGCCCATGGAGGTTCAAAACACGTGTTCTGAATATGGACCCCAGTGGACACCTCACTCATTGAGGCCTGTCTACCTTGCAATTTGAGGCTGTCATGAAATGTAGGTTGCAGTTCATCCTGCTGACTCGCAAACCTTTTGAATTTTAGGGTGAGGCTCTTTCCAGTGAAGTCGCAAGCATCACTGCTTTCCTGAGGACCTGGGACCTTCCAGTTTGCTTTTCCCGGGATTCCCCCCCCCCTTGCGTTTTGAAATGGTTGCCTTTTCAGATCCATCCAGGACCTAAGAAGATTGGTCCTGCTTTGGGCAGGGAACCGTCAACGATCTGAAAAGATTTGAACGAATGATTGGATACAGGGACCTTTTCACAGGTATGACAGTCTGCAGTCTGCTGTATTGGAGGAACTGCTCACAAAGGTTGTTCAGTCAGGATGTGATACTCCATCATGTGAGTTTTATTGTACAGTGTGTTTCAGATGCTGGTTATTGTCAAGCACCCTCCTGCCACAGCTGTCATTAACGAGTGGATTTTGTGCATTCAAGATAGCCTTGTTTTCAGGTTCAGTGTCCGCAGTGTTTTTTTTTTTTGTTAATTTCGCTTGCGACAGCCCTGCTTACACCCATTGTCGATGGCGCCCATTGCTCTCTTGTGTGGCTTGCCTGTGGGGCAGGCGCACTTATTGCCTTTCAGAACGTCAGCTGTTATGCTTGGAATCTGGGGTTAGCTTTTCATAGGGGTTTTAACCATTTCATAGTCATGTGCTGTTGTATCTCTGCATCTGTTGCACATGATGCCAGGTCTGTAAATACCATTCCCGAACGAGCCATTGGAACCACAAATGTAAATATTCATGGCAGCCATTACGCTCATTGCAGCCTCATTTAGATGTAGTATATTTGTCACTGATTCTGATGCTGTTCACATTTGGTGGAGTTTGGCATTGTTCCAGGGCACAATTTGATGGTGTGCATGAAGACCCACTGCATTTTGGCGCAATTGGTGCAGGTTGATAACAACAGGTTGTTGGGCGACCTGAAAATTGCTCTGCGGGGGGGGGGGGGGGGGGGGGGGGACATGGACGCCGCCGCCGAAGGAGGGGGGGGGGGGGGGGGGGTTGGAGAAATGGGGTTCCGTGTCGGGCCCTTTGTTTTGTGTAAGAACGGATGTTGGCACCAAAGGCGCAGGAACACAAACTTTTGGCCCGAAAAAGTTTTTTCCACCAATCATCCCCCCCCCCCCACATTTGAGTAGTCAAAATGATCAGCGCGACGTGGGTATCATTTTGAGCCATAGATGTTGGGTTGACCCCCCCCCCCCCCGCCCCGGCAGGTCGGGCACCCCTGCCCTGAACCCCCCCTCCCGTCACGGCAGCCAAGGAGGGGGGTGGGTTGGGAAAATGGGCCTCCGTGCCCCCCCCCCCCCCCCCCGCAGAGCAATTTTCTTCCCGCCTTGTCTGTCTTACTACAATGGAGCTGCAACCCTGTTTGGGGGCCTGCAATCTGTTAGAAGTGGGAAACTTTTTGTGTTTCTTTTAGCCGATGCACCACAGGTCACCAAAATTTTGCTTTGGTATCTCCAGGAGTGGGAACAGTGCTTTCCAATGCTGCATTCAGTACCATGGATTGAATGGATTCATGACCTTTTGAGCTCTATCCCTTTATGGGATTGATAATTCAGTGTGAAATGGCACGCATGGAAGTACCAGTAAAGTCCTGTCATAATTGTTGAAGAGGTATGCAAGTGAAGATTGATTGTTTGTTTGGCAAAAGAAATAAGGGAAGCCACAAGGAAATTGTAAAATTCGCACCCTGGTCTGATGGTGGGATCTTTCATGAAAAAGTAGGGTCTGAGTTTGTGGTGTTGCCAGAAGCCCCCCAAACCGAGCAGCACACAAGTCTGCTATTTCGGCATATTCGGCAACAGAAGGGCATTTTGGTACTATTGTCCACCTCTATCTTCTATGGGAATGCTTTTTGCACTGTGGCTCCGAGCTATCTGGTGGGGGCTTGCTAGCTAATGGGAATGTGTTGCGGTGCTAGGAATGTAATTTTTGGAGTGTTTGGTGGTTGATTAAAATTCTAAGGCTGGGGAATCGTGCTATTGTTCGGAGGTTGAGAATTTGATGGCCTCGAACATGGTGCGAAGAAATCAAAAAGTCACTGTCAATTTTGTATAGCTTCAATATTGAGAATGTGAGAAAATTCTGCGGTTCCAAGGACAATTTGGTGTAGGCGGTAGTGTAGTTTATTGATATTGGGTGGCTTTGGGTGGCTTTCATATGTGGTTTTTGCGGTTGGTTCCCGCGAAATCACCCAAATTAATGGTCCAATAAATGTGCCCCAATAAATGGGATGGTTTGTGTATTGCACGCAAATTCTCGGTATCCCGCAATATTTCAATGTCTACATAGAAAGGTACGGTTGGGGTTTGGGTTTTTGTCGTGCATACGATTGAGCTATGTTTCTACATTGGATGGTTATCTATCCTATTTTGTGTTATAGATCTAGTCCCTGGTTGTTTTATGATGGTTTTATCTGTATCATTTTTTTTGTCACCTTAGTTTGCCTCTTTTTTTTTAAAGCATGGCGGTCCCCCGTCGAAAGCATTGCACCAAAGCGGCCTGACCACGGTCAAAGCGTTCATGGCGAGCCGAAGTGCGGGGAAGACAGCGAATGTTGTACACAGTTCCAAACTCAAGGTGCTGAACAGTGCACTGATGCACCATAGACCCGAGAAGAATGGGGGCTGGGGAGGGGGGGGGAGGGCGGTGACCAGGCGGTTGAAGGGAAATGGCAGGGGGTTGCAATGTGGCTAGGTCGAGGTATGTGGGTGCAGGCAGTGGTCGGGGGGGGGGGGGTGCAATAGGTGACAGGTGAAGGGTATCTGGTGGCTGGTGACTGGTGTCTAGTGTCTGGTGTAAGGTGTCTGGAGGAGTGGTAGACAAAATACGTCTTGCGGAACAGTAAGACTATTAAGTCTGGAACAGTCCATACTGTTCCAGAAGACGCGAGACTTGTTCCAGAAGACGTGATACGTCTAGTGGAACAGTAAGACAAAAGTTAGACGTAGGATCCACCTCTACCAACTAACCGCAGCCCATACCAACCCACTATGTTATATTATGTTATCATATGTTGTGTTATGTGTAACCATGTGAAAGAGACATGTATAATGTGTGTTGTTTCTACATGTGTATGTGTCTTCATGTGATTGATTCAAAAAACCAGGAGCTGCAAGAACTCTGGCAGAATATTTCCTCACTACTTCTGTTTGTTCTGCAAAGTTGCTACCTGCTGACCGTGGGCATCGCTCTCCTGTGATCCATCCCACAGTGAGTGCATGCATTCCAGACAATTTCCTTTGGTGGTCATCTGTTGAATTTTTTAGCACGAAATATCGCTTTGCGAATTGTCCCATTTTTCCATGTTTTAAAGTGCATTTTTTCCATGCTGAGCTGCGTTACAAACCCCCCCCAACCTTCATTCCACGACAAATTATGCTCATCACAAATATTTCTGTGTTCGCTGATTCGTATTTTTCACCTGCCTTGCTGGCGAACAAGAATTCTTTCAGAAGAAGTGCAACGAACAACAGTAGTGGGATAAATGTTTGGTTGCGGCACAACCTGTAAACTTCAAGGTAATAGAAATACTACAATCAGTTCCCACTGCGTTGGAGCACACACCACTCGCCAGGCCCAGAGCTTGTTCACAAACGCCCTGAGATCTGTGGTTCAAAGCACGCGAAGATGGTTCTCACAAACAGTCACAAATTGCAGCCTATCGAAGGTGAAGGATGGCATCCGAATCGCCCGCGTGCTTGACCTCTGGACTGCGGCGACAGAAACCACCGCAATTCTACCAACAATGCAGCGAGCCCAGACCCCATCCCAAGAGGTGGACAATTGGAAGAAGATCTGCACACATTTGAAGCAGCATTGCAATTTGGATCTGGAGCTCCGAGGTCAGTGGCACCGTAGGGTCAGGCTCGGGATGCTGTAGGATTGAGAGAAAAGGAACCGACTGGTAGTTGCATCGCGTAGCAGGTTGCTGCACAGCAGGCGCACAGTCATGACGAAGAGATTGTTTTGTGTTGTGTGAAACACGTTGGGGGCGTTTGCGCGACGGACGATTTGTGTTAATCCAAAGCCTTGCAATTGTAATCTCTGATTCGCATTTGAGCATTCGTTCTTCAATTGGTTGCCAGCACCGTGCTTTGCCTCGATTCCACACGCGTCAGACATCCAGCGGATTGCACAAAAGTGGGATTGCAATTTTCGACGGCAGTATCCGGCCTTCGAAAAGCCGCGAGATGCCAGCACGCAACCCACGGGCTCATTTCTGTGCGGCAATCCGCAATCAGCATGTCATTTCATTTTAGGCAGATTGGGTACCGGACTGGTCATTCCGGGCAGAATTTTGGGAAGGATTGCTAGATTCAGGTACATCATGAAGGAGAATTTTTCATTTATTGGAATCAAGACCATCTGTGAACACACTCGCATTGGAACAGACTGGGGCTGCTTGCATGTCTGGGTCGAGCCCCCCCCCCCCCCCCTGTGCCTGTGACTATTTCACGTGCCTTCCTGGGCTGCTGCACCGGGCTGCTCAGTTTGCCACACTAAGGATGATTCTGCCGGTTTCCTGGCTTGAGGCCGGTTCACAGCTTCGTCTGTGAACGCGCAGTGCAGCTGAGAGGTTGCACACTTCAAGAGCCAGGTACGTGTGTGTATGTCCCTGTTCTGTCGCTGTTTTGCAACAGGGTTCAAGGCCGACCGCGTCGTGGCCCAGCATCCCCAGCACACCTACAACCTGCTGTGGAACCTGTCGTTACACGTACTGATGCCGACACTCGCTCCGAAGGATGTTGTGGACTGGGAGCGCCGGCGCTTGAACCCCCGTGCCGGAGACACAGAGACAACCCTGTATATGGACAAGCCTGTGCTGCAGGTTTGACATGCATGCAGGATCCCTCGAGGTCAAAGAGGGCCCACACACAAGTACAGCTTTATTTCAAAACCGGTCGTCTAAACCCCAACAAGCCCCTCCCCCCCTCCGACTCTGAATATCCTGCCCGGGGTCTGGGAGGGGGGGAGGGGGAGGATTGTTGGGGTCCGGGTCGCCCATCCAACGCCCCCCATGGACGGTCGGACCGTGTACCTTCCATCGACGGGACACGACATCGGTATGACCGCGGACATCACTGTCCTGCACCACCGCCACACAGGCTTCCCTCCTCCCCCATGGGCATAGACACGTCCTCTCCATCAACCACAAGGCCCTTACCCGCCACGTCTTGAGAAATTTAGCCATCTGCCAACGCTCTCCACATGAGTCCGTTTGTTCTGGTATGTCCCTTCTGACAAAACCGTGAAGGGACATACTGGAAGCAAAGGCTGCAGGAGGGTTGTCAAAGGACGGCAATCAGCACCACTGGGTCAATTCAAGTCAAAATCTGAGAACTCTTGGAATAGCCCTAGGTTTTGGGTTTTTTGTAGCCAACCGCCATCCGACCACTGCTGGCGGTGTCAGGTTTGACTGGGTTCTTCACATGAAACATCACTCAGTTGTTTTGTGTGAAAGCGGAAGTGAAATGAGACACCCATCTTTTTGGCAGGCGGCATGCTTCACATCCGTCATTCACACCCTTGCGCATGTGGCAAGCAACCGCCTGCCTCATCATCAACACAAAGCACTGTATGCTCATGGAGGGTTCACACACGATTGTTTCATCACAGGCACTGCTGGATTGGACAGCTACTGCCTGCATGCAGCATGGTCTGAAGGTCAACAATTTGACGTCCTCTTTCGTTGATGGGCGGGCCTTCTGCTACTTGCTGGCAACGTACTGTCCCAAGTTGGTGCCGCCTGAAAGGGTCAAGATGCCACAGAAAGAGTATCATCATGAGAGTTTGGTTGCCGTCGATGAGGTACGTTATGATGTCTTTGCGTGCGTTGCAACGCTAAGCGGCAGCTCTCTGCTGACATCATTGTACCTTGACCATTGGTGTTCTGCCATTTTGGGCCGCCACTTTTGATATTGATTCGTGTCTGACATCTTTGCTGTCATGTCTGGATCAGAGATGACAAGGAGGAAGGAAAACTCTGGTGGACGTGAACCCCAAACTCCGATGACCCAAGATGCTTGCCAAAATGAACAACAATACAATCGACAGCCACAAATTGACGAATCGCATGAACACCCGCATGAAACAATGCTATGTTGTGTCAGAATTGGACCTCCGATGTTCCATGGGTTCAAGTCAGTAGCGATTGCAATCTGAATGGGGACCATGTTGTGGGGGGAGGGAAGGCGTGAGTTTGAAATGCCTGTACCATCGCCAATACCACCCTTCCCTTCCCTTCCCAACCCTGCTTTTCTGGGGGTCACTCACAAAGGAAAGGGGGGGCGGTCAACCCATATGGAAGATCCAACCAAGACAATGACAGAGCTCAGAAGCAGGATGGGACAGAGTGCAATTGCCCAAATACAACAGCCTGGAATTGGAGTGTTGCACCCAGAGAACGCCAAGGTTTTGCGTTGCGACTCTACAACGCCTATGGGCCCTACTGAAGCAGGGTTTGTATTGACGGACACCTTGTGTTGGACAGTGATGCTACCCCAGCTTGTTATCAGGCCCTGCTCTTTCATCAGCATTGCAGCTGTGCTTATGCTCTGCGCAGGTGGTCGAAGGCCAATCATGGAAGGCCTCATTTGATGTGAAGGCGAACCCGGAGGACGATCCCGTGACGCACAATTTTAAGTTGCTGCAAGCGGCCATCGATCGTTTGGGGATCATTCCCCCTCTCATCACCCGCAAGGTCGTTTGCTTCCCGCTTTGCCTCTTGACCCCAGATTGAACCCAAAGTTTGACCTGAATCAGACAACGTCCTACCACCTGACGAAGCCCCCCCCCCCAAAAAAAACAACGAAAAGGCCTCTGTCGCTGACCTTTTTGCATATGCACCCCTGCCCCACCGTTCCGGGGTAGATGACCCCCCCCCCCCCCGACCAATGTGCCTGCAGATCGTGCTCTTTAAATGGGTATCAGCGCCCGTTTACCTAATGCTTGAAGACATTGTAGGATTTGTCACCCCCTCAGCCCAAAAAGCCTTCATCAAAGGCCGCTTTATTTTTGACCACATATGGCACGCGCGGAGCATGGGGGGCCATGCAGCAAGGGTTGGTGGTAAGTATTGATTTTTCTAGGGCATTGGCTCAGTCCACTACAATTACTTTGCGGCATTTTTTCTCCACATTGGCCTGCCAAAGTGCCTGATCTCCCTCCTCATGACAATGTTCAAGGCCCAGTTCATTTTTGCCCTGGGGAGGGGGTTGGTCAAAGGAGTGGTGGTGCCCCCCCAGTCCGGTACAAACAAGGAGACCCACTCTCACCCGCAATCTTCACAATGGTATGTTTGGTCGTGGTCCACGCAAGCGCACATACGCGTCCTTTTCTATGAGGATGATCTATTCTTGTACATAAGCGGTGTGTAAACTCCTCCCCCACATCTTTGAGCACCTCCGAAAGTTGGGCATCTTGGTGGGGCTAAAACTAAACCTGGCCAAATCAGCATTTCTGATCAAGGGAGTTTGGTCTCACACACACCTGCGATCCTTTGGAATTGAAGTGAAAGAACGAGTAAAATACTTGGGTATCCTCCTGGGGCACCAGTGAGGAAACCTCCGCACCCATCATTGCAATGGCTTCCGCAAAAGCCCACCTCATAAGTCATCCTCAGAGTAGCCCTTTTCCAGGAGTGGGTTTTGCCATTCTTCATCTTCCCAGCAAGAGCCTACTTCCCAACCAATCAAGTGGTAGCTAAGTTGGCAGCAATATACAAGGTGGCGTTGGCTTTGCATAGTTGGGGCCTGACACTACCTACCCATTCTGGCAATGCCACACAAACTAGGAGGCCACCACCTGCCACAACCACGCACATTTCTACAGTGGCAACATTCAACGCCATTTGTCCTGCTCGGAAAGAACCACAGAAAGTGCCAGCCCTGTCCAAGCAATATATGGAACGGTGGACGCAAACCTTTGAAATCCAATTGGATGGACGGCTCCTGCCCTGGTTGCAGTTGGGGCCCATCCCATGGAAAACTTACCCCTTTTGGGGAACATCTTGCAAGGCCTTTTCATTGCACCTGCGCCAGTGGCGGCACCGCCGGAGGAAATAATACCAGCCATGCCGCTGTGGCACTCAGCATGGCTCAGGGACACACACAAAAATGCGTATTTCTCCCCCTCCCTAATCAGAAAGGGGATCATGACGGTAGCACAAATGCGTGAGCTGGAGGGTGGGTGTTCCAACCTGCTCTGCACTTGGGCCCCAGTGTACCTGGCGGGGCTCCAACTTCTGCATGCGCGCCCCTGACCCAAGCCCTCAACCCCTGATGAAACCAAACCCACCTTCTGGCTGAATTGAAACAATCGAGTAAGGCTTTGGTACCTCATGGCACAAACTCCAGAGCCACCGAGACAGCCGACGGAGGTCTGGAAGGCATGGCACGCACTGCACCTCCCATCCCCATCTGGATGGCGCTCTGGAAAAAGCTGTCAGTAGGACTTCGACTGGCCAACTGGCAGCCACATGGGACAGCCTGCCCTGTCTGTGGAGTACAGGAAACCTCACAGAACGCGGTGGCAGGGTGCAGGCATATATTAGTGGCAACCCACATTGTCACCTCGTGTATGGGACCAGCGGCCACACCCAAAGGACCAGTGCCAGACCCGACGGATATCCTGTGGCACAATCCTGCCCTCTCCCTCTCTACTCCATTGGGTATTACGCTGTGGTCAGTAGTAAGGGCAGCATGGTCGCAGTACTGCATGCACAAGTTAAACTAGCGCATGGGGTGCCCCACGTGGGAGCAGTTCCAGGCGCTGTGGCTCAAAGTGCTGCGGGGGTAGGAAGAGCACCGTCCCCCACCCTCCCCACAGACGAAGGAACGTTACTGATATGGGACCACACAGTGTTGCAACACCCACGAGTGGCGGTCTCGTCGACCAGGTTCCCCCCACAACTGCAGGTGCCAGTACAAAAACGAAAGAAGAAATTCCAAAATGCAGCGGAGCTGGCAGAACGCTATGAAACCATCATACAAGGATATCAACAGCAGGGGTGGCACATCATGTACCCCGGTGGATCATCAGAAAAACAGCAAATTACTGTTTGGACTCTCGATCCCCTTAACGCTTTCAATGCCCCCAGCCTCTTTTAAGAGGGTGTGGCTCAAAGGGTGCCCAGTTCAGTGTTTGCCCCGCTGCAGGCCGTGAAGGAATGTGATTGTCCGGTCATAAACCCAGTCCGCATCTAAGTGATTTCAGAGTTCCTGTGGGGCGCCGAAGAGAGCCTCTTTCGGATGTGCAAATGAACCAATCCTTGGTAGGGCTGCGCAACAGGCAATCCGAGGCGCAAGCTTGTGATCTTGGTATGTAATTTTGAGGGCCATGCGGCAACTATGGCCCAGTCTCTAGTGGCCCTGCGTGGGTCTACGTCAGTCTTTGTGCCTGTCCTCTCTGTTCATTCCATGCTCAACGTCTGCATACCCCTGCTGCTCCCATTTGCTCCGTTGATGTAGAATTTGGTGGGTGGAGGACCGGGAGATGAGCGCATCGTGGCCATTTTCCTGGCATTTTTATTCCAACGCTTGCGCTGTATCCGGCGTCAATCAGAGGCAGTGGCTACAATCTGGCGTGCTTGGCGTACCCGCCTCGAGTCACGTGTGACTTTGCGACACTCTGCCGCAGCTGTGAAGGTGTGCATTGCCGGTGCTGGTATTCGTCTCTGCCAGCGACTGTCTCGTGCACAAAGGGAATGGGATGTCACAGCAGTGCGTGCAACACTCGTTTGGCCGTCGAATCATGCTTTTGCTGGGTAATGGTTTTCAGCATCACACCCCTGCTCTCAAGGGATGCCCAACACCGCCCCCCCCCCCCTGTTGGTGTGCTGTTGGACCTTGCGCCTCGTGCTCGGCCACAGGGTCGTTGAGGCAAGGAGGTGGTTTCTTAGATAGCTGGTTAGTTTAGGTTGCAGCCTTGTTTTTTGGTTTGGGCTTGGTTTGGGCTTGGTGAAACAGAGGGCGCTATGCGTCAACCGGTGTCGCAAATTGGAATGGTACAAAGAGACCCAAATGTTTAAAAAGTTGTGGCACACTGAACAGGTCCACATCAGTCATACAGAGTGGCACATCTCCATCAAAGTATCTCAGATTTGGCAAGCTGTTAATTTGCCTTTGTCCTCAATTTATTGCACGTGTGATTGTGGTGCTCCTCTTGATAGAAAGAGGCCAAAGCACTGTCAATGGATTGAATGAATGTTTTCAGACCTCCTGGAATTATGGTATATTTGACCCCAGCCGCCCCGAATGCTATCACAGCAGCTGATATATGTGAGCTTGGAGAGTGCCTCTTGCCTCAGTGACTAAATTGGGAATGCCACAGGCATGCAGATACACAGAATTATCACTCTGGTTGCATTGAATGTCACAAGTAACCCCTGGGGGTTTTGATGGCTTCTTCTATTTTCAATTTCAGCAGAATCTTAGACCCATCCCCATCCTTGGGCCGCGTTCCATAGGGAACAAACACCGATCAAAGTATGAAGGATGTAGACAATTTTCGCCAGCCAATGTGGAAGACAGTAGTTGGAAAGAATAAAGTTGATGATTCAGTTGCGTCAGTGTTCAAGTGGCTGAAATTCAAAGTGGCTGAAGGATACCAGGTGGCTCAACGTCAAGAGGGGTATGGACTGGAAGTAGTATTGGGTCTCTGCAGCTCCGATACAGGGGTCCGTTGCATTACCCATCATCACTATGCCCATTGCCCACATGGCATACCATCCATGTGCAGAAATAGATCCCTGGAGGCCCACTCATGCTTCACAAGGCCAGTGCCCCCCCTGGTGGCCCCACAAAGGACCTTTGGTACCTTCCCCCCCCCCCCCGTGTCCATGAGGATGCAATGGGTTAGCACAAAGGAGGTACGCAAAAGCTCTAACAGCGAGCTCTCATAATTATGCAATCCTGTGCAATATGACACTGTTGCGTTTTTTTTTTTGGAACCAGCCGGTGATGGTCCCCCCCCCCCCCCCAGGGGGGGGGGATGGACATGGGGGGGGGGAGACCTCTCAAAATGTTCCCTGAAGGTACTATTGTGCGCCATGTTCGTTCCACAAAGGAGCCTGTGCCGGCTGTTGTGCAAGGCCCTTCTCCTCATGGTGATCAGTACAGAACCATCACGTACAAATGCGGTGCCACAGAAGTTGTGCATGACCGCCCTTCCCTGAAACGTTTGACAGCCGTGCGGGCCACCTCACCGCCCCCACGTCCCGCACAGACACCTGTGCTACCGGCAGAGGTGTTGCCCCCCAAAGGTGCACGGCAGTTGTAGTCCCTCTGGCTGATGGGCAGCATGTGCAGCTGTTCAAGACTATGTGGGACCGGAAAAAGAAGTTTTACACTGTCCCTGTTCAGCAGTAGGGGCATGCAGCAAACTGATGGACTGATGCATTGTATTGAGAATTTTGCTTTTTTGCATCATTTGCATGGCACCATTCGATCTCTATATGTCAGTGTGTATTTCAGAGCCTTGGGCGATGTACAGCAAGCAACTGATCGGTCATAAATTCTGCGTAGTATGCGGCTGTAATTTGTTCGTTGGCGATGGTGTCTATCCCCTTGGGGGGGATCACTTGGCAACGGTTCTCCCCGGGGGGGGAACCGGGGGGGGGGAACCGTCGTCCCTGGGGGATGGATATGGGGGGGGAAGGTTCAAGCTGTGCAGGTGGGGCTGAGAACTACTTAAGGTGAGCTCGGCAAAGGGGTAGGTGGAACCGTTGAGAGACTAACCTTGGTGAACGCAAGACCAAGAGCTACCTGCAGTTGGGGAGGGGGGGGGGGGGGGTATTGACCCCTATTTCCCCCATCCCATCCCTTGCATGTCACTGTTTTGTCTCTTTCTCTCCCACATCTAGCCTTTGAGGTTGGTGTTAGTTAGTGTCATCGTAGGTTTGCAGGTGTGTTTCATTAAGGGTCAGCCAGGTTTGGTGTTGAGAATAAAGATGCATTAGTATCAGAATGTGGAGTGCATTGCCTCGGTTTCCATTTCCTGGCATTTGTTCCTATTTGTGTTTCATCCAATCAATCTCCCAATTCAATTTCGTTTCACCCCTTCCCCCCTCCCCCAGCAACGACAGTAGGGGAATAGATATTCTACTCTCACCCATAACCTCCATAACATACACTTAGACCTCCCCAAATACATACTCCCCTTGCCCGGGGACATGCCTCCACAAAACACAAGCAACTATGAACCAACGGACAAAGTTACGCCATCTTTGATTGTTCACCCCTCAGCCCCCCTTCTCCCCTCCAAACCAAAGTTTTGCTTAACAGCTCAACATCTCCATGGGGGTGGGGGGCTAACCCCCCCCCCCCCCCCGTAGTGATTGGGCCAAAATTTTCTCCCGGCCTTTGGCCAATCAAAATTTTTCTCTGGCGCCTTTGGCGTATGTCAGTTTAGGCCAAAAGATTTCTTTGGCACCTTTGGCACGTCTAACAACTCATGGTTACCCCGTGGGTCCCCCCCACAACCCCTCACCAAAACAAGGGGGGCACCCTCACCGTGAAACCAAAGTTGATATTTATTTGGAGGTGTGTGCAAGTTATGTTTTGCTTTTGGGTGATTTGCGCTTCTACTGTATTTTTTGAGTGTTTGAGTATTTTTGATGTGTTTGGATTGGATATTGTTGTCTCCATCGGCTATGGTGGATCACAGTAGGGTGACCAAGAATATGGGGGCAAACACGGTGTGGTAACCACGAATTCAGTTCAAAGGTGCCCGCGAGAGTGACAACACCACTGCTCCGTTGCGGTATGGTTGCTCTTCTTGCATAGTGCATTGATTCGATGCACTCTTGTTCACCATGATTGTGGCTTCGCTCCGAGGCTAGTGACCATGGGAGGGCTAGTCAGAGAGCAAGTTGAGATATGTGCCTGTGGGGTGGGGCCAAATGGCCCTGCATGCCACCCCCAAAGTCATGAAGTTAGGGTTTGGGGCTTTGTCACAGTGACTTCATGAACGGGCTCCCCAACTCTCTTTGCTCTTTTTGTAGTTAGACTGCCCAAACATGTAAATGTATATAGACAATGATGCCCACAGCTAGCCTTGCTGCAAGGGCATTCTTGTGCCCTAGATATGATGGATTGTAAATTCCCCATTTCTGAGTCAACCCGCAGGGGTCCCCCTGCAGCCCCCCCTCCTCCCCCCTTGGACCCCCCCAAAAACTCTGCTCTAGACCCCAAACCTACACAAAGCAGCAGTCTTATCACCTCCGCTACGGGGCCGACAACTCGTTGGGTGCTTTGGGAGGTTTTGTTGCTGTTGTGAGAATTTCCTGTTTGTTTTGCCCGTTGCTGCTGCTGCCGCTGTTGCTGTTATATGGTGAGTGTTCTACCCCCACGTATGTGTAGTCAAACTGCACAGACGGATTTTAATGGAGAGTTCAAATATGCCCAAATTAACAGCCCAAAAAAATTTGAACCTTCACCCTTACACCGTGGGTGTTGGGGTTCAGAGCTACACTGAAACGCCCCCCACGAGTAGCAAAGTAGCAAAGTAACAGTGATGTAGAACAGGACTCTTCTGTCCTGGCGTATGGCCAGAGCATCATAGAGGGCCCCACGAACGTACAACACACATGCATCAACCCGGATGTTTTCACCGGCAACCTTGGCTTTCGTCGTTCAGCCCAAGAGAGGAGGGGTGGGGGAGTTTGATAGGTATTGGGGATGCTTATGGGGGAGAACCTGACACCAGTTGCTCAACCATGTCACCCGAACCATCACTCCCTACCCACTAGTGGTACTGGCTTCCCTGCTCCTCCCTCTTACTGACACCAGACCTACTGGCGCGCCTTGGTTTCTCAACCTTCTTCCCTGCTAAGACTGGCAGTCCGCTAAACTTCGCCCCCCACGGTATCTCGCATCAGGTGCAGTCCACGTGGCGGGGGTTTGCTGCGCGCAGGGCGTACAGTCGCCAGCGCCATGCGCTGGTTCGGTTGCAGGTTCACCTCCGCGCCGCGGTATGTCAACGCCGCTACCAGCGACTGCGCGTTGCTGCTCTCCGTATCCAAGGGCGACGGCGTGCAATTGTGGCATGCAGGCGACAGCGGAATGGGTACTTGAGGCTGAAGGCCGCTATCCGGTTTGTTCAGACGCGGCGACGGGCGACCGTGGCGTGCAGGCGACAGCGGTCGGAATATTTGAGGCTGAAGGCAACTGCTGGCTGCGTGCAAGCCCGCCGGCGGGCGATTGTGGCATGCAGGCGGCAGCACGCCGGGCATTTGAGGCTGAAGGCGGCAGCAATCAAGCTGCAGACACAGTGGCGCGGTGTGATGGCGCGGCAGCAGCTGCAGCATCTGCGCGAGACTGCGCGGCGTCTGCATGAGACGGCGATGGCAGTGAAGGTGCAGTCGTGGTGGAGGGCGTCGTGGTGCCGCATGATTTTCAACTACGAGACAGGGGTCCTGAAGGCCGCCGTGCGCATGGCTCGCGGCGGCCTGCAGCGGCTGCGCGCGGCTGTCTGCCAGGCGCAGGCGTGGCGTCGCGGAACCGTGGCATGCAGAAAGCAGCGCTCCGCATACCAGTCACTTAGGGAGGCCACAATCGTCCTGCAGACAGCATGGCGAGCCAGGCAGTGCCGTGCCGCCTACGAACACCACCGCATGGTAGTGATCAGGGCGCAAGCAATGGTCAGGTGCAAGCAACAGCAGAGACGCTACCAGCAGCTGCGCCATGCCAGCCTCTGTATCCAAACGCGACGGCGGGCGACTGTGGCATGCAGACGCCAGCTGCACGCGTACAGGAGGCTGAAGGGAGGTACTCGGTATGTGCAGGCACGCCGGCGGGCGATTGTGGCATGCAGACGCCAGCTGCACGCGTACAGGAGGCTGAAGGGAGGTACTCGGTATGTGCAGGCACGCCGGCGGGCGATTGTGGTGTGCAGAAGACAGAGGTCCACATATTTGAGGCTGAAGGCCGCCACAGTCAGGCTGCAGACAGCATGGCGAGCCAGGCAGTGCCGTGCCGCCTACGAACACCACCGCATGGTAGTGATCAGGGCGCAAGCAATGGTCAGGTGCAAGCAACAGCAGAGACGCTACCAGCAGCTGCGCCATGCCAGCCTCTGTATCCAAACGCGACGGCGGGCGATTGTGGCATGCAGACGCCAGCTGCACGCGTACAGGAGGCTGAAGGGAGCTACTCGGTATGTGCAGGCACGCCGGCGGGCGATTGTGGCATGCAGACGCCAGCTGCACGCGTACAGGAGGCTGAAGGGAGCTACTCGGTATGTGCAGGCACGCCGGCGGGCGATTGTGGTGTGCAGACGCCAGCTGCACGCGTACAGGAGGCTGAAGGGAGCTACTCGGTATGTGCAGGCACGCCGGCGGGCGATTGTGGTGTGCAGAAGACTGAGGTCCACATATTTGAGGCTGAAGGCCGCCACAGTCAGGCTGCAGACAGCATGGCGAGCCAGGCAGTGCCGTGCCGCCTACGAACACCACCGCATGGTAGTGATCAGGGCGCAAGCAATGGTCAGGTGCAAGCAACAGCAGAGACGCTACCAGCAGCTGCGCCATGCCAGCCTCTGTATCCAAACGCGACGGCGGGCGATTGTGGCATGCAGACGGCAGCTGCACGCGTACAGGAGGCTGAAGGGAGGTACTCGGTATGTGCAGGCACGCCGGCGGGCGATTGTGGCATGCAGACGCCAGCTGCAAGCGTACAGGAGGCTGAAGGGAGCTACTCGGTATGTGCAGGCACGCCGGCGGGCGATTGTGGTGTGCAGAAGACAGAGATCCACATATTTGAGGCTGAAGGCCGCCACAGTCAGGCTGCAGACAGCATGGCGAGCCAGGCAGTGCCGTGCCGCCTACGAACACCACCGCATGGTAGTGATCAGGACGCAAGCAATGGTCAGGTGCAAGCAACAGCAGAGACGCTACCAGCAGCTGCGCCATGCCAGCCTCTGTATCCAAACGCGACGGCGGGCGATTGTGGCATGCAGACGCCAGCTGCACGCGTACAGGAGGCTGAAGGGAGGTACTCGGTATGTGCAGGCACGCCGGCGGGCGATTGTGGTGTGCAGACGCCAGCTGCACGCGTACAGGAGGCTGAAGGGAGCTACTCGGTATGTGCAGGCACGCCGGCGGGCGATTGTGGTGTGCAGAAGACAGAGATCCACTTATTTGAGGCTGAAGGCCGCCACAGTCAGGCTGCAGACAGCATGGCGAGCCAGGCAGTGCCGTGCCGCCTACGAACACCACCGCATGGTAGTGATCAGGGCGCAAGCAATGGTCAGGTGCAAGCAACAGCAGAGACGCTACCAGCAGCTGCGCCATGCCAGCCTCTGTATCCAAACGCGACGGCGGGCGATTGTGGCATGCAGACGCCAGCTGCACGCGTACAGGAGGCTGAAGGGAGCTACTCGGTACGTGCAGGCACGCCGGCGGGCGATTGTGGCATGCAGACGGCAGCTGCACGCGTACAGGAGGCTGAAGGGAGCTACTCGGTATGTGCAGGCACGCCGGCGGGCGATTGTGGTGTGCAGAAGACAGAGATCCACTTATTTGAGGCTGAAGGCCGCCACAGTCAGGCTGCAGACAGCATGGCGAGCCAGGCAGTGCCGTGCCGCCTACGAACACCACCGCATGGTAGTGATCAGGACGCAAGCAATGGTCAGGTGCAAGCAACAGCAGAGACGCTACCAGCAGCTGCGCCATGCCAGCCTCTGTATCCAAACGCGACGGCGGGCGATTGTGGCATGCAGACGCCAGCTGCACGCGTACAGGAGGCTGAAGGGAGGTACTCGGTATGTGCAGGCACGCCGGCGGGCGATTGTGGCATGCAGACGCCAGCTGCACGCGTACAGGAGGTTGAAGGGAGCTACTCGGTATGTGCAGGCACGCCGGCGGGCGATTGTGGTGTGCAGAAGACAGAGATCCACTTATTTGAGGCTGAAGGCCGCCACAGTCAGGCTGCAGACAGCATGGCGAGCCAGGCAGTGCCGTGCCGCCTACGAACACCACCGCATGGTAGTGATCAGGGCGCAAGCAATGGTCAGGTGCAAGCAACAGCAGAGACGCTACCAGCAGCTGCGCCATGCCAGCCTCTGTATCCAAACGCGACGGCGGGCGATTGTGGCATGCAGACGCCAGCTGCACGCGTACAGGAGGCTGAAGGGAGCTACTCGGTATGTGCAGGCACGCCGGCGGGCGATTGTGGCATGCAGACGCCAGCTGCACGCGTACAGGAGGCTGAAGGGAGGTACTCGGTATGTGCAGGCACGCCGGCGGGCGATTGTGGTGTGCAGACGCCAGCTGCACGCGTACAGGAGGCTGAAGGGAGCTACTCGGTATGTGCAGGCACGCCGGCGGGCGATTGTGGTGTGCAGAAGACAGAGATCCAGTTATTTGAGGCTGAAGGCCGCCACAGTCAGGCTGCAGACAGCATGGCGAGCCAGGCAGTGCCGTGCCGCCTACGAACACCACCGCATGGTAGTGATCAGGGCGCAAGCAATGGTCAGGTGCAAGCAACAGCAGAGACGCTACCAGCAGCTGCGCCATGCCAGCCTCTGTATCCAAACGCGACGGCGGGCGATTGTGGCATGCAGACGCCAGCTGCACGCGTACAGGAGGCTGAAGGGAGCTACTCGGTATGTGCAGGCACGCCGGCGGGCGATTGTGGCATGCAGACGCCAGCTGCACGCGTACAGGAGGCTGAAGGGAGCTACTCGGTATGTGCAGGCACGCCGGCGGGCGATTGTGGTGTGCAGACGCCAGCTGCACGCGTACAGGAGGCTGAAGGGAGCTACTCGGTATGTGCAGGCACGCCGGCGGGCGATTGTGGTGTGCAGAAGACAGAGATCCAGTTATTTGAGGCTGAAGGCCGCCACAGTCAGGCTGCAGACAGCATGGCGAGCCAGGCAGTGCCGTGCCGCCTACGAACACCACCGCATGGTAGTGATCAGGGCGCAAGCAATGGTCAGGTGCAAGCAACAGCAGAGACGCTACCAGCAGCTGCGCCATGCCAGCCTCTGTATCCAAACGCGACGGCGGGCGATTGTGGCATGCAGACGCCAGCTGCACGCGTACAGGAGGCTGAAGGGAGGTACTCGGTATGTGCAGGCACGCCGGCGGGCGATTGTGGTGTGCAGACGCCAGCTGCACGCGTACAGGAGGCTGAAGGGAGCTACTCGGTATGTGCAGGCACGCCGGCGGGCGATTGTGGTGTGCAGAAGACAGAGATCCACTTATTTGAGGCTGAAGGCCGCCACAGTCAGGCTGCAGACAGCATGGCGAGCCAGGCAGTGCCGTGCCGCCTACGAACACCACCGCATGGTAGTGATCAGGGCGCAAGCAATGGTCAGGTGCAAGCAACAGCAGAGACGCTACCAGCAGCTGCGCCATGCCAGCCTCTGTATCCAAACGCGACGGCGGGCGATTGTGGCATGCAGACGCCAGCTGCACGCGTACAGGAGGCTGAAGGGAGCTACTCGGTATGTGCAGGCACGCCGGCGGGCGATTGTGGTGTGCAGAAGACTGACGTCCACTTATTTGAGGCTGAAGGCCGCCACAGTCAGGCTGCAGACAGCATGGCGAGCCAGGCAGTGCCGTGCCGCCTACGAACACCACCGCATGGTAGTGATCAGGGCGCAAGCAATGGTCAGGTGCAAGCAACAGCAGAGACGCTACCAGCAGCTGCGCCATGCCAGCCTCTGTATCCAAACGCGACGGCGGGCGATTGTGGCATGCAGACGCCAGCTGCACGCGTACAGGAGGCTGAAGGGAGGTACTCGGTATGTGCAGGCACGCCGGCGGGCGATTGTGGCATGCAGACGCCAGCTGCAAGCGTACAGGAGGCTGAAGGGAGCTACTCGGTATGTGCAGGCACGCCGGCGGGCGATTGTGGTGTGCAGAAGACAGAGGTCCACATATTTGAGCCTGAAGGCCGCCACAGTCAGGCTGCAGACAGCATGGCGAGCCAGGCAGTGCCGTGCCGCCTACGAACACCACCGCATGGTAGTGATCAGGGCGCAAGCAATGGTCAGGTGCAAGCAACAGCAGAGACGCTACCAGCAGCTGCGCCATGCCAGCCTCTGTATCCAAACGCGACGGCGGGCGATTGTGGCATGCAGACGCCAGCTGCACGCGTACAGGAGGCTGAAGGGAGCTACTCGGTATGTGCAGGCACGCCGGCGGGCGATTGTGGCATGCAGACGCCAGCTGCACGCGTACAGGAGGCTGAAGGGAGCTACTCGGTATGTGCAGGCACGCCGGCGGGCGATTGTGGTGTGCAGAAGACAGAGATCCACTTATTTGAGGCTGAAGGCCGCCACAGTCAGGCTGCAGACAGCATGGCGAGCCAGGCAGTGCCGTGCCGCCTACGAACACCACCGCATGGTAGTGATCAGGGCGCAAGCAATGGTCAGGTGCAAGCAACAGCAGAGACGCTACCAGCAGCTGCGCCATGCCAGCCTCTGTATCCAAACGCGACGGCGGGCGATTGTGGCATGCAGACGCCAGCTGCACGCGTACAGGAGGCTGAAGGGAGGTACTCGGTATGTGCAGGCACGCCGGCGGGCGATTGTGGCATGCAGACGCCAGCTGCAAGCGTACAGGAGGCTGAAGGGAGCTACTCGGTATGTGCAGGCACGCCGGCGGGCGATTGTGGTGTGCAGAAGACAGAGGTCCACATATTTGAGCCTGAAGGCCGCCACAGTCAGGCTGCAGACAGCATGGCGAGCCAGGCAGTGCCGTGCCGCCTACGAACACCACCGCATGGTAGTGATCAGGGCGCAAGCAATGGTCAGGTGCAAGCAACAGCAGAGACGCTACCAGCAGCTGCGCCATGCCAGCCTCTGTATCCAAACGCGACGGCGGGCGATTGTGGCATGCAGACGCCAGCTGCACGCGTACAGGAGGCTGAAGGGAGCTACTCGGTATGTGCAGGCACGCCGGCGGGCGATTGTGGCATGCAGACGCCAGCTGCACGCGTACAGGAGGCTGAAGGGAGCTACTCGGTATGTGCAGGCACGCCGGCGGGCGATTGTGGTGTGCAGAAGACAGAGATCCACTTATTTGAGGCTGAAGGCCGCCACAGTCAGGCTGCAGACAGCATGGCGCGCCAGGCAGTGCCGTGCCGCCTACGAACACCACCGCATGGCAGTGATCAGGACGCAAGCAATGGTGAGGTGCAAGCAACAGCAGAGACGCTACCAGCAGCTGCGCCATGCCAGCCTCTGTATCCAAACGCGACGGCGGGCGATTGTGGCATGCAGACGCCAGCTGCACGCGTACAGGAGGCTGAAGGGAGGTACTCGGTATGTGCAGGCACGCCGGCGGGCGATTGTGGCATGCAGACGCCAGCTGCACGCGTACAGGAGGCTGAAGGGAGCTACTCGGTATGTGCAGGCACGCCGGCGGGCGATTGTGGCATGCAGACGCCAGCTGCACGCGTACAGGAGGCTGAAGGGAGCTACTCGGTATGTGCAGGCACGCCGGCGGGCGATTGTGGTGTGCAGAAGACAGATGTCCAGTTATTTGAGGCTGAAGGCCGCCACAGTCAGGCTGCAGACAGCATGGCGCGCCAGGCAGTGCCGTGCCGCCTACGAACACCACCGCATGGTAGTGATCAGGGCGCAAGCAATGGTGAGGTGCAAGCAACAGCAGAGACGCTACCAATCATGGCGGGACACCGTTGTGCCTGCAACCCTTGTTCTCCAGCGTGCATGGCGACGCCGAGCCCTCCGTTGCCGATGGCATGCCCTTGTTGCCACAGCTACGGCCAACGCTCGTGCCTCCCGGCGTCAGAGATGTCTGCGGCTCTGCCATGCAGCCCGCCTTCTGCAGGGGTTGTGGCGACGCAACGTGTGCACCGCCTACGTCAACCTCGTGACACGGGCGCAGGCGCTCGTGCGGTGCATCCTCACACGCCGAGCCTATGCCGTGATTCGGCGAGGCGTTGTCCGGCTGCAGGCCCTTTTCCGGGGCAGCATTGCACGTCGGGCCTTCGCGGCAGAGCGCGAGGCGGCTCGTGCGGTCGCGGCAGGCCAGGTGCGCGCCGCTGTGAAGACTTGGGTGGTCCGTGTGGCCGTCCAGCGACTGGTGCAGCAGCGGCGAGCGGAGCTTTCCGAGTATGTTCTCCGGCTGCGGCTTTTTCATTGTTTGGAGGGTGGGGTCGGCGATCCTCGACCTTGTGCAGTCCAGCTCATGTGTGACCACATACAACGGATGTCTTGGTGCGCATCTTCATGTGGAGTCATGGGGGCTGGAGCGGTGGTTCGGGCCCAGGCTAGTGATTGGTGGTTGGGTTCGGGGTCGACCACTGCTCCTCTCCGCTCTCTGCAAGTGGCTCCCAATAAATCTGTGCACGCGACTTCGGCTCATCTGGTTCTTGCTCTCGGCTTCTTGCTGGGGGCCCTCGAGGCACCCGTGGGCCGTGGTGCTCCTCTGGTGCGTTGGGGACTTACTGGCTCCTGGGAGGCGGTGATGCCCAAACGGGGGGAGGGGGGGCACGGGGGCACAAAAGGAAGCCAGTTTGCACACCCGGTACGCGCACAGGCACTTTCAAATCAGGTTTGGACCTTTCCAGGCAGACAAACGGTGCGGTCGTAGACTACTGCTGTGTCGCAAGGCCGTCCACCAACGGCGTAAGGAAAGTCGGAGGCACACAGCTGTGGCACAGCGGTTTTTGCATCCTGCACCCTCCAGGGTTCACTGAGGCCCCAGCTCCCCATCCCCAGAACTGTGAGCCATCATTTAGCAGGAAAAGAATGAGAGTGTGAATGAGAATGTGAGAAGGTTTGGGGAGTAGGGGGGGGTGTCATAAAGGCTGAATGAGTGTGCCAGTTGGTTCTTCCAGGTGTATGCACGTGTTTGCCTTTTGGACGGAATCCTCCACGTGTGGCTCCGGGGGGGAGGTTCGCCTCCACAGAGGTTGTTAGATCAAAACTATACAAGCCCACATATACGGGAACGTGCCACATAGCCCCCTGCCCCTTTGGACCAAATTGGCGAAATTCTCCAACCTATCATCAGTTCAGCATGCAGACCCAGGGTGTTTCAAATAGCCCGTTTCGGGGTTCTGCTGGATATACCCCACATAACCCCCAACAGACACCACCCCCCCCCCCCCTGCAGGACACTCAGTGAACACCGACGAGGAACACTGCCTCCAGAATGACAAGCAGCATGCTATGCTTGCTTGCTTGAATATGATTTGAGGCCTTTCCCCACCGCTTAATGCTCTGCTTTGTGGAGGCGTGCCTCGGGGCGGTGTGTGGTTGCGGCGAAGTGTGCACAGGGGGCCATGGGGTTGGGGGCGGGGGATGAATTTTTGTGGGTGAGAGTGAAATGCCTGCCTCATGCTCACAATTTGCGTTATTCTGCCCCCGTGTTCACTCCGATCCCCACCCCGCCTCTATCCCTCTCTCTCCTCTTAACCCCCCTACCCCCATCCCGTCCCACTCGTAGGCCTTTGGAGCACCGCGCGGCCAGTGTCTTGCAGCGCCGATGGCGAGCATCGCGACGACAGATTGCCGCGCAGGAAGAAGCGCAGGCGCGACGCTCAGCAGCATCGCGGATCACTGCATGGGCACACGCACGTCTGGCTCGGCGTCGGTTTCTGGCAAAGCGCGCCTTGGCGATGAAGCTTCAGGTAATGATTGAAGCGGCGCATGTGTGTGTCGTCACGGGGGGGGGGTCAAACCGACAGGTGTCCATGACGGGGGAAGGTGATCATTCCAATGCCTGGGGCGCAGGGGATGGGAGCCTGCCATGTACACATGCCTGCAGGCCCGTTCACGTCACCCACTTGCAACAGACCCGTGGGCAAAAGGCGCCTGGGGCGGGTTTTCCGGTCGCTAACAAGCTTTCTTTCTTTTGTGGTCCTGTGTGTCAGTGCGTCTCTTCACAGATGATCACCTACGCCAGCTTTCGGTTACAGGCCACACACTGGGCTCCATGTGTAACAGACGCTAGGTGGTAAAGCCTGCGTGATCTCCACTGCCCAAAAGTAATGCTCCAAATTGCAGTGGTGTTTTGAGCACGCAAGATTTGTTGTTGAAGGTGTTGAAGGTGGGGGGGCTTGGAGGGTTGCAGAGGGCTGGAGAAGACCGGAATGGGGGGTGTCCAGCAATTGCTTGGTTTCCAGGCTCTGTGGCGAGGCTATCGTGTGAGGGACATGAAGTATACAGCTGCAGGCCTTCTTGAGCACTGGCAGAAGAGTCACAAGATTTCACAAGTGCTGGCAGCTGTGAAGAAGCTGGAGGTGAAGACAGAGGGCAGTTTCATGGTGCGCCGCATGGTGGTCAAAGCAGGTGTGCTGTTGACAATACATCGCACACATGTACAAAAAACACCAACACATACAACACATGACTCCAATGCACGCGGGCGCGCGCGCACACACACACACACACACGCACAGACGCTGTGGGGGGGCAGATGAGCGTCGTGGGGATCCTGCGTGCTGTGCTGCAGCCCCTACAAAGCTAATCCGCTTCCGAAGCTGTGAATCAGTGTGATAGTCGCCAGCCTGCCAGCGTCGCCCCTCAAATTTGGAAGTCATGGTTTTGGTGATGAATGGTAGGATTTCAGGTCTGTTGAATTTCGCAGTTGGAGCATTGATTGAAATCCTTGGGTGTCACACACAGGCGCATACACACACACACACACACAAGCTGTGAATCTGTGTGCTAGTCGCAGGCCTGCCAGCGAGGCCCCTGGACAAAGAACTCATGGTTTCGCTGATGATCGGTAGGAAGTAGGAATGTTGAACCTCGCAGTTTGAGCTTTGATTGACACACAGGGGGTCGAATCACGGATCATCTGCAGATTCCCCCAAATGAAATGCAGTCCCAGCACCGCCCCCCGGCCACGTGCGCCATGGCCCCCTTGCCCACACCCTCCTTGCTGATGAAGTCCCTGGAGGGGCAGAGCCAGTCTTGATGCGCCCCTGCCATGTGGTACCCCGTGGCAAACAGGACTGCATCGACGGGAAGCTCCTGTAGACACGGAGGAATGCTTGGGAGTCATGGGGACAGGATTGGGGAATGGTGTGGGGGAAGAGAGGGGGAACCAGCGGGTTGTGAGAAGGCGTGTGTTGGGCACAAAAGCATCCGCGGTAGAACTAAAACAGGGTATTTTTTCTGCACTGCCAAACCCTGCGGGCATCACATCACATCGCATCACATCGCATCGCATCGCATCGCATCGCATCGCATCGCATCGCATCGCATCGCATCGCATCACACCACATCGCATCCCACCACATCGCATCACGCACGCAGACGCACAGACACCAGACACACATGCAAATCTACATTCACAAAAATCAGTTGGTCTCGGAAATACCCTCAGACCCAGCAAGTCAGCTTGCAGCAAGACTCAAACCAGTGTCCGGATTCGGCGCAGTGTGACGAGTGTCCAAACAACAGTACGCGTTTCGGGACCAGTAGTCCCCTTATCAACTTCTGAGCGAAATAGTATAAAGCACAGATAGCAGGACGCTAAAAAATGTACAGTGCACTCCCAATCTCAATAATTCAGGTCTAGAGTTAGGGTTGACATGCACCAAAGTTCAATTCAACTATTCCGCTGGAGTACGCTATCCCAGAGTCATCACTACTGTTGGTTGCCATCTGTGTGATCCAGTTCATTGGCGACCTCCAACAATGTTGAGATCCCAGTCAAATCACGTTGGATCTCAGCAGTCCAAGTTAAAGTACGTGTTCGCCAAGTTTGAAAACTGGCACGTAATGTACGCATTGGCTTGAAAACAGTGCGCAATTTCAAGTTCGGCACATATTGAGAGACGGAAGAACCGATGTTGGTCACGAACCAATTATAACGCATGCGCAAAGAGGCATGATATGGTACACGCAAAACATGAACTACTTGTGATGTCCTTTGTTTTTGCTTCATGAACCGTGTCTTATCATGCCAGTGCAGAGGCATTGGATCCCAATATTTCTGTGGCACTCTCAGTCTCATAAGGGCACCCTTCAATCGTTTACAACAATTCTCAAACCCAATCTGGAGGTTATTCAGGCGCAAGTATCTGATACACTCACCTCGAATATATTTGGTTTTGTAATGCACAGGAGTATTTGATGCAAACGGAATATAGCCACAACTGTGGGTCGGTTTAAAGTGCACAGTATGAATCAATGGAGACAATGAAATAAACTGGAGATCCAACAGTGAGACATCTTTAGCCTGACCAAGCTTCAAAATCTCAAAAGTCAAGTGCTGTGGATAAATTTGATGCAAATAAGCTTGAAGCAACTGTGTATCAAGCTTTAAATGAATGACACAAGCATCATCGATAAATCGAGTCAAAAGGCAATCTGGTTTTTGGGCGCCATTGCATTGTGCTGTTTTTTCATAAAACCTCAAAATCAGATTCGCCCAAACCGCAGCACAATTGGTCCCCATCGCAAATCCTATCATCTGAATATAAATGCCTAGTCCTGGGGCCAAGAATACATTGTGTTTCATGACTATCAACAAAAGTAACTCCGCTAAGGATAGCGTCACATCGTACTGCCAATCAAGGAAGGGAAACCAGGCCGAAAATAACAAAAAGTCTTCGCTTGAAACAGACGAAAACATATATCTCGCAAATGATTTCTCTTCATCAGTTAAGAGATCTGATGGGTCGTACAGCTCCAGGTACCATCTCCGCCAATGTTTGCAGGCTTTTGAAACATCTGTAGGGGTCAAATTAGTGTACAGCGCATCAAAATCGTACGTCGTAAGGGCAATATCACCAGGTGAATGCGAAGCCATATAAGTGTGTACTCGAGAAATCAGATCCAGAGCATCCTTTAATGGGGTCTCCAAGGGTGACTCCCATCGGTCACACTTCAACAAAATGGTCCCCAGTATACATAAAAGCTTGGAGACCGGAGTTGTGGCCCATTGGTAAAGACCCACAATAGGTCTAGAAGGCCAACGGCCATCAGGCCGAAGGTGCAGACCTTTGTGAGTTTTCATCAATAAATAAAATTTGGCTAACAGAGGATCGTGGAAAGTGTGCAGGAACTTGACCAACGCATTCCGCATAGGGTCAGCCAATTTGTCGTAAAACTGTTCCAACACTTGAATCAGATGATTTTGCCAATGTAAGCCCTCTTTCTGCCAGTGTTCCTGCTGTGAGGGTTCATCAGTACCCAGACATTTGTACACTGGATGACCAGTTTTGTGTATCGTAGCCATATTGAAAGAGACTTCAGTCTGATAACACTGTACAGTCATTATGACAAATGATGCATCTTTATCTGCAGAAACCAGAACATGATGCCTTAGATAATCTCGAAGCAAGTCTGCTTTGAAGCTGATACCTGTACGCTGATGAGGGCGTGTAAGCTCTCGTTCTAATGCCAATAGACAGTGATCATGCTGCCGGTTCACCGATTGCTCAATTGCGGTGTGAATGTGACCCAACTGGTCAATTACATCCGGCGTCAGATCCTTGCCTGAGGAAGGATAAAATGAAGAATAAGGAAAACCCAAACGCAAATTGTCATTGTCCGTGTCATGCACACAGTTTGCAAAAAATGCACTCCAGGAAATAACCCGGGTCAATTGTTTGAATTCTGTGTGTAGGGCAGAGAGTTGTTTGCGCAGAACATTTAATGGTGAATTATGGGGGACATATTTCGGTCCCATGCTGATCAGTAGCTTCAAAAAAGCTGGAGGATCTTGAACATGATCACCATGCAGTGATTGAACTTTCATCGGTTCATCCGCACACGGCTTGATCCTCACTTTTTTCGGCCGCTGTTGTTTCCATCTTTTTGTTCTTTGCTTCCTCTTCTCTTTTTGGACTGATGAGAACTGGTGTTCCTGTGACTTGCTCTGCGTTTGTTGGAGCCGCCTCTTTTGCCTCCTTTGGAAATATTCTGGGACTGGCTCAATGTCTCTTTGTTTTTGGATTTGCTTGATGATCGTCGGCGCCGTCCCTGATCGTTTTTTGCCTTGTTACGTCGATTAGAGGTTGGTCTGGACTTCGAATTTGAGCGACTTTCTGCACGTTCCTGATGTCGAGGGGACCTTGGTTGCCTCTGTTGATTGCCTTTTTGTCCCTGAGGATCTTGCAGTATCAAAGATTTCTGAACTTGAGCTCGTAAGTTCGCAATCTGGTCCTCAATCGACAAGCCTCTTTGAATCTCTTCCCGTAGAATTTCCTTGCTCACTTCTGCTTGCTGTACTCGTGTGTTGTGTCGAGTGACTTTATCAATCTCAAACTGCTGCCACTTTTCCCACTTAGTACTTGCTGCATATTGAATTTGTTGCGTGGCAAGGATGATCTGTTTGGTGGCTGCAATCTTGATGTCGCTGTGATCCACATCAGGGTCCACTTCCATATCTTGCATGAGATTCGTTTCCATCGAATACCACAACTTCGTCTCTTGTTGTTGCTCCACAATGCTCTTATCAATAGCTTGTGTTGCCACCTGCAACTGTGATTGTGTCCCCAGCTGCATTTCTTGAAGTTCCTTCTCAATCAATTCGAGCTTTTTGGCATGCAACGAAACGTGAATCACTTTCTGTGCTTCCTCAGCAATGGCCACTTGAATAATATCAGAACCATCTCGAAGCGATGTCAGTTGCGGGTGAAAAGAGTGATCACGGTGGTACTCGAGTTTCAGCTTTGCCAGATTCTTGAACTCCAATTTCTCCTTGGCCTTCAAATAATCCACCACCGATCTCTTGGCAGATGTTGGGACAGAACTCAGATTCCACTTCTGCTTCGCAGGCATCAGTATGACCAAAAAATTCCACAATTCACAAAAATCAGTTGGTCTCGGAAATACCCTCAGACCCAGCAAGTCAGCGTGCAGCAAGACTCAAACCAGTGTCCGGATTCGGCGCAGTGTGACGAGTGTCCAAACAACAGTACGCGTTTCGGGACGAGTAGTCCCCTTATCAACTTCTGAGCGAAATAGTATAAAGCACAGATAGCAGGACGCTAAAAAATGTACAGTGCACTCCCAATCTCAATAATTCAGGTCTAGAGTTAGGGTTGACATGCACCAAAGTTCAATTCAACTATTCCGCTGGAGACGCTAAAAAATGTACAGTGCACTCCCAATCTCAATAATTCAGGTCTAGAGTTAGGGTTGACATGCACCAAAGTTCAATTCAACTATTCCGCTGGAGACGCTAAAAAATGTACAGTGCACTCCCAATCTCAATAATTCAGGTCTAGAGTTAGGGTTGACATGCACCAAAGTTCAATTCAACTATTCCGCTGGAGACGCTAAAAAATGTACAGTGCACTCCCAATCTCAATAATTCAGGTTCAGAGTTAGGGTTGACATGCACCAAAGTTCAATTCAACTATTCCGCTGGAGACGCTAAAAAATGTACAGTGCACTCCCAATCTCAATAATTCAGGTCTAGAGTTAGGGTTGACATGCACCAAAGTTCAATTCAACTATTCCGCTGGAGAGTTCAATTCAACTATTCCGCTGGAGGTTCAATTCAACTATTCCGCTGGAGTTCAATTCAACTATTCCGCTGGAGAGTTCAATTCAACTATTCCGCTGGAGTTCAATTCAACTATTCCGCTGGAGAGTTCAATTCAACTATTCCGCTGGAGAGTTCAATTCAACTATTCCGCTGGAGTTTTCAATTCAACTATTCCGCTGGAGTTTTCAATTCAACTATTCCGCTGGAGGTTCAATTCAACTATTCCGCTGGAGTCAATTCAACTATTCCGCTGGAGTTTTCAATTCAACTATTCCGCTGGAGTTTTCAATTCAACTATTCCGCTGGAGTTTTTAATTCAACTATTCCGCTGGAGTTTTCAATTCAACTATTCCGCTGGAGTTTTCAATTCAACTATTCCGCTGGAGTTTTCAATTCAACTATTCCGCTGGAGTTTTCAATTCAACTATTCCGCTGGAGTTTTCAATTCAACTATTCCGCTGGAGTTTTCAATTCAACTATTCCGCTGGAGTTTTCAATTCAACTATTCCGCTGGAGTTTTCAATTCAACTATTCCGCTGGAGTTTTCAATTCAACTATTCCGCTGGAGTTTTCAATTCAACTATTCCGCTGGAGTTTTCAATTCAACTATTCCGCTGGAGTTTCAATTCAACTATTCCGCTGGAGTTTCAATTCAACTATTCCGCTGGAGTTTCAATTCAACTATTCCGCTGGAGTTTCAATTCAACTATTCCGCTGGAGTTTCAATTCAACTATTCCGCTGGAGTTTCAATTCAACTATTCCGCTGGAGTTTCAATTCAACTATTCCGCTGGAGTTTCAATTCAACTATTCCGCTGGAGTTTCAATTCAACTATTCCGCTGGAGTTTCAATTCAACTATTCCGCTGGAGTTTTCAATTCAACTATTCCGCTGGAGTTTCAATTCAACTATTCCGCTGGAGTTTCAATTCAACTATTCCGCTGGAGTTTCAATTCAACTATTCCGCTGGAGTTTCAATTCAACTATTCCGCTGGAGTTTCAATTCAACTATTCCGCTGGAGTTTTCAATTCAACTATTCCGCTGGAGTTTCAATTCAACTATTCCGCTGGAGTTTTCAATTCAACTATTCCGCTGGAGTTTCAATTCAACTATTCCGCTGGAGTTTCAATTCAACTATTCCGCTGGAGTTTCAATTCAACTATTCCGCTGGAGTTTCAATTCAACTATTCCGCTGGAGTTTCAATTCAACTATTCCGCTGGAGTTTCAATTCAACTATTCCGCTGGAGTTTCAATTCAACTATTCCGCTGGAGTTTCAATTCAACTATTCCGCTGGAGTTTCAATTCAACTATTCCGCTGGAGTTTCAATTCAACTATTCCGCTGGAGTTTCAATTCAACTATTCCGCTGGAGTTTCAATTCAACTATTCCGCTGGAGTTTCAATTCAACTATTCCGCTGGAGTTTCAATTCAACTATTCCGCTGGAGTTTCAATTCAACTATTCCGCTGGAGTTTCAATTCAACTATTCCGCTGGAGTTTCAATTCAACTATTCCGCTGGAGTTTCAATTCAACTATTCCGCTGGAGTTTCAATTCAACTATTCCGCTGGAGTTTCAATTCAACTATTCCGCTGGAGTTTCAATTCAACTATTCCGCTGGAGTTTCAATTCAACTATTCCGCTGGAGTTTCAATTCAACTATTCCGCTGGAGTTTCAATTCAACTATTCCGCTGGAGTTTCAATTCAACTATTCCGCTGGAGTTTCAATTCAACTATTCCGCTGGAGTTTCAATTCAACTATTCCGCTGGAGTTTCAATTCAACTATTCCGCTGGAGTTTCAATTCAACTATTCCGCTGGAGTTTCAATTCAACTATTCCGCTGGAGTTTCAATTCAACTATTCCGCTGGAGTTTCAATTCAACTATTCCGCTGGAGTTTCAATTCAACTATTCCGCTGGAGTTTCAATTCAACTATTCCGCTGGAGTTTCAATTCAACTATTCCGCTGGAGTTTCAATTCAACTATTCCGCTGGAGTTTCAATTCAACTATTCCGCTGGAGTTTCAATTCAACTATTCCGCTGGAGTTTCAATTCAACTATTCCGCTGGAGTTTCAATTCAACTATTCCGCTGGAGTTTCAATTCAACTATTCCGCTGGAGTTTCAATTCAACTATTCCGCTGGAGTTTCAATTCAACTATTCCGCTGGAGTTTCAATTCAACTATTCCGCTGGAGTTTCAATTCAACTATTCCGCTGGAGTTTCAATTCAACTATTCCGCTGGAGTTTCAATTCAACTATTCCGCTGGAGTTTCAATTCAACTATTCCGCTGGAGTTTCAATTCAACTATTCCGCTGGAGTTTCAATTCAACTATTCCGCTGGAGTTTCAATTCAACTATTCCGCTGGAGTTTCAATTCAACTATTCCGCTGGAGTTTCAATTCAACTATTCCGCTGGAGTTTCAATTCAACTATTCCGCTGGAGTTTCAATTCAACTATTCCGCTGGAGTTTCAATTCAACTATTCCGCTGGAGTTTCAATTCAACTATTCCGCTGGAGTTTCAATTCAACTATTCCGCTGGAGTTTCAATTCAACTATTCCGCTGGAGTTTCAATTCAACTATTCCGCTGGAGTTTCAATTCAACTATTCCGCTGGAGTTTCAATTCAACTATTCCGCTGGAGTTTCAATTCAACTATTCCGCTGGAGTTTCAATTCAACTATTCCGCTGGAGTTTCAATTCAACTATTCCGCTGGAGTTTCAATTCAACTATTCCGCTGGAGTTTCAATTCAACTATTCCGCTGGAGTTTCAATTCAACTATTCCGCTGGAGTTTCAATTCAACTATTCCGCTGGAGTTTCAATTCAACTATTCCGCTGGAGTTTCAATTCAACTATTCCGCTGGAGTTTCAATTCAACTATTCCGCTGGAGTTTCAATTCAACTATTCCGCTGGAGTTTCAATTCAACTATTCCGCTGGAGTTTCAATTCAACTATTCCGCTGGAGTTTCAATTCAACTATTCCGCTGGAGTTTCAATTCAACTATTCCGCTGGAGTTTCAATTCAACTATTCCGCTGGAGTTTCAATTCAACTATTCCGCTGGAGTTTCAATTCAACTATTCCGCTGGAGTTTCAATTCAACTATTCCGCTGGAGTTTCAATTCAACTATTCCGCTGGAGTTTCAATTCAACTATTCCGCTGGAGTTTCAATTCAACTATTCCGCTGGAGTTTCAATTCAACTATTCCGCTGGAGTTTCAATTCAACTATTCCGCTGGAGTTTCAATTCAACTATTCCGCTGGAGTTTCAATTCAACTATTCCGCTGGAGTTTCAATTCAACTATTCCGCTGGAGTTTCAATTCAACTATTCCGCTGGAGTTTCAATTCAACTATTCCGCTGGAGTTTCAATTCAACTATTCCGCTGGAGTTTCAATTCAACTATTCCGCTGGAGTTTCAATTCAACTATTCCGCTGGAGTTTCAATTCAACTATTCCGCTGGAGTTTCAATTCAACTATTCCGCTGGAGTTTCAATTCAACTATTCCGCTGGAGTTTCAATTCAACTATTCCGCTGGAGTTTCAATTCAACTATTCCGCTGGAGTTTCAATTCAACTATTCCGCTGGAGTTTCAATTCAACTATTCCGCTGGAGTTTCAATTCAACTATTCCGCTGGAGTTTCAATTCAACTATTCCGCTGGAGTTTCAATTCAACTATTCCGCTGGAGTTTCAATTCAACTATTCCGCTGGAGTTTCAATTCAACTATTCCGCTGGAGTTTCAATTCAACTATTCCGCTGGAGTTTCAATTCAACTATTCCGCTGGAGTTTTCAATTCAACTATTCCGCTGGAGTTTCAATTCAACTATTCCGCTGGAGTTTCAATTCAACTATTCCGCTGGAGTTTCAATTCAACTATTCCGCTGGAGTTTCAATTCAACTATTCCGCTGGAGTTTCAATTCAACTATTCCGCTGGAGTTTCAATTCAACTATTCCGCTGGAGTTTCAATTCAACTATTCCGCTGGAGTTTCAATTCAACTATTCCGCTGGAGTTTCAATTCAACTATTCCGCTGGAGTTTCAATTCAACTATTCCGCTGGAGTTTCAATTCAACTATTCCGCTGGAGTTTCAATTCAACTATTCCGCTGGAGTTTCAATTCAACTATTCCGCTGGAGTTTTCAATTCAACTATTCCGCTGGAGTTTTCAATTCAACTATTCCGCTGGAGTTTTCAATTCAACTATTCCGCTGGAGTTTCAATTCAACTATTCCGCTGGAGTTTCAATTCAACTATTCCGCTGGAGTTTTCAATTCAACTATTCCGCTGGAGTTTTCAATTCAACTATTCCGCTGGAGTTTTCAATTCAACTATTCCGCTGGAGTTTTCAATTCAACTATTCCGCTGGAGTTTTCAATTCAACTATTCCGCTGGAGTTTTCAATTCAACTATTCCGCTGGAGTTTTCAATTCAACTATTCCGCTGGAGTTTTCAATTCAACTATTCCGCTGGAGTTTTCAATTCAACTATTCCGCTGGAGTTTTCAATTCAACTATTCCGCTGGAGTTTTCAATTCAACTATTCCGCTGGAGTTTTCAATTCAACTATTCCGCTGGAGTTTTCAATTCAACTATTCCGCTGGAGTTTTCAATTCAACTATTCCGCTGGAGTTTTCAATTCAACTATTCCGCTGGAGTTTTCAATTCAACTATTCCGCTGGAGTTTTCAATTCAACTATTCCGCTGGAGTTTTCAATTCAACTATTCCGCTGGAGTTTTCAATTCAACTATTCCGCTGGAGTTTTCAATTCAACTATTCCGCTGGAGTTTTCAATTCAACTATTCCGCTGGAGTTTTCAATTCAACTATTCCGCTGGAGTTTTCAATTCAACTATTCCGCTGGAGTTTTCAATTCAACTATTCCGCTGGAGTTTTCAATTCAACTATTCCGCTGGAGTTTTCAATTCAACTATTCCGCTGGAGTTTTCAATTCAACTATTCCGCTGGAGTTTTCAATTCAACTATTCCGCTGGAGTTTTCAATTCAACTATTCCGCTGGAGTTTTCAATTCAACTATTCCGCTGGAGTTTTCAATTCAACTATTCCGCTGGAGTTTTCAATTCAACTATTCCGCTGGAGTTTTCAATTCAACTATTCCGCTGGAGTTTTCAATTCAACTATTCCGCTGGAGTTTTCAATTCAACTATTCCGCTGGAGTTTTCAATTCAACTATTCCGCTGGAGTTTTCAATTCAACTATTCCGCTGGAGTTTTCAATTCAACTATTCCGCTGGAGTTTTCAATTCAACTATTCCGCTGGAGTTTTCAATTCAACTATTCCGCTGGAGTTTTCAATTCAACTATTCCGCTGGAGTTTTCAATTCAACTATTCCGCTGGAGTTTTCAATTCAACTATTCCGCTGGAGTTTTCAATTCAACTATTCCGCTGGAGTTTTCAATTCAACTATTCCGCTGGAGTTTTCAATTCAACTATTCCGCTGGAGTTTTCAATTCAACTATTCCGCTGGAGTTTTCAATTCAACTATTCCGCTGGAGTTTTCAATTCAACTATTCCGCTGGAGTTTTCAATTCAACTATTCCGCTGGAGTTTTCAATTCAACTATTCCGCTGGAGTTTTCAATTCAACTATTCCGCTGGAGTTTTCAATTCAACTATTCCGCTGGAGTTTTCAATTCAACTATTCCGCTGGAGTTTTCAATTCAACTATTCCGCTGGAGTTTTCAATTCAACTATTCCGCTGGAGTTTTCAATTCAACTATTCCGCTGGAGTTTTCAATTCAACTATTCCGCTGGAGTTTTCAATTCAACTATTCCGCTGGAGTTTTCAATTCAACTATTCCGCTGGAGTTTTCAATTCAACTATTCCGCTGGAGTTTTCAATTCAACTATTCCGCTGGAGTTTTCAATTCAACTATTCCGCTGGAGTTTTCAATTCAACTATTCCGCTGGAGTTTTCAATTCAACTATTCCGCTGGAGTTTTCAATTCAACTATTCCGCTGGAGTTTTCAATTCAACTATTCCGCTGGAGTTTCAATTCAACTATTCCGCTGGAGTTTTCAATTCAACTATTCCGCTGGAGTTTTCAATTCAACTATTCCGCTGGAGTTTTCAATTCAACTATTCCGCTGGAGTTTTCAATTCAACTATTCCGCTGGAGTTTTCAATTCAACTATTCCGCTGGAGTTTTCAATTCAACTATTCCGCTGGAGTTTTCAATTCAACTATTCCGCTGGAGTTTTCAATTCAACTATTCCGCTGGAGTTTTCAATTCAACTATTCCGCTGGAGTTTTCAATTCAACTATTCCGCTGGAGTTTTCAATTCAACTATTCCGCTGGAGTTTTCAATTCAACTATTCCGCTGGAGTTTTCAATTCAACTATTCCGCTGGAGTTTTCAATTCAACTATTCCGCTGGAGTTTTCAATTCAACTATTCCGCTGGAGTTTCAATTCAACTATTCCGCTGGAGTTTTCAATTCAACTATTCCGCTGGAGTTTTCAATTCAACTATTCCGCTGGAGTTTTCAATTCAACTATTCCGCTGGAGTTTTCAATTCAACTATTCCGCTGGAGTTTTCAATTCAACTATTCCGCTGGAGTTTCAATTCAACTATTCCGCTGGAGTTTTCAATTCAACTATTCCGCTGGAGTTTTCAATTCAACTATTCCGCTGGAGTTTTCAATTCAACTATTCCGCTGGAGTTTTCAATTCAACTATTCCGCTGGAGTTTTCAATTCAACTATTCCGCTGGAGTTTTCAATTCAACTATTCCGCTGGAGTTTTCAATTCAACTATTCCGCTGGAGTTTTCAATTCAACTATTCCGCTGGAGTTTTCAATTCAACTATTCCGCTGGAGTTTTCAATTCAACTATTCCGCTGGAGTTTTCAATTCAACTATTCCGCTGGAGTTTTCAATTCAACTATTCCGCTGGAGTTTTCAATTCAACTATTCCGCTGGAGTTTTCAATTCAACTATTCCGCTGGAGTTTTCAATTCAACTATTCCGCTGGAGTTTTCAATTCAACTATTCCGCTGGAGTTTTCAATTCAACTATTCCGCTGGAGTTTTCAATTCAACTATTCCGCTGGAGTTTTCAATTCAACTATTCCGCTGGAGTTTTCAATTCAACTATTCCGCTGGAGTTTTCAATTCAACTATTCCGCTGGAGTTTTCAATTCAACTATTCCGCTGGAGTTTTCAATTCAACTATTCCGCTGGAGTTTTCAATTCAACTATTCCGCTGGAGTTTTCAATTCAACTATTCCGCTGGAGTTTTCAATTCAACTATTCCGCTGGAGTTTTCAATTCAACTATTCCGCTGGAGTTTTCAATTCAACTATTCCGCTGGAGTTTTCAATTCAACTATTCCGCTGGAGTTTTCAATTCAACTATTCCGCTGGAGTTTTCAATTCAACTATTCCGCTGGAGTTTTCAATTCAACTATTCCGCTGGAGTTTTCAATTCAACTATTCCGCTGGAGTTTTCAATTCAACTATTCCGCTGGAGTTTTCAATTCAACTATTCCGCTGGAGTTTTCAATTCAACTATTCCGCTGGAGTTTTCAATTCAACTATTCCGCTGGAGTTTTCAATTCAACTATTCCGCTGGAGTTTTCAATTCAACTATTCCGCTGGAGTTTTCAATTCAACTATTCCGCTGGAGTTTTCAATTCAACTATTCCGCTGGAGTTTTCAATTCAACTATTCCGCTGGAGTTTTCAATTCAACTATTCCGCTGGAGTTTTCAATTCAACTATTCCGCTGGAGTTTTCAATTCAACTATTCCGCTGGAGTTTTCAATTCAACTATTCCGCTGGAGTTTTCAATTCAACTATTCCGCTGGAGTTTTCAATTCAACTATTCCGCTGGAGTTTTCAATTCAACTATTCCGCTGGAGTTTTCAATTCAACTATTCCGCTGGAGTTTTCAATTCAACTATTCCGCTGGAGTTTTCAATTCAACTATTCCGCTGGAGTTTTCAATTCAACTATTCCGCTGGAGTTTTCAATTCAACTATTCCGCTGGAGTTTTCAATTCAACTATTCCGCTGGAGTTTTCAATTCAACTATTCCGCTGGAGTTTTCAATTCAACTATTCCGCTGGAGTTTTCAATTCAACTATTCCGCTGGAGTTTTCAATTCAACTATTCCGCTGGAGTTTTCAATTCAACTATTCCGCTGGAGTTTTCAATTCAACTATTCCGCTGGAGTTTTCAATTCAACTATTCCGCTGGAGTTTTCAATTCAACTATTCCGCTGGAGTTTTCAATTCAACTATTCCGCTGGAGTTTTCAATTCAACTATTCCGCTGGAGTTTTCAATTCAACTATTCCGCTGGAGTTTTCAATTCAACTATTCCGCTGGAGTTTTCAATTCAACTATTCCGCTGGAGTTTTCAATTCAACTATTCCGCTGGAGTTTTCAATTCAACTATTCCGCTGGAGTTTTCAATTCAACTATTCCGCTGGAGTTTTCAATTCAACTATTCCGCTGGAGTTTTCAATTCAACTATTCCGCTGGAGTTTTCAATTCAACTATTCCGCTGGAGTTTTCAATTCAACTATTCCGCTGGAGTTTTCAATTCAACTATTCCGCTGGAGTTTTCAATTCAACTATTCCGCTGGAGTTTTCAATTCAACTATTCCGCTGGAGTTTTCAATTCAACTATTCCGCTGGAGTTTTCAATTCAACTATTCCGCTGGAGTTTTCAATTCAACTATTCCGCTGGAGTTTTCAATTCAACTATTCCGCTGGAGTTTTCAATTCAACTATTCCGCTGGAGTTTTCAATTCAACTATTCCGCTGGAGTTTTCAATTCAACTATTCCGCTGGAGTTTTCAATTCAACTATTCCGCTGGAGTTTTCAATTCAACTATTCCGCTGGAGTTTTCAATTCAACTATTCCGCTGGAGTTTTCAATTCAACTATTCCGCTGGAGTTTTCAATTCAACTATTCCGCTGGAGTTTTCAATTCAACTATTCCGCTGGAGTTTTCAATTCAACTATTCCGCTGGAGTTTTCAATTCAACTATTCCGCTGGAGTTTTCAATTCAACTATTCCGCTGGAGTTTTCAATTCAACTATTCCGCTGGAGTTTTCAATTCAACTATTCCGCTGGAGTTTTCAATTCAACTATTCCGCTGGAGTTTTCAATTCAACTATTCCGCTGGAGTTTTCAATTCAACTATTCCGCTGGAGTTTTCAATTCAACTATTCCGCTGGAGTTTTCAATTCAACTATTCCGCTGGAGTTTTCAATTCAACTATTCCGCTGGAGTTTTCAATTCAACTATTCCGCTGGAGTTTTCAATTCAACTATTCCGCTGGAGTTTTCAATTCAACTATTCCGCTGGAGTTTTCAATTCAACTATTCCGCTGGAGTTTTCAATTCAACTATTCCGCTGGAGTTTTCAATTCAACTATTCCGCTGGAGTTTTCAATTCAACTATTCCGCTGGAGTTTTCAATTCAACTATTCCGCTGGAGTTTTCAATTCAACTATTCCGCTGGAGTTTTCAATTCAACTATTCCGCTGGAGTTTTCAATTCAACTATTCCGCTGGAGTTTTCAATTCAACTATTCCGCTGGAGTTTTCAATTCAACTATTCCGCTGGAGTTTTCAATTCAACTATTCCGCTGGAGTTTTCAATTCAACTATTCCGCTGGAGTTTTCAATTCAACTATTCCGCTGGAGTTTTCAATTCAACTATTCCGCTGGAGTTTTCAATTCAACTATTCCGCTGGAGTTTTCAATTCAACTATTCCGCTGGAGTTTTCAATTCAACTATTCCGCTGGAGTTTTCAATTCAACTATTCCGCTGGAGTTTTCAATTCAACTATTCCGCTGGAGTTTTCAATTCAACTATTCCGCTGGAGTTTTCAATTCAACTATTCCGCTGGAGTTTTCAATTCAACTATTCCGCTGGAGTTTTCAATTCAACTATTCCGCTGGAGTTTTCAATTCAACTATTCCGCTGGAGTTTTCAATTCAACTATTCCGCTGGAGTTTTCAATTCAACTATTCCGCTGGAGTTTTCAATTCAACTATTCCGCTGGAGTTTTCAATTCAACTATTCCGCTGGAGT